>OY720441.1:69115817-69547308 GCA_963082915.1 Dolichopus griseipennis | reverse complement strand
CCAGATAGAGGTTATCGTATCATATATAGACTATTAAGATTAGAGAAGCTTTTCTTTATTGTTTTTCAGAGGTTGGGTGTCTTTTCATTTAATTTTTTTTTGGATTTAATTTTTGTTGTTGTTTTTTCTTGCAATATGTGAGTGTGTGTGTGTGTGTGCAATGTGCACTATGTGACATGCTATTTAAATATTAAAAATAAAAACAGTTGCAATATATTAATAATAAAACAAAAGTTGATTAATTTATTACAGACACATAAAATAAGAAAACTTTGATTTATTATAAAATTTTAATAATATATTTTATACATATGTGTATGTATATATATGTATATATATATATATGATTTGTTTCTTCCGGTAAACTGGGTGAAAAAAAAAATCTTAGAAAAAAAAAACTCTCATAAGAATTAGGTTTTAAATCGTTTGTGTACAATTATTATCACAGGTGAATATAATTTTAAAAACAGGTGTAAGAATAGTTTTTTTTTTTTTGAAATTTTGTTGAATAGAAAAAACTAAAGAAATATATAAGAGTATGTACAATAATATTTAATTAGAAATTATTCACTTGTCAATATATATATATAACATATAAAATGAGTGAACAAAGGTTTTCACTGTCTGATATATACACTTATATATTATATTTTGGTATATTCAAATGTTTTATTTAAATTAATGGTTATGTACATATAGGTATATATATTAATGTATATATATATATATATATATATATATATATATATATAGTTTTTTAACTATTATTATATAATTATTTAGAGCGAAATGGTTACACATAAATTTTAAATGTATATTATGTATATTTAATTTAAATCAAATTGAACTAATTTTTTTTTTTTTTTTTTTTTTAACTTTTATTTTTGTTTATTTCATTATAAGTATTTACAATTAGCAAAAAGTTTTATAAAACTAATTTTAATTCTTAAATTAATTATAACTAAAACCTTAATGTAGTTTAAATTGCTTAGTTTTTTTTATTCTAATAATTTATACAATCTCTAAGTTATTTTAATTTTTCTGAAATATTGTATTGCATTTTGAGTTTTTTGGAAAATATTAAAAACCAAAAATTAATTATATTTTTTAATTTTTTATAAAAACAAGTAAAACTTAAGCTAGCTTATATCTAATGCTAAAATTAAAACTTAATCTAAAACTATCTAACTTAGCCTATCCTTATCCTAATATATTATGAAATTTTAACATCATTTACTTTTAATTTTATAAACTATTTAACCACCAATAGTTTTTTTGTATTTGTTTATCCCTTTCAGGGATAAACATGTCGTATTTTAATAAATTAGTTTCAATATTATAGGGGTCATATTCTATGCACTTGCATGTAGCCCGTCTATTATAGTGATATAATAGGGGGACATGCTCATGGTTTTGAATATACCCTTTGGAATCTAGGTAAATAAAATGTTCGGGCGCAATGAAACCCGTTTTTAAACTATATTTAATATACTCTTCGTTATGGTAATATATGTTTGATATTAAACCATTTTCTAACGTGCTAAGAGATCTATCAAAATGATTACGTATAATTTTTATTAAAAAGTTATCGAATCTTATTATATTTGCTTTACGGTACAAGCATTTATTGGAATAAAAATGTTTGTAGTCCGTTTCTGGTTTTCTATGTAGATTTACGCAGGCTCTTATGCATTTTCGTTCAAAAACCCTGATTTTTTCCATTTGGCTTGCACTAATATTGAACCAAATTGGTCCAGCATACGATATAGTTGGTCTTATAAGACCCTGGTAAGCTAAAGTTTTCACTCTGTCATTAAGAGTTTTATTATAAAACAATTTCTGACAGGACATGAACGCTTTAGTACCCTTTTCAATCGCTTTTTTTACATGGTGAGTAAAGTTTAAATTTTGGTGTAGATATACACCTAAATATTTAACTATCTTTTTTTTATTAATTTTAATGTTATTTGGAGCTCTAATTTCAAATTCTTTCCAATGTTTCTTAATATTATTGTTTACTTTATCTACTGTGTTACGGAATAATATTGCTTCGCATTTTTCTATGTTCATTTTTAGTACCCAGACCTTACAATAGTCTACTATAAGGTCGAATAGTTTTTGAACACTTGTTTGTACATCCTTTATCTTATATGCTGCCGAGTAGACAATAAGATCATCGGCAAAAGCAATTGCGTAATTGTCCCCTTTTATGTTGTTAAGCATATTTAGGAGATCTGATGTGTACAGAGAAAATAAAATAGGTGAGTTTACTGTACCTTGTTGTAAACCACTTTCGATTTTAAATAAATTCTCGGCATTTAATTTGTTTTCTATTACGAAACTATTTTCATCAACCATATCTAGTATTAATCTAACTAGATTGTTTGGAAAATTTCGTTTAATTAATTTATATATTAAACCTTCTATCCATACGCTGTTAAATGCTTTTTCGAGGTCGATTAGGCAGGCGCCAACACATTCTTTTTTATTAATGTACCAGCAAATATCTGATGTAAGTTTATTGATAGCATGATTTGTAGAGTGTTTATACCTGAAACCAAATTGGTTTTCAGGTAGTATATTTTCATTGTTAACAAAATTAATTATTTTGTCATTAATAATGGTCTCATAAACTTTGCTAATGTTAGGTAACAAGCTTATGGGTCTGTAATTGCCGGGATTTGTAGGATCTTTTCCCGGTTTTTTTAGCATAATTACTTTAGCTATTTTCCAGCTTTTCGGAAAATAGCAGTAGTTTAATGCATTATTGAAAAGGATAACTATTTTTTGTATAATTTTAGTACTTAAGTTTTTTAGTACAATGTTAGGAATGCCGTCAATCCCTGCAGATGTCTTGTTATTCAAATTCTTAAGTCTTGTAGAGAGATCATCGTAATTCGTAAAGAAATTGTTTCTATTTAAAATGTTAAAGGATGTATTTATTGTGTCAAATGTGATTAATGTAATGTTATTTTGTTTTTTTAGTTTGCTACTTTGTTTAAAAGCCTGTACAGTATTCTGAATATTTTGGTGGAATCGGTTGTTGTTAGGTACTGTTATTTTGTGACTGTTTTCTAAGTATGATCCTAATATTTTAGTTATTTGTATTTTTTCCCTTAATATATATTGATTTGAGTTTGTTCTGTCTAAACTAGTGACGTCGATGTCGTTGTTAGTCAGTAGATTTAAGTCTTGTTGGTCTATGTGTAATTGTTTTATGTCTTGTATATGTTTTTTCCTAAATATTTTGTTTATTTCGGGAAACATATTACGGCTGTCTTTGGATGATATATTTTTAATTCTGTTTGTCCAGTAGTTGTTAATTTCAATTTTAAGTTGTTGTTTTATTAATGTATTAATATTATTTAAGAGACTTTTGAGTGTGATTATTGCTTGTGAATTGAAGTCTAAGCATCTTTTGTATATTAAATGTATGTCTTTAAGTAATTTGTTTTTGTGTCTGAGTAAATTTTTTAATCTAGTTGAGTAAAATTTATTTAAATAGTTTTGTTTGGTACATTTTGGTATAATTTCAACCATTGTGTCTTTAATAATTTTGTTCAATTTGTTTAAGTGGGTGTCAATTTTTTCTATTCTTATGTTTTCCGTCTCTATAATTTGATCTCTACAAGTTAAGTATTCCTTTTCAAAATTGTTATCTAGCTTTATTTTAAACTTGTTCCAATTGGTTTTATGGAATAAGTACTTTTCATTGGCTAGTTGATTGTTGTATGTTAACAAATTTTCTTTATGTAGAGCAAAAATGCCACTTACAGCATTATGATCACTATTGTATGCTAATGTTTCTAGAGTATTGTTAGCTGATTCTATTCTTACATCTATTAAGAATAGATCTAAATACGAATTACACCTTGGGAATGTCGGTGCATCCGGAATTAAAAGCTTACTTTTATATTGAATTTTGTTGTCGCTTAGCCATTTATACAGAGCCGAACCACGACTGTTATTACATATATTATTCCAAGAAACATGTTTTGCGTTTAAGTCTCCTGCAATAATATAGTAATGTTTACTGTTGGATAGATTTAATATTTCGAATATTTTACTAAATTCGTCTAAAAATTTTGATTGGTTTCTGTTGGAAGCATAAATTGATATCACAAATAATTTATCGGAATTTCTTAAATTTAGACTAATGATACTTAATTCTATGCATTTAAAATTATTAAATTCTACGTTTCTAATTTCTTCATATTTAAAAGTTTTTTTGATACAAACAGCTGTACCACCTCCACCTAAATTAATTCTATCGTTTCTAATTATATTAAAATTTTCTAATTCTAAAAAATGTCTGCTTTGCAATTTAGTTTCGCCTAAGCAGAGAATATCAGGATTTGTATCTTTTGTAAAATGCATAAGAGAAAATCTTTTACTATATGAAACTAGTGAATTTACATTAATTGAAATTAATTTTATATTAATGTTATTTGTTAATGAATACGACATAATTAACAATTGGGTCTAGATATGTTAAATGTTTCATATAAATGTTTTATATCATTTACATTTTGTTTCATATTGTTTTCAATGTTTTCTATTTTTTTCATCATACTTAGCATAGTTTTATTTAAATTTTCTAATAAATTGTTGTTATAATTATTGTTATTATTATTATTACTATTGTTATTATTATTATTGTTGTTATCTATTGCATTGTTGTTGTTGTTGTTGTTGTTGGTGTTATTATTATTGTTTGTTGGTTTTGTATTATTATTGTTATTTAATGCATTTGCATATGAAATATTTGTTTTTGTAAAATTATTAAACATATTGTACCTGTTACTAATTTTTTCTTTTAACCTTTGTTTTAATTCTTCTTTTTGTTGTTGTTGCTTAATATGCACAGGGCAGTTTGTATATGATGCTGGATGTCCATGCTGTTTACATAGTGTGCAAAATAATTTGCTCTTCTCATCACTTATTGTGATACTGCACTCTCCTGGAGAGTGGTTCTCACCACATTTTACGCAACGGTAATCCATATTACAATTTGCAGCAGAGTGAGAGAACCTTTGACATCTGGTGCATTGTAGTTGTTTATTTTTAATTAAATTCTCCCAATAAATTATTGTGTTGTCTATTGAGTTGATTTTTTTTATATCGTTTATGTTGCTCTCCGCTGATGCTTGAACAATAAAATATGAGAGAATTTTTTTGTTCTCTTCTGATTTTTTTGTTTTAAGTCTGCTGACTGATTCGAATTTTATTGTTGCATTATTAAAATTTTTTAATGCGTTTAGTACTTCTTCTTCTTTGTAAGAAGCATCTAAACCTTTTAATAGCAAACTAATTTTTTTTTCTGTTTTTGGCGTGTATGTGTAAAAATTAGTTTGCGATTTTTTTAGTATATCTATAATTGTTTTGTAATCTATTATTTCATTTGGATATATTATGAAGGAGCTATCCGAAATTTTTTTTGTTAAGAAATTGTTTGTTTTTATTTTTATCGTTTTTTTTAGCATTTCTAAGTCTGAATAATACACACATATGGGTGGCATTTTTTTCTTATTAATATTTTTTACACTTTCATTATTATTGTCATTTTTTTTTAATTGTATTTTATTTTTATTATTTTCATTACTGATGGTATTTATATTTTGGTTAATTTTATTGTTTTTGTTGCTCAAGCTAATAGATTCTTTATTTTTTTTATTTTCAATGTTTTTTTTTGATAACACTTCAATGAAATTTTGAAACTCATCTTTGTCTGTGTGAGTTTCTTGTATTTCTATTTCACCTTCTTCCATGTGGTTTTCAGCTTCATTTGACAGAAGCGAAAATGGATTTTCAGTGAAATTTATAGTTGTATTATTTGGTTTTAATTCACTTATAATTTTTTTTAGTTTTTTGATTTCAGTTTTTAGTTTATCGTTTTCTTTTTTCATCTCATACATTTTTTTGGTATTTTTATTTTTATTATTATTTTGTTTTTCACTCTGGGTATCCATTGTAGAACCCTGATTATTTTTATTTAATAAAATATTTAGATTAGTGTTTATAGTCTGTTTTAATTCATTTTGTTCTATTTCTGATTGCATGGTGCAATCCAGAAATGAACTCACAAAGAAATTTATATAAATTTATTGTTTAATCACTTTATATAAAAAAAAATTTTTTTTATTTTTAATTAATTTTTTTCAAATTTATATACCGCTATATTTTTGTTTTATTTATTTATTTTTTTATTTTAATCACCGCACGTCTGCTCTTCTCAAGAGATCAATTCGAGTTCAAATTGAACTAATATATCATGATATTTGGTCTTAAAAAAATAAATTAGTTTAATAGTGTTAAACTTTTGATTTAATTTAATTTTATAGCAGAGATGAGAACTATTTTGGAATATCTGAGAACTTAAAAAAAACAAATTTGCATTTTTATTAGACAAAATTATAAACATTTGCAACACTATATAAAATGGTTCTTCAAGAGAATTTTAACTAATAATAGGTGTTATTGTCTTATATGTGATAAAATTAGCATATTTATATCACAATAAAAAATAATTTTATTTTTATTTTTAATTTTTATCTTTGTGAATTTAAAATTTAATTACTATTAAAATTTTTTTTTTGTATTTATATCATGATAATTTTTTGCAGGTAGGTACTTTGCCATTAAAATAATCTCAAGTCAATTTTTCATTTAAATTTTAAAAACAATTATTTAATGAAAATTCTTTAATTTAATATACGATAAAATGTGTACCTTAGTGAGAAAAATTTTAAAATGAAAATGTTCACACTCTATTAAAAAAAAACATATAATTAAATAAATTAGGTGAAGTAGAATTGGTTTTGGGTGTTTCACACCTTAAAAATGAAATTGTTTTAGATTTTGAAAACTTTTTTTTATTTTTTTTTTAAATTGTAGTTTTATGGGATCAGGTTAATGTTAATCTATAGTCTAATAAACATATGTTTAGTATGTTATTAAATCTGAATCTGAACCTTTATGTGATATTTATTTTAAATTCTAATTATTTCCCCAAATTTAATGGGATTAGGTCAATGATAGTATTGTAGTTTTATATTTATGGGCTATAATTATTCTACTGTTGGGCCAGTAAGCCCGCTCTTGCGATACTACAATTCGGAACAATGAGTGGAATGAGTTTACAATAGAATCATGTTCTAATCAGAAGGAAGATACTAGAAATTTTTAGGTCATTAAAATTGATTAAGATGATTCACAAATACAATACCTTGTAATAATGAATTCGTTATACTCGTACATATAACTACAGGTATCTATTAACTCAGACATTTAGATTTAAATCACAGATCAAAAGATTCGATGAAAAAGATTCATCTTATCTTTCAAAGAACTTCTTTTTAGATTAAGTGATCTTTTAATTTCTAAGATCTGATCTTGTTTTCCTTCAAATCAATGATCAATGTTGATCAGATATTTTTTAGGATCTAGATAGATCATTGATTTGGATGTAAATATTTGAACAGTTTTAAGCCTTATCACATATCACAACTTTAGAATGTCCCAAATTCCAATAGATACAATTCTAATGGTAAACATTGCATTAACATAATATTTAAATGGAAAAATTTTTTTAATTTGCTTTTCTTTATCTGTGAGTTCTAAGTTTGAATTAAAATATTTGATCATATTTTGTTATTAGTTTATTATATTTTGCATTTTTTGTATTATTGAAACAAAAATATTAATCATTATGTTGCAATTTATTTGAATCCAATGACGAATGTCAACTGAAAGAGGTCGAAAATTAGATTAAAGTTTTCCCTCTGCGGCCCAACTTTTAAGGGGATAATTGTATTAAGTTTTAATGTATCTCAATTATATTTGACTGAATTTTCTTCAGAAAATTTATATTCAATTACTGTTTAAAGCAAATTTTCATGTCTACAATCTTATATACAAACTTAAATCATTTGTTGCTACTTGTGAAAGAACCATTTCTAAAACTTCTTTGTCAGCATTTTAATGCAATATTATTAAGTATAGAAAGATCAATGCATCCTCTTCAACTTAACATTGTATATAGAAATAAAAAGCTATTTAAACTAATTCATATATTATGTACTACATATATATTAATACAAGTATTATAAATCAAAACTTTACTTAATTTATAACATAATTTTTTTTTATTGAATAATAATTAAGTATTATGTTATTATTCAATTATATATTTTGCAGATTTAATCCGCTTAAACAAAATCCAGTTTTTGTTTGAAAAAATTTCTTTAAGTCTATAATAATGGACATCATCAATAAAATAGATAGGTATACAAACACAAAAAAAAAAAAAGTAGAAATTGTGGGCGCAATTGTAACACTTATGTCAACATTTTCACAATATCACATAAATTTCAACAAAGAATAAAGATTTTTTAATGAATTAAAAAGAATATAAAAATAAAAAGAAAATAATATTAGAATAAAAATTTATAATATTAATAAATATATGTATTAGATACAAGCTTTATTATAATAAACATTATAAATTTTCCACTTTTATAATATGTATTCAAAGCATTTAATTGCTCAAATAATTTTTCTTAAGATACATTATTATAACAGTAAAAGATTCTTAATGAAATTCACAGATTTTTCTTACTCTACTCAACCGTACATTTTAAATATCTAATATATATATATATATATATATAATTTTAAATAAACTAAGAAAAGTCTACATAAAAATACCCAAAATTAGAATGAAAAAAAAATTCAAGAAAAAAAGTATCTTAAGATATTTCTTTCGCGCATACAATTAAACTAATTTTAAAAGATAAAAGAACAAAATTACCTTTGATTAAGTATATTTTATTATTTAATGTTCGTATAATTTTTGTTTTTTTTTTTTTTCTAATTTTTTTTTGGAAAAGTGCGAAAAATTAATCGAGTTTAATTTTATTTAATAGTTATATCATTTATACTTATAGCTGTATAACTTTATATTTTCTTCTATAATTCTTGATTTTAATTTAATTCTAAATTTTTTTATTTTTGTATCTGTAGATATTTGTTGTATATAACTGTATTTTTTTTTTGTATTTTTGTAAAATTTTTCCAACATTTAAGGAATATAATTGTGAACAAAAAAAATTCGACAATGTAAACAAACAAAAGAAAATTTTCTGGAAAATATAAAGTGTTTTTCACAACCCACACAATACGCTTTTCGCGAATTCTATTTATCCAATCTGGGTTTTATGCAAATTTATTGCAATTCTGTTTTTTTTTTTTTTTTTATTATAAATTCAAGATTAGGTTTTAACATGAACAAGAATGACATTGTATTTTAAATTACAACAATAACAAGAACAACAGCCACAACAACAACAACTAGAAGAAAAGTAAAAAGAAAATTGAATTTAGAATTTAACAGATTGTTAAGTAAACAAAAACTCTATTTAACACATTTTGTGCAAATTTTTCGTATTTAGTTATGAAATCCTAAAGATGAGATTCTCAATACATAATCCCTATAATGCATAATCCCTACAATACATAATCCCTAATATAAAATTAAAAATCGCAAAATATCACAATTGCAAAATTCGGAATCCCTTCTAATTCCTTCAAAATACTTTTTCTTTTTTTTTTCATACTTATTTTTTTATATCAGCAACCGGGCATTTAACTGGCGCTCGAAATAGCCACCCAATAACTAATCCAACGCTGAACATCCAACGGCCTATAAATAGCCGGTATATTACAGCAACTAATAAAATTAGCTTTTGGGATTTTCTAATTCAGCATTTTCTAATTTAGGATTTTTGAATTTTAAAATTTGGGATTCGGTACTATTTTGAGGTTTTGTCAATGGGATTTTTTGATTTTTGGAATTTCGTGGTGCTCCCGATTTTTCAACTAGGTATACATAATTTAATTCTGTTACAATCATGATCAATTTAGTATTTTAAAATTTAAATTTAAAATTTTAATGAGAGCATCTTGTACCCTCACTTCTTTGTAGTACTGCAGATCAAGCTTCTAGATCTGCAGCGCTACAAAGTTATGAGTTTAACATTTGTTTAAAAATAAAGAATTTCAAATAATTGTTAAATAAAAAATGGGTATTTAATGTATTCGAAAATGTGTAGCTACTCATATAATAAACATTTTAGTACAATTGTACAATGTAGTAGAGTCAGCTCTACTGTTTTTCTGAATCACGATTCTTTATAGATTTCTGAATTAAATCTTATGTATTGAAAACTGAATTTATATCTTAATGAATTTGAAATCGAATACTGTTCTAAAGCAAAAACACAAAACAGCTTTAAATCAAAATATTGCCTTCCTGGCCTGTAACAATTATTGCAATGCGTAAAGTACTAATTATCAATATCTGATATGTTGCGTAATTACTTGCATTTTTATTCAAAAATTTTTATTTAGAAACTAATATTAAATGTAGGACAGGACCTTGTCAACCTCCTTGTCAAGTTATTAACTAAATTACTTGCATTTTTATTCAAAAATTTTTATTTAGAAACTAATATTAAATGTAGGACAGGACCTTGTCAACCTCCTTGCCAAGTTATAAACCAAATAGAAACAGTTTATATCGTAAGGTTTACTAACCATATTAAATACACAGTTATATATGATTCAAATTAATAAATAATTCTTGCACTCGATAAAAGATGGCGCACAAAAATTACTCTACATAATAACAAACGAACTAATGACTAAGAATTATGATTCATGAAACTCAATTCAAAATGTAATATTAGTTAATGTCTGTTACAATTGTAATTAATATGAATACGAAATAAGTAAATTCAAGTTTGAAAATCAAATTTGCATAATTAATAATACATTAGAACATATTTTTAATAGGCGCATACAATTATACATCAATGAATTTATAAAACCGTAACACAACAGTTTTACATTTGAATGCAAATGATGTTTGGCAGAAAGTCATAAAAACCAATTTTGTTTTAAGTACTTAAATTTAGCAATAAATCTCAAAAAAATTAAATAGTTTTCACATTATAAAATCACAAAAAAAAACGTACTGGAACTAAAACATGTTTTATAGCTATTATAGGAAGCCTTTTTTTATACTCTGTGTAATAAAAAAAAAACGCTAAATCTAAAAAAAAAAAACTTAAAATATTCTTATACTATTAGTATGCTATTTAAAAGTAAATGATATCAATTTTTTTTTTATTTTTATTTTGCCCCGCTTATTCATCATTATTTTGGATCATGGCGTTTTTTTTTTTTTTTTTGGGTTCCAACTTTTTTTTAAACGAACTTTAAATGAACACACCGTGTTCAGTCAATAAACTTAAATTAGTTAAAAAACTTGTTAAAAAAAAAAAATTGTTATTTTATGCTTATCATATGATCGAATTGGATTGAAACGTTTTTTTTTGGATTTTTTTGTTAATTTGATCATCTAAAGTTTAAACTATTTTGGGTTTTTGGATTTTTTTTAGAAAAAAAAAAGTATCAAAATGGTATCAAATATGTTTATTCTGTTATTTAATCGTGTATTTTACTTTGTATTTAGATCTTAACATCGCTACAAAGTTTCAAATTTGGTGGCAAAATATTTATGCAGAACCTATAGAAAAAAAAAATATAAATAATTTAAACAAAGTCACTAATTGTAACAATCTTGTTAACGCCATTTTTAAAAAGGAGGTTTTGTTTTTATTAAACAGTTTCTTGCGCAAAAGTAATCCTTTTACTTGTTAGATAATCTTTAGTTTTTAAGTTTATTAGCACAATGTTTGATTATAAAATGCGATAATTTTGAAAGTTACCATATATAACAAGCAGTTCTTTAACATTCTTTTGGTATTTTTGATGGAGATAAACTAAAAACTATTTAAGTAGGAATATCTAATCGAGTTTTCTGAACAATTTACAAATTTGTTGGTTGTTAGCATGAATCTGGTTAATTGTAATCGTGTGCGCCAATTAAATTTGCTAATAGATATTTGATTCTAAAGGAAACAATTTTTTACCCGTCTAAATAGAATATTTTCTTAATTTTTAATATAAAATATATTTAAATAATACAAAATAAATTTAATTACAACACAAGTTTACAATATACAAGTTTTTAACCCAAATTTTTTTAAAAATAATGCGCTAATTAAATAAATATTTTCGAAATTCTCCAATTAACAATGAATTTTTTTTTATTATTATAAATTCTTTTATATACAAAACATTAACATATAATATGTCATACTTATTCTACTTTTTGTTGAAAAAAATAAACTGTGACAAGATTTAGTCAAGGATTAGTAAGAGTATATTCAATATTCAATCAATGTTATTCTATTGTTATTAAATATTAAAGGAATTTATACACATTATTAATACTAATTGAATATGTCTAATTAAAAATCAATTAGTTAGCTATAACTTATAGTATAGTATTATAAGAGTAAAAGTAAAGTTTTAGGTCACAATATTATATTATTAATTTCTTTTATAATATTCAGTTTTCAGTTTCTAATGCTTTCAAAAGAAACTTTCTAATTAACAACTAGCTTATAATTTTATATATTTCAATTAGAAACGTTTTTTTTTGCGAAACAATTAAAATTTTTTTTTTTTTTCAATTAGCATTCACTGATTGCTAATACTGGTTTTTTAATATTATAACAAATTTTTAATTGATATATATCTGATATATTGATATATATCTTGCAATAGCTAAAAAAAAAAACTTAATAATTTTTCGAATTAAATCGTAATGCATTTAAAATATTTTAACATACGAGTAGTTAGCATGACCTCAAAATTAGTAAAAAACTTAAACAGAACATTTTGATTAGCACTTATTGAAATAAAATATTATTGTATATTAGTAAAAGTGTTGAAATATTATTAATATTATAATTAAATTTAAATTTTATTATTTTTATATATTTTATATTGAATAGAAAATTTGCAAAAATATTTTAAGAATTTCACTTAATTAAAAGTTTAATATTTTTTTGAATATAAATTATAATTATCATATTTTGAAGTTAGTGGTCTTAAAGTTTACTTAGCTTTACGCCCTAGAAATAAAAATCTTATTTTTTAAATATGTAATAATAATTTTTAATTAAATTTTTCTGGTTGTCGACTTAACTCAGCTACCATTCGTCATTGAGTTCAAAATGGCATAATCAATAATTAATAAGAAATCCATTAATATTACAATATATACAAATGCAAAATATAAACAAATAATTTAATTGAATAATATAACTCACAGATATAGAATTTCTTATAACTCAAATACAAAATATTACTTTAATATTAAAAGTATAATATTACTTTAAAATTTAAATTCGATTTTTGTATATATTGAAAATCTAAGACGTTTCTTCATGTTATAAGGCCTATGTCTATCTTATGTTTAAGTTGTATATGGAATTCATTCGGATCAATTCTAATAACACGAATATAATATGAAATCCTTTTCCAACATGTCCATATGGTATAGACAGGCTTTTTAGCCTAACAGTTGAACAGTTAGCCTAAAAAAAAACAAAAAAAAAATAAAATGTAATTAGTTACTGTACTGTACTTTTGATTATTAAAAATTAAATCGCGATCCAAACATATTTTTAATATAAATTATTTACAAATTTAAATTAATGTAAAATTTATCATTGCTTTAAGTCAAAACCACTTTAAATTCTAATAAAACAAGAATTTTAATAATCAAGAACTATATATAAAAAATTAAATTTTATTTACTAATATAATTAATAATTTTTTTAATTAATTAATTTGGAACTGTGAATCTTTTAACTAAAACTAGAATTTTGTTAATTAATTAAAATTTAACTCGAATTCACTTGTATCCACAAAATATACTTTGGAAGATTGTCTTTCATATCGAACGGAATTAATAGAGTACAAGTATTTCTGATAAGTAATATAACAAATTTTATATAGTTAACTCTGATGATACTAGGTCACAATTTTTAAAATACAAATCTATTTGAAATTGAAACTCAAAAATGTTGTTGACAAATTACTAAAACTTCTTATATTTTCTGAATGAAAAGTTTTTCTAAGCGTTGAATATTCATTCAAGAAGTAGATTCTATCGAACTGTTGATTTTGAATTTAACCAGATAATTAAATTTCAAATATATAACAGTATTAATTTTTTTAACCTGTTATCTTTATTTTTTTTATTATGTATAACAATAAAAATAGCTATAATAAAAATATATGTATAAAATAATTATTAATTATTTGCAATAAAATTAATAGATAGTATCTGTAGTAACATCTTTTATTAATTTAAATATTCTTTTAATGTAAATATTAATAAAAATTCAATTTAATAAAATTTTAATTAAAAAAATTAATTAAAAAAAAACTAATAAAATTAGTTATGCAGTTCAAGTTAATCTAAATTCTAATTAATCTAAATTAATTCAACAGTTATGAAAATAAAGAAACATTTTGCAAAGATACTGAAGAGTTTAAGTAAATGAATCTTATAAGCGTTACAACCTTGAACTTTTGATTCCTTAATTTTGGATCTATTGAATTTCTATAATTGATAATACATTTTATATTTTATATAATATACTTTTCTGTCAAGAAACTCGTGATCTACTCGGTTTCTAAAGTTTGAGTTAGCTGGATTGCCTAAGCTGACTCGAACCTTATGACTGTGACACCAAGTAGCGTGTCAGTACTGTTTTGCTGTCACTAGGCTATCTTTGATTTTCATTTTAAATCCATTTCAAAATGTTTCTAAACCTTACCATTTCTGGGAGTAACTCAACTGCTCGATTGCTAAAATTGTTAAATTTATTTATTTTGCAGAATTCAAACATTTACAAATAAAATTCATAATTGTTTTTTTCTCATTCTGTTCGTCACAAGTTGGGTATATAGACTTATTGACCTCACTTACTCTCTGAATAGGTACTATTTACTATTTTAGTATAGGTGAACCCTCTTACGAAATATTCCATTTAAAATTTCCGAAATATATAATATATTGGTTCAAGCGTTCACAATTATCAGGGATTCAAACTTGCCAGGGTTTCAAACATTTCAGTGATTCAAACCTCTCAATGACTCAAACTTGTCAGGGATTCAAACCTCTCAATGACTCAAACTTGTCAGAGATTCAAACCTACCAGTGCTTCAAACTTATCAGTGCTTCAAACCCTGTCATAAAATAATAACAGCTGTCAAAAAATTTTATAACAAAATCAAAAAAATTATTAATTAATTTATATTTTTAAAAAAATTATAATATAATAAAATTTATGTAATTAAACTATTTTTTTATTTTATTTTTATTCCAGGTGAGTTTTCATTCGAACGGTTTTTTTTAAATAAAAAAAAACCTATCACAGATAACTGAACGTAAACGGTAAAACTAAATTAATTAATTTATTTTGTAAGTTAATTTTTAATTATTTTTTTTTAAAGGAAATTATTTTGATTTCCTGAAAATTTTGTAGAAAATAATTACTTTAGACATAGATTAACCATTAACTTTAGTTTTAGAACAACTAATTTCTCTCTCAGTACTAATTAAATTAAAATAAAATTAAGTCCAACTTTAGGAATATTTAATAAAATAAAACCAGTTAATAAAGTTCAATGATTGAAACATTATTTTACCGTTTTATATTTAATTATAATTTAAATACATTGATATTAAAATAAAAATGCATTATCATGCTAAATTTAAAATAAAATTTAGTTCAAACTTTAAAAATTTAAATATTCTCAATAGAATAGAATAGAATTCTAAATAGATGATACTTTATTAGTTACAGTTTATTACTCTAGATGCGTCAAAATATTTACATAACAGTACTTATTACATTAAAAAAAAATATCTAGTAATGAAACAGTTTATTAGTATCATTTAGAATGTTATTTATTCTTAATTTACATTATACAGTTATAAAAATAGTTTAAATACAAAAATTAGGCTAAACATTTTATGAATTATATTAATTAATATGTAGGTATTCTTTTCAAAAAAGTATATGTTTACTTAAAACATAATTAGTAAACCTACACTAGATTATATAATATTATTATTATTAGTAATTGTTGTCTGTTATATTTTAAAAAAATTTGTATGACAGAAGAAATATTTGAAATTTTTTAAGTGTAATTTGCACGACAATTTATACTAAGTACTCGTACATAATATTCATTTAAACTTAGTCACGTACCTATTTGATTTTTTATTTAATATGTATACATAATATGCAGTATTATAGAACAATTTTTTTTTTTTATAATTTTATATTCGTCTTTTATAACTGATATTATTAACCCCATTAATATTAGTATCAAATTTTTTTTTTAAAGAATTCATTTCATTGTTTAGTGAATTTTAAAATTTTCATCTTAGAAAAACACGATTCTAAATATTTTACAAATTTATTTATTTATTTTTTTTTTCACATAATAAAACGCCGGCATAAATATTTTGTCGCCTTATTTTACATTTTCTTAAATAGAATAAATTTTCTATATTTGATTTGTAGGTTGTGTTTGGTAATCATCAATGTAACCATTTAAACGCCGCGCCGTCAATTCTTAAATAATAACTGCAAACAAACATTTTATTTTAAATTAGGAAATACTAAATGATTACATTTAACTTCATTCCTATATCTTTCTCTCTCTTTCATTCTGACATTGTGTATATGTGTCTATAACATTTTTACTTTTTATGTACATATTTTAAAAAGCCCAAAAAAAAAAATAAAAACAGGAATGTAAACAAACATACATCTCTGTAATAATAATAATAATTTTCAATGAATTACTTAACATACATGTACTTAAAAAAGTAATTCAATAATCCATGTACTCGTACTTATAAGGATACAGTTTTATATATGGCTCCTCTCAAAATGTCAAATATCTTCTGTAATATTGTCATCAAACGGATCATCAATGTTACATTGATCAAATACAAAAATAGATACAATAGACATACAACAGACTATCGTCTAGTTAGTACTCGTATACCATATTGCAAGTATCTGTATTTTCAAAATAAGTTACAAAAAAAAAAAAATATATAAAACTGGGTAATTGTGTGACTGGAACATTTAAAATATAAATATACAATATTGTATTCATGAATATTTATGAGTATATATGATTGTACTCTTGTTTATGTTTGTGTAAAAGAATAAAAGTTTTTTCCAAAAATGAAATAACTAATGATTAAATACTCAAACTATAAGTAAATAATCCAAATATGAACTATTTTTTCTAGTTCAAACTTTTTTTTTTTAATTGTATTTCAAAATGTTAAGAATAAAAATCTTAAGATAGTTAATAGTACAAATGTTGAAAATCAACTTATTTTGAAAAAAAAAAAAATGAATATGTTGTATAAAAATATCAGAAGTACCGTACCTTTTATACCCGTATGACTATATAGTCCAAGGGTATAATAAATTTGCCATTACGTTTGTGACGCAGAGAAGGAGGGGGGTAGATTTAGCCTTAAGTGTATGGATCGGATTAGAATCGAAAAAAAAATCGATTTAGCTATGTATGTCCGTCCGTCCGTCATCACGATAACTCAAAAAGTAAAGGAGCTAGGATTATGAAATTTTCACAAATTCGTTTTTATGCAAAAACCGGAATCTCTATTTAAATGCAGCCATTTTGGTCCACGGGTTCGAGTACCTACCATGCAACATCTAATTTTATATGAGCATTACTCTATACCTATGGAAGCTGCGTGTCTGAAATTTTGCCAAAAATAGTTTAGTATAATAGCCAAAGTTACTGCAAAATTTGGTTGGTCTACTGCAAAGGGTTCGAGTAGCTGCCAAACAATTCCTTCTTTTATATGAGCATTACTCTACACCTAATAAAGCTGAATGTTTGAAATTTTGCCAAAAGTAATTAACCGGATGATATTATGTAGATGTTACGGTCATACGGGTATCCCAGAGTTGACACAGTCTACTCTACTACACTCTTCCTCATTTTTTTTATTTTTTTACAATAATACTTATACATAGTTGTTGACATTTTAAATAATAGTATATAAATAAGATAGTTATAAAATGCATGTATACAATGTCAATAGTAACTAAACAATTTAGTAACCGGATCAAATGACAATGACTTTAACTTACATTTCACAATACATGATCAATGAACATTGATTTATTATTATACTGTGTACACACAGCATTATTTTCAATTTATTAACAATTTTATAACGGTATTTTAATATATTGTTTTCTCTTTCTTTCATTTAATGTTTTATATATAGCTTATAAAAATATCTTAAGATACCTAACTTAAGATTCGATGCGGTATCTTTATTTTTATTTACTGATATTACAAATATTAAATAATATATTATTGAAAATAATTAAAAGTTTTATAATATAATCTACAATATATAAAATATGAACAGTATACTATATTTAAACTTGAACTAACGCAAATATTTAAACGTTTTAAACATATTGGTAACATATCAACAGCTATTAAATGTTTAAATTTTTTTTTACTTATCATTATTTTTATTTTTTTTTACTTATCATCATTGATTAGTAAAGACATTATTGGAATTAACTGCTTTCTTTATAATATTAAATTGGATATATAATGATTGTTTTTTTTTTTTATATTATATTAAATATCTTAAGATGTTTTGCCAATTTACGTCATATAATATTGATGAATGAAGTCATAATAAAAATCGTTACATATGAAAAATTTTTTTTAAAAAAGGAATAAAATAAAAAAATGATTATATTCGTACTTATCTCTTATAAATAGTCTGCAGATCTTTGGTGTTGCATACTTCGTTATATGGAACAAAATATTAAAAAATGTTATTTTTATTACAAGGATGAGCCAAGTGAACATTTTTTTTTTGTTGTTTTTCTTTTTTTTATCTTTTAGATACATGAAAAAAAAAACTCATATTTAAGTTAACAGAAAATAGTAATATGTGGTATGTTTCCTTAAGCTAAATTGGGTCAATTAGACTAATAGTGAATTGGGTATTATACTATTTAAATAATACAAGACACAGAACTTTTTTAATATATTTATTAAATCTTGGTATAGCATTTAAAAAAAAAAAAAAAGAATGAGGTTATTCTTAGATCATGACCGATCAGAAAGGTGCTAATTTAGAAAAATAAAAATGAAAGGAAATTTAAGGTATTTATGTTATTTAATACTTTTATATTTTGAATTTTGTATATATTCTATATGGTATGATTAGGTTTCATGTAAACGTACTTGTGAGGAATGTTGTTACTTGAACAAGTTCTAAATTATTGTTATTATTATTATTATTATTAGGGCAAAGTGTTATTATATATATTGGGCAAAGTGTTATATGGTATATATATATATGTAGTAATGTAATATTATGCTATTAAAAAAAACCAAACCTGAAGGCTTATATTCGTAGATATAACTCTGCATAATATGTAATGCTTTAAATGTAAAATCAAAATATTCCTTTACATATCTATTGCCTTTTAAGAATTTTATATTTAAAATTCATTTCTTATAGAACATCGAAAAATTAGAGTAACATTAGTACAGCCTTCAGCTGGAAAGTTCATCATGAGCCTTAATTGCATTATTGTATCGCATTATTGTATATTTAGCCAATTCGATTAGTAGGTAGCCATTGTCGTGTTTTGATAACATTTCCTCAACATCTTTCCATAACTCCAATTCCCATAGAACTTTTTTATTTAAAACTAAAATGAATAAAAAACATTAAAAGCAGTTAATAAATCAAAAACCACACACAAATTCATTAACAACAAATTATTTAATTATACAATCAGCTGTAAATAAATTATTACAACACGATATATAAATATACATGCAATAACAGAAAAACATGTTTACCTAATATTAAAAACATAAAATACTTTACTAAAATATAAAAAAAAATAATGTTGGATAATCTTAAATTGAATGTATACTTATATTGACATCATAACATATTATAATCGTTTAATTAATCAATCACTTTTTTTATATACTCCGCCCCTGATGAATTATTGCTATTTATAGTTACTGAAGATTTTGATGATTAAATTTTTTTTTAAATAATGTTCAAGCAATTTTAAATTATGTATAAACTTTATATACTCTTAAACTTTGCATAAATCTTAAAATATTCTCAACGTATGTTGTATACATCCAATTTTTTTGACATTTTCTTTATTGCTATTATTATGCACCATGTTTCAATTTCAAACTGTCACGCATATTACGCATGTTAATATTCGTGACATTTCCATATATCAATTTTATAGGTATAACATTTTTCTCAAAATACATATTAGTAACATGTAATGTAATTTATATATTCATTTTCTCCCCACACTATTTTTGTGGTGAATATCAATCTGTTAAATTTTAATTTAATAAATGCAATAAATCCTTTAAAAGTTCTTAAAAATGTCAAAATTACAATAACAACAAAGTCACAAAAAAAAAAAATAAAATGAATGGCAATCTAAATAGCACTTAATAAAAACTTCATCCTATACTTATATATTATATTTTTGTCCATTTTTTTTTTTTTGTTTTTTTTTTATTTTTAGCAACAATTGCAACAAACAACAAAAAAAAAAAAAAAACAATCTCAGCATGCAACAATTATGTGTATATGTGCTTACAATAAACTACTAATTTTCACTATTAAAATGTTAACTGTTATCATTGTAGACATCTTTTTTTTCATTTTCTTTTTATTGTTGTCATTACTGTTGCTTATGTTTATGATGTTGTCTATTTTGTTGTTTTGTTTTTTTTTTTTTTTGTTGCATTAACTTTTTTGAAACAGATTTATTAACTTTTGTTGATATATTTTATTATTTTATTTTATTTTTTTTTTTTGCTTTTTAAATGAAAAAGAAAATACAATCTGACAGATATTTTATTTATTTATTACATTTTTATTGTTTTTGTTGTTGTTGTTGTTCTTGTATTTTTTTTAATTTTTATTAAAAGTTACATTTTTATTCTCAAATAATTGTTTTTGTAGCTGCTTGTTGTCGTTTTATTATATTAAACTTTTAAAAGTTACTTGAGTTGAGTCATGAGTGAGAAGTGCAAGGCAATGTTAGAAAGAGACAGGTGGAGAGAAGAGGAGAGTATCAAAGAGAGAAAATATTAAAATGTAAAAAAAATGTCAGGAGTGTTACAATACAGAGATAAAAAAAACAAACTAAGTTTTTTTTTTGTTACACATTATTTGTGTTGCATTTGTTGCATTTGTTGCATCAACCAAAATTACACAGTAAAATGTTTTTGTATAAATCTAATTCTGAAATACAGAATACCTAATTTAATTTTTCTATTCATTTTTATTTTGTGAATTAAATTAGTTATATAAAATTTTTAAAATTCTAATAATCTGGTAACATTAAAATCTGTTATTTTTATATTTTATACCTAATATTTGTAGTAGTATTATTGTGTGTAGAGTGTAAACACATTTGACATTCAAAGCTGTGTAACAAACTTCAAAATAAGAACGGAAATAAGAAAATTTAGGTTGAGAGATGCATAACATGTTACTCAGTTCAATATTTTTTTATTATTCTTATTGTTGTTGTTGTTTTTATTTTTATTTATTCCTTCTCTTTCTTTTACCATTTACCTTCTTTAGCATCCAAAATAGAACAGATTAAATTATGTTTAAATAAAATAGAAAAAAAATTGTTAGTTGTATACTTATATTATAATATTATATTATATAGTTAATTTGTTTGAATGTGTATTGCATTATGTTATGTTATGTTGTTTGGTATTTTGTTTGTTGTTGTTTTTTTTTTTAAACAACATGATTATATTATTGTACTTGTGACCTACATATAAAATTGTGGCATCATGGATATTGCAAGTTAAAATAATAATAATATTATTATAAGAATTAGAAAAAAAAATAAAAAATACAATTTACTACTGATTATGTTTACCTTGATATTTATTAAGTTTTTTTTTATTATTTTGTATTAATAAAAAACTAGTAAACGGACATAGATGTCAGTTTAAAAATTTGTCCAATTTGTTAGATAAAGCAACAGAAGAACATCTTTGTCGTGATATTGAACACTTTTAAATAAAATTGAAAATAGAATAGCTATTAGAGGGAGATATTAGAGAGATATTAGATTATATTAGATTAATTTCTAACTAAAGTATAAGTTTTATGAAATTTTTGAATGGAATGACGGTTAAATCGAATATTAAAATATATTGTAATAAAATTTGGGCTGTTTGATTTGATTTTGTTAATTTATTTAATTTCTTATGCTAAATGTATTGCTATCGGAATCTGTCCAAGGTTTCAAGTCTCCAGTTCTACGGGTAAAAGCTCACAAGATTCCACGATCTTTTGAGCATTAGTAAGTTCAATTTCATTAAAAAAAGTTAATTATTAAAATATTAAAAAACTAACAAAATTTTACGATCTTTGAACCACATGTAAGTTCAATAAAAACTGTTAACTGTTAATTGTTAAAATATTAAAATAGTTCACAAGATTCCATGATCCTTTAGCCACGTTCAATAAAAACTGTTAACTGTTAAAATATTAAAATAGTTCACAAGATTCCATGATCCTTTAACCATGTGTAAGTTCAATAAAAGCTGTTAATTAAAATATCTTCTTTTTAGTGAAATTGTTGAATCAAATTTTTTTATATGTCTTATTGCTTTGACCTGCTGCCATTATGATGGGATGACTCAGATATTGCAATTTATTAAAAAAAAGTTAAAGTTTAGGTTTTAATCTAGCGTCAAAAGATAAGACGTGGTAATTTTCTAAAAAGGAGTCTGTACTATATTGGAAAAAAATTAAACAAAAACGCAGAAATCAAATCAAAAATTAGATTTTATAACCTTTCTATTTACATAATGTGGTTTGTATTGTAAAGTCTGTAAAATCCAATTTGGGCAATGTGCAAATTCGTTGGAAAACAAAGTATTTATACAAAAATTAATTAAAATCGGTTCAGATTTTGATGAATTATAAAAACATTCCCGAAACTCCTACACTCTCTTAGCCCCATGATACTATAATCAATTTATAAAAACTACTCTTCAAAAGTACACTCCAAAAGTCTATGTAGAAAATTTGAACTTATTGCAGCGGTTATTCTGATGCAATTGCAACAATTTTCTACTAATAAATATCTTATATTAAAAAAAATTTCACTGTTAATTAATTTAATTTAATTGCTATTTGGAATTCAATTAAAAAGTTAAGTATATTAAAAGTTGTTAAGTAAATTAAAGTATTTAAAAGTATAGATGTAGAGATACTAATTAACATCAGATTGAGATTAAATACAATACCTGTTAACTTTATAATAATGATTATAAAACCCCAAGCTCAGCTTAATTTACTTTTACTAGAAGAATTTGGTTTCATTAATATAATAAAACAGTCAATTTCTATATTAACATAATATTTTCAGATTTCTTTTATTGATTCATAAAATGTGTTTTTTAAGCTGCCATAATATTGTATCTTAAGATTTTTTTTATTATGTTGAACTATATAAATCATTGAAATTGTACAATAAAAAAATTTGATCTTGAAATATTAAAGAAAATATTATTTTCAACAGTTCAACAACTTTTAATGTATTACTTATATTAATAAATAGTCCTTCAGATTCGATTATCTAATACTGAATACTGATCTATTTATATAATATAATAAATTATCTCAAAGAACCATTTCCCAACTTTTTTTTTCCATAGAATTAAAAAATTATACTTTTAAAAAGTTTTATATTTAAAGTTAAAATTATAGGTTTCTAAGATTTTAAGGAAATGATATTGAATATTAATTTAAAAGAAATACAATAATAAAACTAAATATGCAAGTTGCATGTAATACTATAATAAATTTAAGTAGATACTCTTTTTTTACAAATCAAAAGTATCTATACAAAAAATTATTGACTAAATTGAAGCACACAAAAAAAAACTGCACCTTGATAACTCGATTTATTAGTTCAAAATTTTTTATTTTGTTATTACTTAAGATTTCAACTTAAGTTTTCTTTACTTAAGTTAAGTTTTTTATTAAAAAAATTAATTTTAAAATATATATATATATATATATAAATTTTAACAGAAGTCTCTGTTAACTTTCCTTAAAAATCTTTTACAAAAAAAAACTTTTTCTGAAGAGTCACGAAATAATTGTAAAATTATAAAAACAATGAAAGTCAATGAAATATAAAAATCTGAAGATACTTTTTAAAGAATTAAGACAATAAGTAAAAAAAAACTCTCAACTTAAACTTAAACTCTATGATCCAATTTTATAATACATTTATTTTATTTTAAATTTATTTTTTACTTCCGACCCCAACACAATTTTGATTTTTTTTTTTGGAGTTGTTGTTGTTGCCGTCCATTAATCGCTTTTAAAATGAACTTTAAGACAATAAAGTACAAAAAAAATTTTTTTGAAAAAATATAATAAATAAATAAATAATAAAATTATAATAAATTTTAAAGTAAAATTCGCAAATATAAAATGTAAAAAAAAATAACTATTATTTGAAAAGTTGTTATTTATACAAAAAAAAAAGTTCAAGTGAAAATTGCAAATCTGTGTTGAAAAGATTTTCCAATTTTCCGAATTTTTTTCTCTTATTTTTTGTTATTTTATGTTTTGCGCTTCACTTTGAATTCTTTAATAATTGTAGTATTTTTTTTTTTTTTGTATTGCAACATTTTTCTTTTTTTTTTTGAATTTTTTGTTGCCAATGTGTTGAAATGATTGCATATGAATGAAAAAGAGGCAACTACAAATTATTTATAGTTATATAGTATATTCTTTTTTTTTTCCAAGGCTTGAATTATTCATCAGTCATAGTATAAGGTTCATAGTCAAATGAAACAAATAATAAAATATATATATATACATATATATATATATATATATATATATATATGTACTTACTACATACATATATATATATGTAGATATAAGTGCAATAAATAAATAATAATAAAATTATGTATGGTTTGAACTTGGTATTTAGATTTTTACTTTCTTAATAATTCAATGATTTTTTAAAAATTTAAAAATAAAATTTTTACAACATTTTGAAAATAAAAATCACTTCAAATTAATATTTCAATTTTCTCTATCAATTTCTTTGAAAGTGTTTTGATAATGAATGATATCCTAAAGATGGTAATGATTTACTTTTATTATTGTGTGATTAATGATCGAATTTTATTTTTATTTGAAATTTTATATGATTGAATTTTAAATTATAAATGAAGATTTAAATCTAAATAAATATTTACCATTGGTAGATAATTGTTTTTACCGAGCATCTTTTTTTACTTTATATGGAATACCAACTATATGACCAATCGGCTATTGACTCATCTTGAAATCGTCTAGAATTATTATTAATAAAAATTCTCTTTCATTTTCTTTATTTATTTTGTTCAAAGTTTCTTGATTCTCATGAAAGACTTTGAACTTACAATACTATTAAATCAGCAGAAACTGAAAGGCATCTAAACAAAGGGTTCTAAAAAAACTTTCTAAACTCAATTTTACAGTATCTAGGATGAAATGAAATTCTAAAAAAAATATACTATCCTAAAAGTATGCAATTTCTCTAATTAATAATGGCTTAAAATTATGGCACAGTGGTTACACATGAATTGGAACATGCCCTGTTAACGGAGTGAGCTACAGTTTAAAGCAATTAATAATGGCTTTAAATCATGGCACAGTGGTTACACATGAATTGGCACATGACCTGTTAACGGAGTGAGCTACAGTTAGACAAGTCACAATTTTTAAATGAGAAAATAATTGGAATGATATATATATATATATATCTGCTTTATTATTAAATATTATTTGCTGTGATTTTTGTATTCGGTTGAAGATAACGATTTGCAAACAACAAATTACCCATATATTTATGTGAGTCTGGTTCTGTGATTTGTATTAAACAGTTGACACGTCTCAATTGGCATTTGATATTCGAATTTTTAAAACAAAGGGAGCCAACATTTCAAATTTCAAATTTTTTTAATTAAGGTGACCCACATAATTTCAATCAAACCTTGATACTAACCTGGATGAAAAAAGCACAGCTATTATATATTATTTAATTATACGTATAATTAACGGATGCATTATTAAAGAGTAGGTGTAGCAACTGATTATAAACAATCTTTATTTGAATTTACTTCTTGGGGTTTGTGCAGACTCTTTTTAAAAAAAACTGTTAGTTTTGCCTTCTCACATTTGTCAAAACTTTGACATTTATGTACAATAGTTTAGTTGGTGATGGATTATTGCATACGTATAACCGATTCTTATAGTACAGAAAACACACGATAACATAATTTCCTACAATAAACTTTTATATAAATTTTTTAAAGAGAAAATCATACGGCATTATAATTTTTCAAGCTTAAACTAATAAATTTGCAACTCAACCATATTATAATAAGTCTAATGCTAATTCTAATGCAATTTAATGGAATTTTTTCAGTTTTTATTCGCAGCAATAACAATAAATCTGCACTCTTTTCGCTGAATTTAAAACACATTAAAAAGTAGATGACGATAATATTATTCTTTTGCAATTTTTTAGTTGCTTTCTTTTAAAAAGTTACAAGTTACAATTTTGTCTCAAATTTATTGTTACTATTCTAATTTTTTTTTATAACTGAATGTAGGAGTAAAAGAAACAAAAGATAAGTTAAAAAAAAAAAAAAACAAAATTATTATTATAATATAAAAATCCATTACAAATTATTATTATTATTACTATTATATTGTTAAGACCTCATGGGCGCTATTTTTCATACCATAGAAAAGAAAAAAAAAAAAAACCAGTAATGAAAACAACTAAGGGTTTTTAAAAAAGCATATTTCCAAAATTAAACAATGTTTGCAAAATAAGTTCCATAGTTAATTTATGAAAGTTCTTAGACCTTTTTTTAGAATTTTATTTCAATTATTTCAATTTTTACTATTTCGAAGATCCAAAGGGTCATCAAGTTTTTCAAAAATTGAGTTTAAAATAAAGGCAAATTAAAGGCACCCTATGGCAACACTATATAATAATTTTATAAATTTTTATTAATCTTAGGAAGTAGCAGTCGTTTGACATTTTAAATTGAGGATAAACCGTATTCCGTATATTGTGTTAAGCAAATTTTAATATAGGGCTATTTGAATTTTGAAGAGCTGTAGCTCCGTAACAGATGTAGCTCTGCTAGGATAAATGCTTAATCCAGAAAACTAGTTTTTTTTTTGCCTTTACTTAAGATTTGATTCCATTATTCCAAATGAGACAGAACTTTTGAAAATAAGTCTTGAAAAGACGCTCCAACAGACACTCGATACACGGACGAAGTGAAACTACAATAGCACAATTCTTTTCAAAATTTTTATAATTTCTACTAAAAAAACCTCTGGACATTAAAAAAATGTACCAATATTGAAATAACAATAAAAATCAAATTATACACGGTATAAGTAATATTGAAAGAATTTTTTACCTATAGAAAATTCTACAAACAAAATGGCTATTAATGTATTTTTAATAGAAAATGATTTTTTAAAAATTTAGAATCGGAACAAAAATCTATAGAATATGATTAAGTTTGAAATTTAAAAGTCAAAGAAATTGCAACATGCTGTTAAAAAAAAAAAAAATGCAGAACAATTTGTATGCATTCTTTGTTTTTGATTTTATAGATGGGTCATTAGAGCTTCAGTCTTCAAAACCTATAGCTGGAAGCTGTAAAAGAATTTAAAAAACTATTTTTATAAAAATTGAATGTTTTGATAATTTCTGTGGATGAAAAAAAAAAGATTAAATTATTTGCCTTTAGAATATGGTTTTTTTTTTCAATAGTTTTTCAAAATTACAAAATAAGTGGTCAGACATTTTAATTCAATCCTATGTAAATAGATGAATTTAAATTAGGTTGTTAAAAAAATGCAGTTCTTAAAATTTTTGATATAGTGATAAATTGTCGCAAATTAAATGTATAAAATGAAATTTAATAATTCAGTGCAAATATATAAAATATGTAAGGAAAATTTTTTTTGAAAGTTGCAAAAATTCTAAATGTAACTTGAGGGTGACCCAAACAAACTTATTAGCCTTGATATTTAGGTCTCCCATGTTTGTGTCTTGTAGGTTCCTCTATTTCAATTTTATTTTTAATCTTATACATTGTTCATACAATGCGCACTGAACTAGAAGTTAACTAGTTTTGAAGAACAGTGTTCATACTATATAACACGTTTAATTTTGACAGCAAATAAAAAGTAAATTTGATATTTTGCTTCGAATTTTAAGTAAATCACAAAATTCTTTACATAAAAGAACAAAATAATAAAATCATGAAAGAGTAATTGAAAAATTCTTCGATTCATCTTTTAGAAAAATCGATTATATTAAAAATCAAAACTTTTAGTTCAAACAATCTTGGGAATGTATCTGATTTCAAAGATAAACTAGTTCAAAAATGTCAAATTTTTTCATTCAATATTTTAAACTATTTTAATTATCTTTACTTTTTAAAATGTGATCATTATAATTACAAAAACTTTCTAAGACTTTTTATAGTTTCTAACAAGTGTTCAATTAAACATAAATATGTTAAAATTCGTAGGATCAAAAGTATTTATTAAATTGTTTTATACCTTAGTGTATCTAAATATTTTAATTTATATAGTTTATTTTTTAATCGAACTATTTAAATTGCAAAATTTCTCTAATTAAAAATAAACTGCATATTAAATTTAGATCCGTTTTTACTAAAATTTAGTATCCATATTAACTAGTTAACTAATTTAATTAAGTTGATTTATTTTTCCAATTACCATGGATATTTAAATTAAAATTTTAACTTTTTAATAATATTTAATCATATATCACTTATTTTTTAAAACAAAAGTGATCAAAATTATTGTTTTAGAAAGTGTATAAAATTTATTATTTCAAATATGCATCTTAATTAAAAACTAATGATTTGTAATGTCAGTATCTGAGAAACTGCAACAAATTGTAACATAAGTATCTGAGAAACTTTTAATTACAATTAAGTCATGTACTTAAATCTGGTAGTTTATTGTTTCAAAATTAATTTATATCAAATTTACATTTGTTTTAAATACTAAAGTTTTCACTTAATAATTACAGGATATTAATTTGAATATAATATATTTTTTTTAAATAACTTATCTTTTGAAACAATTGGCAAATTTATAGGACAGAGAAATCATTAAATTTTTTTTATTTATAAAATTTTTCTCATAATTAAACATCCTCTATTAACAGCAAATCAACAGAATTAATTAATCTTATGTTGTAATCTCTAATTAAATAATTATTACCTAAAATCAATTAATTTACTTTAAAAAACTTTAACTAGCGTCCTATATTTTATAGTTTCCAAAAAGGAAATTGATAACATCAAAAACAAATAAAATATAAATTTAATGTTTTAATTTGTGAAAATTTATTTCATCATTGCCTATTTACATTTACAGATGATAATTTTAGATATATATATATATTATAAGTTAATACTACATACTACAGTTAGTTAATATACTATTTCTATAAAATTATATTATAAAATTTAAAATTAAATATAACTTTCAATTAATTATTCAATTTTTTTTTTATTTTTTCCTTCACAGAATTGCAAATTCAATTTCCAGGCCAGGCAATACAATTGAAATAAAAAAAAAAAGCAAAATCAAAACGGGCATAGCAACATTTAATTATTTAATTTTAAATTCATATATTACATACAAAAAATAAAAAAAAAACCATACAAAATGTTATTAAAAAGTAAATCATTAGTATTACTGCTATCATTACTCTTGTCAACCACAACAACAATAAATGCAAGAAGATCCAGAATAGATAAATCAAAACAAATTGATACGGCACAATCACAAACGGCTACACCTTCATCTGATACATCATCTCAAAATTTATCATCATCATCAGCATCACTAACTGATAATATTGCAACAGCATCAGCACTTGAACCAGCATCAGTACCAGCAGTAGTTGTTGCACCATCACCACCCGTTCAAGCACCATCATCATCACCAGCTGAAGTACCATCACCATTACCATCATCAATGTATGTTTCAACATCATCTGAGGAACAAATAAATAAAGAAGATCCATTACCAAGTGCACCGAATAGTAGCGGTTCAATTGAAGAATATTGTGATCCTGATATGATTAGTTTTGAAATTGTTACTGGGTATGTGTATATTAAGATTTAGAGTATATTTTATAGAAAGTTAGTAATATTAATTATTTCCCTGTTATAGGTATGTGTTTTCAGCACCCAGTAACATTTTAGAACAAATACCTGGAACATTAATGTTAACTGATTGTTTAGAGGCTTGTCAAGGAAATGAATCATGTTATGCCATTAATTATGAAACAGGATTATGTGTTCTATTTACATCAAATTCAGACAAATTACCAGGTAAATTATATTCAAAAAAATTTTTTTTAATTGATATGTATATATATATATATATATACATATATACCTACATACCTTACAAACTATTTAAATAAATTTAATATTTAAAGTGTATTAAAAGTTTAAAAAGTTCTTAACCCAAAAAACAAAACTTTCTTTTCCTTTTACAATTTCCGATTTATACTGTAACTAATATTAAACTTAAGTATAATTTAAAAAAAAACTTAACAACAGTTTTTAACATTCTTCTTTATTTAATAAACCAATTAATTATCGTCATTTTAAAATTGTTTTGTAAAAATTTAAGTAAAAAAAAAACCTTCTAACCATTCAATCTTTCTCTAAAATTTACCTTTTTTTTACACCTAATTAAGTATTAATTAATTAAAAAGTGATTTTTCATTTATTTCTTATTTTTTTTGTTTTTTTGTATTAAAAATTCCAGGTGCTCTATCAAGATCACAATTTCCAGTTTTTACAATATACGCACAAAAAACATGCCTTGGTATTCGTCCATGTACTAGAGCTTGGTGTGTTGATCGTGTTCAAGGTCATAAATTAAATAATTATTCAAAAAAAACTGTTAGCGCCAATTCAAGACAAGATTGTTTTGAACTTTGTTTAGGTGAAACAGATTTTAAATGCAGGTGAGTCTTTTGTTTTTTTTTTTATATTAAAATTAAATATCTAACAAATTTATTTGAATAAAAAAAACGCCGAAACAAATTTCTATCCAAATTTTTTTTTTTTTTTGTAAAAAACAATTTTTAGAATTCAAATTGTCAAAAAATCAAATGTTTTTATATTTAAGATTAACAAAAAAATAACAAAAAAGTATCTTTAAGATACTGGAATTGTATCTTAAGAACATTGTTAAAAAAAAACTCGGGAAGAATGAAAAAAACTTCCAAATAAAAAATTCTATAAAAATACAAGACAACTTTGATGAAAAATTTCATCCGACCCACAAAAAAATTAAAAACCAGAAGAACGTTTTAAAATAGTTAAAATATTTGGTAAAAAAAAAAAGAAAAATATCTGTCGGATATTAATTAATATTTTTATCACCTATTTTGCCTACTTTTGTATCAAAAAACAAAAAAAAAAAAAACAGAAAACCTTTTGAAGACTCAATTTATTTTCAATGTTGTTATTCGCAAGAAGAAGAACTTAAGGAAAAAAAAGTTAACAACAACGGTAAAAAAATAAGAGAACATAAAAAAAAAACTAGAGATACACATATACATAATATGCAAATGTTAAAAAAAGAAAAAAATAACATTAAATACCGTTGTTAGTGGAGGGTTTTTATGTTAGAAATGACAAAATAAGAAAAAAATTGTATTGAGAATCATAAGATACTTATGGATTTTGGGAATGGTTTAATCTTACTATGGATTACTTAGTTCTAATTGTGAATAATATGGGATAAATGAGATACTTTACCATGATTACAATAATTAATATTAGGAGAGGAACGTAATTTCTCAATTTCCGAATTTAACAAATTTGTTTGTAAAGATCTCAAGAATATCTTCTTTTCGAGTTAATAAAAACTGAAAGTAATAAGTACTCAAACCTAACACATTCTTAAGTAGTAATAGTTCATAAATTAGACCAATTGAATTAGTGTGTCCTTATCAATTAGACTTACTTAAAATTTATTTAAAAGTTTTGGAAACACAATTACTAGTTTTCTAACAATAGACTCAGCAATTTTTTAATCATTCCGAAAGTTTGAGCCCATTAACGGGATTCTAGTATTATAACAACAGTTTTAGAAACTCTTTAATCAGAACGTCCTAAGTTCAAGCCTATATGAACGAGGATGTTCAAAATTATTTTATCATTGATATTTGTAATTGCTTGGAAGTGTACAGGATGTGTATAACATCTACATTATTAAAATTGTAAAAAGCAAGGTTAAAGGTCCTTAAAAGGTCCAACGTATAACTGGAAATTGATTTACTGTAATGACCAGTTGATTTCATAGTGAAGATTAAATTTCGTAAATAACACATTACAAGGCTTAGATAGCTAAACGTCCTGGTAGTGTGAAAGATTTTGTTCATAAAAACAGTTTCGCCCATGGGCAAAATAACGGGATAAGCACCCGAACTGCTTGTGCATTATTACTAATAATTAGAAGGAATACGTTGACTTCTCTATTAATTATTCTAAATCAAAAGAATTCCTTATACGAAAGTTCTAGACTCTAGTTAGAATAAGCTCTGCAGTAAGTAATTGGAATTAAGCTGCTATATGAATATTACGGCGAGAATTTGCATTTTTCGTATAAAATTTCTTATTCCTTATTTCTAAGCATCTAATAGATAAAAACAGTCTGAACAATTTTTCAAACAGTCCTAAACTGGACCCAAGATTTCAGTATTCCGGAAATAACCTAATTAATATTTATAGAAAAGACACGTAGCTCCTTCATTACATTAACATAAGAATTAATTAACGCCTGAGTTGTTAAATACCTCAAACTTTAATTAGTAGAAATAACTCCAAAACGGTGTTACAAATTTTAATACAAAAATTTATTTTAAAATTCATAATACCAACACAATTTAATTTTTTCAACATACATAAATTATGATGTGATGATAAATTAATTCCTTCCTATATTTTATTCAATTAAGCATATACCTAGATAATATGTATATGTATTTAGTGTATACATATTTAAACTATTTTGAGATTTTTTTTTTAATTTAATAAATTTTAGGTTGTAATCGTGTTATGCTTGTTGAATATTTAAATATAAAATAAACAGTCAAAAGTGGGAACTAAATATACGATATACCTAATGAAATTTAACAACATTCTTATGTATAAAAAAAAAAAATATAGTCAATTATTCAAGTTCACATCTAATATAACATATACAGTAAAGTCTCAGGAAAATGAACATAAAATTAATAAATTAAAATTTAAAAATCACAAAACTAATATAAAATTAAATATATATTTATTTATATTAAGGTTTTTTTTTTTTTTTTAATGTTAAATAGCACGATATTATTGAATATATTTCATTAAAATATCTAAATCTATTTACTAAGTACATTTTTTTTTTCATACTACATATACTTATTTATACATGTATATATTATATTGATATCTTAAGATACTTTATATATATTTTTTTTTTAATTTTGTAACGTGCTGTTTTGTATTTTAATGTGACGAACTAACGAACGATCTAATATTATTTAGGTAACCTATAACGATTATTCAAAAGTCGTGATATTTTCTTTCTCTTTCTTTGATTTTATTTTTTTTTTATTTTATCTTGTGTTACTCATGTAATTTACAATGTAAAAAAAAAAACTAAACAATATACAAAATAAATAGAAATTCTAACGGCTAATAAAGAAAAAAAGTAAAATAAAATAAAATAAAGATGCATCTTAAAAAAAAAACCATTACATAGGAATATTTGTATTTTATTTTTTTTTTTAATTTTTTAGTTGTCAACACAATCTTTAAGTATCTTCTCTTTAATAAAAGTATCTTTTCTTTAATAAAAAAGTATCTTAAGGTATATTTTCTCTAAAAAAAAACAAAACAATAATGTAATTTTAATAAAAATAAATTCAAATAAAATAAAAATAAAATTAAAAAAAAATTAAAAAAATAAAAATGAAATAAAAAAATAAAAATAAAATAAAGAAGAAATGAATAATATACAAATTCGTTACTTATGTTTTATTTGTGCAAATGTAATATAACAAAAACTAATTCAATATAGAATATTGAATTCTAATTCTTTGCGTAATTTTCAATTTAATTTTTTTTTTGTTTTTATATTTATTAGATTTTTTTTTATTTTATAGATGGTTTATTATAGTTTTATTTAGTAAAAGAGATTAATGTAAATAAAGGATTAGGTTAATCTGATTTTTTAAGTTGGGTTTTAAGGGTAATTAAAAATTAGTTAAGAGTTATTTTAAGGAGGCAAGGAATTTAATTACTATTTAGATTCTTCATTAAGGGTCCTTGTTATTTAATTAGATACTTAAAGTTAAAATGTTAATTATGCGTAGCTATATGAATAGTTGATATAGAATTTATGATCTTAAATTTATAATTTTTATATGTGACCCATTGTGACATTGCCAGGGAAAAAATTTTGTCTGATTTTAGAGAGCTAGCCGATGGCGTAGTAGACATAGAACGGGACAGATCATATCTAATAAAAAACTATAATTTATGATTAATACCGTAATAGTACCTCAATTTTATATTGGTAACAGAAGTAACAGCTACCATTTATGTAAAGCATGCTGTTTGATAAACAAATAAATCATCAGAGTTTCTAATACCAAATCACTCATGCGTCTAGGAATTTAAAATAAACCTTGAATCTTCCTACCAAGAATTAATTTTTTCAATTGAGGTCAACTTTTATTGTTTAACTATAATATTTTTTTTTAGATCTTGATGGGACGACCTTCTTTTAATGTTCCCTAATGGTATCTGTTCGAGTACCTTTCTTACTATATTCATTCTTGTAGCTTCTCTAATTTGTGTGCCTATCGAACTTTTTTTTTGCCAGGGTGTCATAGGTAATTGTTACTTATTTCGCTTTGACCAGTATATGCTAAATATGAACATTAATCTTTTATGATTAACACATACATATGAACCTTTAACCCTCAATGAAGCGTGTAGTTTCCGTTTGGTATTGTTCTAAACTAACAAATTTCCACTTCCAAATGTTATGGTATTCTCAACATTCTACCTCTGGGCAATTGAGTGTTGTTAGCCATATTGGCTGCAAGCTATACCAGTCATTGATTACAGAACTACCTCAAATACGGATCTAAAAACTTCAGCTGTTAACATAGTTAATTTGTAATGAACGGTTTTATAAATAATGGAGGAGTATCCCAAAAGATTAATCCCCAAAATTATTCAATTACCTTTTGTACTATACAATAAAAGGAAGTAAATTTTAAAGAAATTATATTCCCATAAATATTTGTATTTTTAATGTTTATCTTTTCCCTTAAATTTTTTTTTACCTTTTTTTTCTCTTGTCTTTTGTTAAGCTTTTATTTTGGCTTTCGAAGATTTTTTTTGTGTTTTTATGTTTTGTTTTTGTTTTTTTTTTTGAACAAGTTAAATCGATGTCTCATTTTATAAGAGCATAGTTTTAATATCATTATCTTTAACTTTGTATCTTTAATGAGTGTTTTTTTTAATAGATTGTATATCTTACCATGATTCAAGATTCATCTTTATAATATAGTTTTTTTTTTTTTAAAAATATATATTTTATTTATGTTATGTATGTGTGTATGTATGAAGAAATGTATAATTGAATGCGCGCGCTCTTCTATCAAAAGAGAATCGTGACATTGAATTGATAAGTTTTCGTCATCGATTTTTTATATGTTTTGATTTTGGTTTATTTTTTTGTATTAAGCGGATACCGTACTATTCAATATGTATTTTTATAATAAATACCGTTACAGGAAGTATCTTATATTTTCGTTATATTTTGTTTATTTTCCTTTATTTTAAAATTTTTCTTTTTTGTGTGTTTTTTTTGCTTTCTAATAAAAAAAATTGTAAAATGGTAGTAAAAATTTTGTACAATTTTTAATGAGAGGATATTACAAAGTCATTACCAACTTTTTTTTTAAGTTTAATATAAAAAATAACACTTATTTATTAGTTATATATATTTTTATTTATTGTTATTATTTTTTTAAAAGATTTTAACGTGGTAAGTTTTTTTTGCCCCCTATGATTTATACAACGTGCAAAACATACAACAATATAAGAAATGACAAAAAAAAAAAAACATGGAACTTAAAGCATACAACATTGTTTATATGTTGTCATTTTATTATATTAATTAATATTTTAAAATTTTAATTAGTTGAGAAAATTTCCGAAGGAAAGTTTTTCAATTTTGATTTCCTGATAAAATTTTTTGATAAGAAAAGTAGGAAAATATTAGTCAAAAAATAAGTTTAATACAAGATTATAAATCTTGAATTTTTTTTTTTGTTTTATTCAAAGTTATAATATTTCATTAAAGTTATTAAAGTTTTAATAATAAATTTAAAAGTTTAAGTGCAAATTTAAATTTAAATTTTAATTATTATAAAGGCATCACTTTTAGCAGTAGTCATACGAAATGTCAAATATATTCTTTAAAATCAAATTAATTTTTCAGTGAGGGGCAAAATGTATTAAATTTACCGTTATACGAAAACCTATTATTTCGTAATTTTTAACCCAATTAAAATTAATAAAAGACTTAAGTTAGAAACTTGAAAATTTAAAAAGAGTTAGATTATTGAAAATAAATATGTATAAGTCATTTTACATATTAATATATTTAAATTGTATTTCATCAAAATTTATTTAAAGCATTTTTTAGGCAATTAAACACTCTTAAATTTCTATTCTAAACTTTTATATACTTTAAATTTCCCTTAAATTTCCACAAAGCTTAACAATTTGCCATAATAAGCTGACGTTTGTTTTCTTTAAAGTGAAAATATATTTATAATAAAAAACAAACCAAAATTTATTACCATATTTAAGGTTCATATATACATACACAATTTAATAACATGCGTTTAATAATACGTTTCGCCTTAAAAAAACTGCCTGTGATATTACAAAAATAAAAAAAAAATCTTCAACTTTGATTAATTATATTATAAGTATTAACTTCATCAATTTTTCAATGGTTAAAAAACCAATTTTATCTGACAAATAACTATATACAGAATTTAATGATTAAATCAAACGTTAAATCAATATAACTCAATTTTTAATAATTAATAAGATTTATTTCCAGAATGTTTTATTTCCATTTTGAAATTGTAGAAATGAAAAATTATTTAAAAATCAAGTTCAGTGTACAGCATTTTTAAATATGTAAATTGAAAAATTCATGTATATCTTAAGATTTCTTAAAGTCTTACATAATATCTTAAGATTTTTTATAAGAATTGAAAAATACATTTAAAAAATTCAATTTAATTTAGATTTTAAATCTCTAATAAGTATTATTAAATAAAATAATTTATAAAATATTCAATTCATATGGGTTCTTTCATTTCTTACATACATTTATATATATGTATGACACTATAGTGTCAAATGTTCCTTTAATCACATTTTCTATATAATTATATATATATATATATATATATATATATATATATATTTTATTTGTCATTTTACAAATTGATTAGCAAATTATTGTCAATTCTGTTTAATAATTTATGTATATATACATATATATATATATATATATTCATATATTATTTAATATCTCATTAAATTGTACAAAATGCCAATGTTAAATGCCAATAAAAATTAAATAAAAAAAAATTATATATATATATTTAAATACTGTTCTTTGACATACTATATTCTTAACTTCCCAAGACTTGAGAAAAACTTAAAAATGGTAAAAAAAAAAAAACAAAACAAACTATCTAAGAATTATATTTTAAAGATTATTTTTTCTTTACTTTTTTTATTTTAAGATTTAATTGATTTTGACATATTTTGTATCTTAAGTAGGATAATAGTTAATATATACTATCTAGCTTCTAATTCCGAACAATTTAAGGCATAAAAAATAATAATAATAATAACAAAAAAATACTAACTAATAATAGTTAATTATTTTGTAATTGATTAACAACAGATAAATTTATTATTTAGTTATTTTATATACTGAAAAATATTTTATATATTCACTTAAGAAATTTAAAATTTAAAAAAAACTTAAATGAAATTATAAGATAGTGTAATTTTTTAACCCCATTTTATTTTCTTCGAATTGTTTAGAATGGCCATCATACTCTCCTGGTTGAATTATATTTATATAATCAAATATGTATTTACAAAAGTATCTTAAGATATATAATGTTTTAATAATATGTGACAATTAAAATAAAAAAAAAGATAAGTGTTTGAATAACTTAAAATACATATTTAACATTTTTTATATTGAAAAATTCGATCTTATCATTTGAGTAGTTCAAGAACAGACAATTTCCTTCAAAAGAATTTAGTTCAAAGTGTTTAGACATCAATTAAAAAGAATAAAATCTTCTATAAATATTGTAAAATATTTTAAAAAAATCCTTATTTAAATTCAATATCAGTTGTTAAAGATCAGAAAATAAAATATTTTATCAAAGTATCTATGACATATTTTGCATGTATCTTCCGGTTTAATTTAAATTTTTGTACAAATCATTTTCATTAACAAATGTATTATTTCAAGTTTTTTAATTTGTAATATAAGTTTATACTCGTATGTACATATATAAGTGTTTAATATTAGTTAATATAGAAATCAATTGTAAAATATTATATTTGTTATAGAACTTTTATCTAAAATCTGAAATGTCCTATACTATACAATATTACATAGTATAAGAGACCTTTTATTACAATAATTTCAATATATAATTTGATATAAAATGATTGGCATATACATCATTTCGTGACAACCAATCATGGTGTCAATCATTTTGTTCTGTACCAGAACAACCTGTTTTCAAAATTTTATACCTATTACATATTGGTGGAACTAAATGTTTTTTTTTTTGTTACAATTTACTTTTTCAATTAAATTTATCAGCAGAACATATTATATGCAGAAAAAACTCTTTAAAATAATTTATATTTATTTGGTTTTTTACAATTTAATTCTTAAATGTTGAGAACAAAAGTAATATTATTTAATTTTAGGTTATTTAGGGTATATTTTTTTATAGATGACCTACAATTGTTTTTAAATTAGATTGAAAATTAATAATATGTATATTTTATAATTTATAGAGACGTAAAGACGCACAGATATCGGGACTGTGAAATTAAAAATAAATAAAAAAAAAACAATTTAAATAAGAGAACCATTTATTTTAATAAATTATAAATTCAAGACGGGTGGTCTAAATTCTATTTTTTTAATAAATTAATTTACTTAAATAGACCTTTCTTTTAATATTAAAAATTACTTTTATGACATCATAAAAATGTTAAATAATGAATTATTTTCTCATTTAAATAATGAATTAAATCTCATTTTTTTTTTTAATGCTTTTTTTAAATTTTATTTGATATAAATTGAAATTATGCCTCCTGTATAAAACATATTTGCATTACAAATGAATTTTAAGATATTTTTAGTTAAAGTTCGGCGATTTTTTTTTTAAAACGTTTTATATACAAGATTATTCAATAAATCGTAATGATATTGTCTTTTGGATATCTTAAGATACATTTTGTATTAAGGTTTTAGAAAAATGTATCTTAAGATATATTTTTTGTATTGAAATTAATAATTTTATCTTAAGATAACTATTTTGTATTTAGTTTTAATAAATGTATCTTAAGATTAAATTAATAATTGTATCTGAAGGTATATATTTTTTATTTAATTTTAATAAATGTATCTTAAGATATATTTCGTAATTAATTAATAATATCCAATTTTGAGATACATTTTGCATATATTTTTAATAAATATCTCAAGTATTATTTTGCATTTAATTTTAACAATTGTATCTTAAGATACAATATTTTACATTTATTCAGTTTTAAATGAAATTAAAAATATAAACAACTGATACTGAACCAAATTTTGAAAAGTTTATTCTTCTCTAGATGTTGTCTAGTCTAGACACTTGTATATTTGATCAGTTTGCGTTTTAATATGCGCCTAAACTTGTTTATTCAACCGTTCGTTTTTCTTTTTCAAATTTTTATATACATCGTATTTAAATATAATTTTCTTCTATATAGTTTATCTATAATTCAATTTTAGAAAAACAAGATTACAATATTTTCTCACTTTGCAATAATAAATTAAAAAAAAAAAAAAAAAAAAACATTTTTTAAATAAGTTAAAAAGTGTTTTTCTGCTGTCAATTGATTTCCGTTTTCTGTTTTTGGTTTTTTATAAACTTACAATTTCCTTTTATTGTTATTCAGGCTAAACTACGGACTAGTCAGTCCTATTCAAAGTTGTTTTGTGCAATTTTTAATTGCTTTAATTTATATTACCTATATGTATTTAATGTATTGATTTTACAAAAGAAACATTTTTTTTAATGGCCATTTTGATAGATTTATAAATTTTTGCAATGGAATGGTAATTAAAATGCTATTCTTTTTGAAAAAGTCATTTAAGGAAAGTATTGCAATCATATTGAAGATGGAAATAATTCATGTGTAGAGTTGGTTGTATATTTTTGAATTCTGAATATTATTTATGTCAGTATATCTTTCAAAAAATCTGTAAATTCTGTTAATTGGTCAGTGAGAATTGTGGAGCGTTTCCTTATTTTACTAGAGTCACGACGCTATTATGACTTTAACACTTCGATATACAAAAATTTAATTTAAATAATATAATTTTTTATCAAAATCTGAGATTCATGCAAAAACTGCTCAAAAACTGTTTAAATTTAGACTAATGAAACTCAGATAACCTGCTTCGCTTTAAAAAAAAAGTAAGTTTTATATTGCGTACCTCGAATCTAGTTGAGTCTTTTGTTTCACAAGTTAACATAATTCAACTTCCTTTCAGTTTAAATAATCCTTTAATTGTGTAATATTAATGATCCATTTAAAGCGTAAAGACTTGTTTTTTAATTATTTAAATTCACTTTTTATTATGTTCGTTAATCGATAAATTAATAAATCTTATTTTGGTTGACCTTTTTGTAGCGGATATAATTAAAATATGCTAAGAAAATATTTTAAAATTCAAGATGGCAATTGACATATTCGATTAATTTATTAATTGTTCTAATTTTATTAAAAAAAAAAACCTAACCGTGTCAGTGATGTGAACGATTAAATCTGAAGTAATAAATTTTATTTTATACATAGGACATTACTAAATCTGTATGCTAATAGTGAAATAATAAATAAAACATTTATAAACATTTTTAAAAAATTAATACAGATTAAAAATTCAAGAAGACGATTAGTAATAAATTTCCATTTTTAACAAAAAGTTTAAACATATAAAGAAAATGTATTATTATTTCGTAATCTGTGAGAAAATAAATTTCAATTGCGAAGTATTTCAATCAAATTGTATTGTACAGCATCTTTAAGAATTCGATTAAAATCTAAATGAATATCAGGACTTTAATTTTACTCACCATTATTTCATTAAAATCCATCTTGAGAATTTCGGATTCTTTAAGTTATTGGCGCTTAATAAAGTAAAGTTGCGCTTAATAAGATTAAGTGGCGCTTAATAGGATTCTGTTAAGGTGCTTAGTAAATACATTTTACTTATTGTAAATGTTAAAACTAACGAACGGAGTCTTTAAATTAGTGGTGCTTAATAAAGTAAAGTTGCGCTTAATAGGGTTCTGTTAAGGAGTTTAGTAAATACATTTCACTTATTGTAAATAATAAAACTAACGGATGGAGTCTTTAAATTAGTGGTGCTTAATAAAGTAAAGTTGCGCTTAATAAGATTAACTGGCGCTTAATAAGGTTCTGGTATAATGCATAATAAACACATTTTATTGATTGTAAATGTTAAAACTAACCTTATTATTTATTATATTTAATTATTGTAATATTAAAACAGGTTAGTACATCCTCATTTATTATATATACTATTAAAATGATCCATTCCTAATACATAATATTTATACAAATTACAAGAATAAAGACAATTTTACATAAAAATTATTGATTTATAAATTAATATCTTAATATAAAAATTCTAACTTAAGCTGAAGATTCAAAATGTACATTCAAAGATTCAAATATACATACTTATATTTTATGGAGATTTTTACGAGCTTTATTAACATCATTTACATCATCAATCATAAAAATTTTTTTAATAAAGATTTACAATTAATATTAATAACTTTATTTTATATTAATAAATCGGACAGGTTAAATAATTTAATATTGTATTGCAAGTTTTTTTTTCAACAAAAGAATGTTATCATCTTTTATTATCGATTTGAAATATAAATATCTTAAGATATTATGTGCATAAGTACTTTAGAAATTTATAAATAATAATATTAAAAAATTAAATATTAGTTTAAAAAAAAATTGCATAAATTTATATTAATATTAATTCTTTTATATCTGTAGTACATCATAAAAATTATTAATAATATTTATTATTATAAATGTTGCGCAAGTAATAACAATTTTAAAACTTAACATTTAACTAAATATTTTTTTTTTTATTAATATTATTTTTAAATTATATAATAACTATATGTAAAACATGTTAATAATTTGTAAATTGTTTTATTATATTCATTTTCTAATTACATGTTTTACTTATTATAATTACATTTAACGATTATAATTATTATTGTTTTTCTTTGGTTTATAAGTACATATATGTTTATATAAATGGTCATGTACATACGTGCATACATATATATAGAATATATATTGATAAGTCCATAAATATAAAGTTATTAGTTATTAAATAATATTTAATATTACTTAATATAGGATGTTACACACATAAAATACATAAATAATAATTTATAATTATAGTTAAAAAAAAAAAATATCTTAAGATACATGTAAAATAAATTTTTAAAAATTTTTTTCCATTTCTAAATATGCATTTTAACATTTAAAAATATGCAACATAGAAATATTCTATCCGTATTAAGAAGAATTTATATTTTATTTTATGGAATATAGTTCTAAAGAAATTGCTACTGATTCTAGAAAGTATCTATAAGATACATAAGTAAAAAAAGGTAATCACCTTAAAAAATAGCCCTTTATAATTACTAGTATAATTTATATTTTCTATATAAAAATCAAAAAACAAAAAAAAAACACAGAAGTTATTAAATAATATATTCTATAAAAAAAAAAATTATGTGGTCTAGAAATACATGACTATATACAGGTGTATCGCATACTGTTTAAATACCTTGAAATTATTTTTTAATTTTTATATGGTAAATTTTGTAACAGTAACTTAAATTTTTTTTTACTATTATGTAACACAAAAAAATATTATATCATGTTGGTTAATGTTATATATATGTTAAAAATCAATTATATAATATATATATAAAGTTCTTTCATAAACCATGTTTGGAAATATGTATATACTTAGTATATATGAGTATACTTGTGTATATCTACAAATAATTATATGCTGCACATAACTGATATTTTACCTATATTTTATTTTGTTATGTTGTTTATTAATATATGTATATAATATATATATATTTATATATAAGCACATGTTTATTAAGTAGCAATATGTATAAAAAAACAATTAACATGAATAAAAACATATGTTTATTTTATGTTCCTTGTTGTTGTTGTTGTGAAGTCTGAATGAATTTGAGAATTAAGACAAAAAACTGAAAAAGAATTTTTGTACCTTAAAACAATGGGGGAACCAGAAAATATAAAATTAAATTCTAAATAGATTATTATCTTATATAGTTATAGTTATTCAGAGTATCTATAAGATACAATTTTTATTCCATTATTATAAAAAAAAGGTCTCCAGCTTTTTAATTGATAGGATTTAATAATTAATTTATCTTGAATAGTATTAATAACTAGACATGGACTTCTGCATGTAATAAGGTCTACTTCTTGCACTCCAACAAAATTAGAATAATTAGAATCAATAATGTTAATTAAACCTTGACAAATTTTATATTTTTAATTATGTACGACTCGGGTTTACGGCAAGATTAAATGACTAATTCACATTGATCCCTTCCAATTTAAACATAAGATACTTTAAAAAGACTTTTTTCAAATATTCTTCACTAACTGTAATATGAAGATGACTATAAACCCTATTTTTTTTAATATAGATCTAAAATGTTCAAATTCTCCTAACTAATAGAATATACTTCTAGCTTATTGAAATATCTTAAAAAAATGTCTGTGTCATATTTAATCTATTAGCTTTCAATCTCTTAATATGAAGAAAACTATCGTTATTCGGAGAAAGACCAAAAGACCATTATTTCAACTAAGAGCTGGGTTGTAAATTTTGTTTTGAAAAGTTAAACTTCTCAACTGACTTTGTATTTATTCAATATACAAGTTTTCTTCTAAAATATCTCAATTAATACTCAAAAATAATTTAAAAGCCTTTCTAAACTTAAAGTCAACCACATCCATCCTACATAATAACCTTCAATATCAGCAAAGTCGTAACTCAAACCAAAATTACAAAAAAAAAAAAACACAAATCATAATAAGAACCTATAAAATAACTAGTAAATAATAATAATAATAATTGTTATGGAGCCCTTAATGATAACTTAATAGCCACTAGATAGATAAATATCTTTAAGATATAAAATATATGATTAAAAAACAAAAAAAATTCTAATATTTTGTTTATTGTTGTTTTATTTCATGTTTCATGTCTAGTAAAACACCTGTACAACAACAAAAAACAACAACAACAATAACAAAATAGTGTTGGTGGAAATTCTTTTTTTTTTTTTGTTTTTTGAAACTCTGCATAAAGAATGAATTCATTTTTAAAGACATATTGTGATTATATAAGAATCTTTCATTCTTATGAATCGTTTCTTTATTCAGAGTTTTGTACATTTTTTTTAAATTTTGCCTTAAGATATTCTTATTTTGTACGTTATTTTCCGTGTTTTATTTACTTTTTCGGAACTTAAAAAAAAAACACAAATTGTTTTATAAAAAAAAAAAAAAAACAAAAGTATTAATAAAATACTTAAAATAATAAAGGTAAAAAAATAATTGAAGATGATACACCACCAATCTGATTGTTCTTGTTATGTTCCTATAGTGTACACTTTAGTTAGTACACACAAAAAAGTTCACTGAACTAAACTTATACAAAAAAAAAAACATAACAAAAAAAACAACGGCAATTCTGATTATTTTAAAATTTAATTTGAATTTTTTGAACTTGTAGTATCTGTAGATACTTTACAAGAATATCTCTTTATACATTTATATACTCTTCCATTTTCTGTTTCTTTCCTGTGTTCAAAAAAATATATATATATAAATATATTGTATTATGTATATATATACATTATATATATATTGTATATATATATATATATTATCAGGGTAATTTGTTACTTTTACTGTAAAGATCAATGTAACTTAAAAATCTTGAATGAAAAATTTTTAACATAAGAAGAAAATCAAAAAAAACCAACAACAACTACAATTAATGTACAAGAAAAGTCATTTTTTATACTGTTGGTTCTTCTTAAATTGGTTTTTTGTTTTTTCGGGAAGTTCGTTTTCTTTAAAAAAAAAAAAAACAACAAAAAAAAAGTGACAACCGTTACAAAAGTAATTATCCTGCAATATTATTAGAATTAAAGCTTTGCTTCTTTTTCTTCTTCATTGTTGTTGTTGTTGTTATATTCTTCTTTTGTTTTTCCCGAATTTCGAGTTCGAGACTCAAAAGCAAGACAATAATAAAAAAAATTAATTGTTGAAATGTTGAAAAAAAATGAGAAATAATTAGTTTTTGGAAGACATTTAATAATAATAAGAGTACAACACAAGTACAACGCAAGTACAACGCAAGTACAACAACAGTTCATTAATAGTAAGGAAAAAAACTCTTCGTCTTCTTAAAATTTACAAAAAAAAAAAATGTTAAAACAAAAGATACAACAACAATAATATCAATTTAAATTTTTTTTGGATAATTAACTATACTCTCTCCTTAATAGCCACCTTATTCCTCCTCTCTCCACTCTCTCTCTCTCACCAAATGTAACAATGGATGAGATCTCAATTTTTGGTTTTTTTCTTAAATTATATTTAAAATATTGTCCGTTATTGGTTAATTGGTTTTTTTTTTATTATGTATATATATATATATATATTATTACATAAATGTATACATAACTACATACCTAATTATATATATATATATATATATATATACATATATAAGTATATATTAAGTGAAATACAAGGTGATTAAAAAGTATTAATCAATCTAATATACAAACAAATATATATATATATATATATATATATATATATATATATACATAATATTTTGATCGTGCAAGGAAATTAAAAAAAAAGAAAAAAAAAAACAAGACAACTTGCAAAAAAAACACAAAATCTTAATCATCATCATTACCGGCAATGGGGGTCTCTGACCACTTAAAAAAATAAGTAACATTATTTGGGTCATTAATTTTACCAGATTTTTATCACAATTTAGAATAAAATTCAAGTCTTAAATAAAAAAAAAAATTTATTTAAATCATGATTTTTAATAATTAATTTGTAAGTTACATATACGTGTGTAAGGCTTACATGTATTTAATACACATATAGGTTTTTATTTTGAAAATGAGGTCAAGAGGAAGAAATGATCGTTGATAAAAAGGCGGTCAAATGCTGCAGGAAATGTTAAATTTTTCCAATTTTTTTTTTTGTTTTACAAATTCTGATAAATTATTTTGTACACATATGCGTACGTATATCACATGTATATATATATATATATATATAATTTGATGTATATATATATAAGTTTAATAAGAATTAGAGTTAAGTCATCCAAAAATATTTGGGTCATGCCTTATTTATAAAAAAAAAAATAAAAATAAATTCGAAAGGATTAAGAATATAAAATATTGATAAATATTGATGAATGATTCATACATTGATCATGTAAAATTGAAAGAGGTGTCAGAAATTAATGATTATAATGTTTTACTTTCATGTTTCACCGATAGTCTCACCTTAAATTTGAAAGCTGTGAAATTAAAACTTTCTAAATGCAAGATTTTTTAATTTTTTACAAAGATCTTGAATTTTTTAGATGATTTTTAATATTTTGATCAATTTTAGTAGATTTTATTCTGAATTTGATAGTTGAATATTAATTTAAATGATAAATATTAATTTATGAAGATTACATAAGTACTTACTTATAAATATACACTTGGACCTTTTAAAATATGATAATATTTAAATATTAACAAAGGTTCTATCGAATGAAGTCAATCAACAAAAGTCCATTGTAATAAATGGGATTTTAACATACTTTGGAATTTTATAATTGTAAAAGAATCAAATAAATTTTAGCACAAATCAGCTAAAGGGTTAAATTTTTGACATTTCAATAAAAAAATTACAATTATTATAAAATAAATATTGAGAAATTTTAAAAATGGTTTAAGCCTAGATCAGATGATGGTATATAGAATGTATTTTCTAATTTTTAATCTAAAGTAATAGAGTGATGCCTGTTCTTTTAAAGAATATAAGGAAAGAATTAATAGGTTAAGATTCTTCTCATTCCTGTCATACAAAGGTGTCAATTCGATAACTGTGAATAGGTATAATGAAGCTACAAGATTAAAATTAAAACTGGTATGGTAAAGTAATAGGGCAAGTTCTTGGCAAAGTTGGACATCACTCGGACCAACTTTTAGAGTGGGTCTTTCATTTTTAACTATTTTACTTTTTTATATTGCTTTTTGTAATATATATAAAATATATAACGGTTATTTTATTTAATACCATAGTGGGTATGCACGGGTATCTTAAAATTGACAAAAGCAACTCTAATCTTCCTCGGTTTTTTAGAAATTCATTATTAAGTCACTGACCACTGCAGATTTGGTCTTGCTTTAGAAACTTTTACTTTTCAAAACTTATTATGGCAATGATAAAATATAAAATTTTAATTTATTTTAATTTTAAAATAATTTTTGTTGAAGCTTGAGATTTAATATTTTATTGTGTCCACATTACACTGATTTTTAAATTCCATTTCGAATTTTTGCTCAAAAATTTTTTTGCAAATTCTTCAAAAACTTCACTTTTTAAAAGATTCAAAAACTAAAAGGTTCTTTCTTTTAAAACAAAATTCCATAAATTTCTTTAAGAAAACAACCATTATATTCTGAATATATGAAGGAATTTCGATTGATGTTATATTGAAACCCTTTAACTTTGAATATATAAATGAATATAAGCGTGATATGACCACCCTTTTCGTTTGGTTATGCATGATAGGATTCCTTGTTAATAATTTTGTATGTTGTTGCTAATGTTTCGTTTGTTGTAAGAACAACATTATTCATTATTACTAGTGTTACCAGTTCACGTTTTTTTTCATATTCATATGTTATATTGATATTCCTTATGCAATAATCTGCAATTTTTTTTATTTTGTAATTTTTTTTTGAAATAATGGATTTGTAAAATTTATTTACATACCAAAAGATTGTTAAATTATTTTTACTTCCATAAGAATGTCTTCTTAAAATAGAATTTGCAAATTCTTCGGCTATAAGAATGTCTTCCTTTATATATTAATTTGTTAAAATTGTCTATTCTAGAATATCTTCTAATATTTGGTAAAGCTTGAGATATACTTTTCTTGTAGAAACAGGCAGTCCTTTGCTAATAAAACCTTGCTGTCACTATAGGGGAAACTTTAAGAAATTAGGAAAATGTATAGGGGAAACCGAGTTGCTTTAAGAGATCAGATGATTTATAAATCAATTGATCGCAAAACTAAGGTCCAAATAAGTTTTAAAAAATCGGATCTTGATTAACTATAAGAAAGCCATTTAATTAATAGTTCTAAATTACCTTCACACTCTAAAAGCTACACCGGAATGAATTTCTTAAATCAATATCAAGTCTTCCAGTCGGTCTTTCTACGGTCTTCTAGTTTTAATTCATAATTATTATTTAACAGCACGGAAATATAAATTTCATTTCAATTAATTAGAAATATCAATTTGTTGACATAATTTACCATACAAATTAAATTCAATCACTATTGCGTTCGTACATTCAGTAGATACAAGATACATCTATACGGAATGGTACATCCACTAGACAAATCTAGTAAATTTTTTTTAAAATAAAATTCATTTGGAAACTCAACAGAATAAGAATTGAAATCCAATTCAAATAAACATCTTCCTTAGGGGCAAAAGAACAAAAACAAAAAAAAAATCTTAACTTAATTGCAAAGAAATACTTTATTAATAAAAGAACGTTCGTTATCAATATTCAACAATAATTCTTGACTACTATATTATTGATTCCATACCATATATTACTTATTTTGTAACTATTATTAAACACTATATATATATATATATATATATATATATATATACAGAATATGTAATACACAAATGCATTAAAAAATAAAAATACCAGTAGCACAGGTGAACAAAATAAAAATTTTTAGTTCACTCTCAATTTTTATTTTTTATATCTTTAAGATACTTTGTTTTTTGTTTTTTTTTATTTTACCATTCCGTACCCTTTTTGCAAGACCGTGAAGATATTTTCAAAAAAAAAAAAAAAATATTTTTCTATATAGATTTTTGCGGACTAGATGAAAGTGTTGGGATTAATAAAATCAAAATCAAAAAAAAAATTACATGAAAATTAAAAAATTGTATCTTATAGATAAAAAAAAATACTTTATTATTAATTTCTTCTTTCATTTCTACATATACAAAGTTTATGACTCCTGTGAACGTTGAAATCAATATATATATATATATATTTAGATATATATACATATTATAATATATATATATATATATATAACCTCAAGGTAAACAGATTCAATTTTATATTAAATCTAGTTCCTTAATAATGGTAATATAGCAAATGAAAATGATGATGATAATAATTGATATTGATGATGATGATGACAATGATGCTTTTTAAACCATTATAAAGTATAACTAACTATATTACAGAAATAATAATTATTATTATTTTTTTTTTATTTTATAAAAATGCCCTATGAGATTTGTTTAATTTATAATATAGGAAATAAAAATATTGCAATAGATACTTTACTCTCACCAATCTTAACTATATATTATTGCAATAAGATTCAATTTGTTGCAATATTTTAATTTTTTTTATTTGCGCAATTGTACATAGCTGTACTTAAGATATTTTTTTTTTTTTGAAATTGAAAGGAAAAATGAAATGTTTTTGGTTTAAGTTTAATTTTAAAAAGTTTTTCTCATACAATTCTTCCTGAATTACGATCTATATTTTTCTTTTTTTTTTCTAAGATCTATAGATACAAGTATCTAATGATTGCTTGAATTGAATAATTACACAAAAAAAAACATAAAAAATAAAAAAAAATATTATTGATCATTGGTAAATGCTTTCGTTACTTAATCATTAATAAATCAATTTTTATAGAATTACTAATCTTAAATATGTGAACCTGTATTATATTGCGAATTATGGATAAAAAAATTGTTTCTGGATTTTGGTTTTTTATTTTTTCTTTATGTTCTATTAAAGATCAGATGCGCCATGTTACCAGTTTTATACACCTTGTGTGTTGATTTGTTTTTTTTTATTTTCTTACTCTGTTTTGTTCTTTATTAAAACTATCTTAAGATATTAATCTGGATGATGGAACAAATCGTAAATTGATCCGATAAAGAACCATAGCTAAAAAAAAAAAAACAAAAAACAGAAAAAAAATGCAGAAGATTTTGATTAGAAATATATAAATAAAAATTATATATCAATGATACAGATATTTCATATACATAGAGTTAAACAACGAGAATTCTCGTCTCGAGAATTCTCGAAAAAACCTTCATTTTCGAGAATCTCGATTCTCGAGAATTAAAAAAATTAATTTGGCGAGATTCTCGAATCTCGAGAAATATCATAGAGAATTCTCGAGAAAAAAATAAATTTATTTCTGACCAAAAAATTCGAAGTTTTCGTAACTCTGCACGTAATTCCTAGAGGGCAACAAATTGTTGCCAACAATTAAGCATACACATACTACTATTGATTATTGATTCCTTATTTGCTTATTGGGCATTGATGTTTAGTTTTCAACAGCTGATATTTGACAATTGGTTTTTTGAAATTTGGATGTTTAGTTTAAAATTCCTAGAGGGCTACAATTAAGCATACACATACTACTATTGATTATTGATTCCTTATTTGCTTATTGGGCATTGATGTTAAGTTTTCAACAGCTGATATTTGACAATTGTTTTTTGAAATTTAGATGTTTAGTTTAAAAAGTTTGTTTAATATTAGGAAGTAGCATTTAGCACTTATTTTTATTTGCAAAAATTAAAAGATTGATAAAAAACCAATTAAAACTTGAAAAAGTATGTAAATAATTTATCTAAATATGTAAATGTCAACTTATAATAATAATTTATTAACTTTTTTAGGAATTTGTTCATTTTGAAATTTGATTTTAAATTTCCTTGAATTGTAAAAACAAAAACAAGACCAACCGAAAAAAAAACTAAAATTTGAAAAAGTATCTATCTAAATATGTAAATGTTAACTTATAGTAATAATATATTAACTTTTTTAATTATATTTCAGTATTAACCCATATCAAAAAGATGAGCGAATACGAAAATATATGGGATAATTATGAAAAAAATAATATAGGTACAGCAACATGCAAGATTTGTAAAAAAGAATTGCAATGCAAAGCATCTTCTACAACAGGCTTGCATAGACATATGGAACACATACACAAAATGAAGAGAAAAATTAAAATTTCAGATGATAGCAATACAAAAAGATTTAAAAATTTACATAAATATTTTGATTCCAATGCAAACGAAAATAAAAGTGGTGGTAATCTTGCACGCATTGTTGCAGAATTAGTTGCAAAAGACGGGTTTACCATGAATGCAATATGTAAAAGTGCATTCATTAGAAGCAGCCTCAGCTTAAGAAAACTGGACCTTCCTAAGAACACATCGCGTGTAATGGATTTGGTATATGAATATTACACAGAAATAAAAAATAATTTAATAATTAAAATTAATAAAATGAAGGCCGAAAATAAAAAATTTAGTTTATCCATTGACGAATGGACCAGTTTGCGCAATAGACGTTACATGAATGTGCATTTATATTACAGCACAAGTGAAAAATCGGATAATTTAGGTTTGATACGTATTTATGGATCTTGCCCAGCAGAAAAAATTATAGAATTAGTTGAATCAAAGCTAAATGATTTCAATTTAAAATTGTGTACAGATATTGTTTCCGTCACTTCTGATGGAGCAAGTGTTATGGTGAAATTTGGGAGGCTAGCTCCATGTTTACAACAACTGTGTTACAATCACGCTATTCATTTAGCTATTATGTCTGTGTTATATGAAAAAAATAATCATAGTGATCACGAAAACATCGAAAATGTTAATGAATTTCAATTTAATCCATGTTATGATGAGTGTGTTGCGAACGATGGTGAAGACAATTATGATTTGGATACAGAAAGTGAGTACGAATTTATTTCTGAAAATAATTATATGGAGAATTCAAATATTGCTTCGGCAATAAAAAATATTAGGAAAATTATAATATTTTTTAAGAGCTCTCCGGTAAAAAATGGAATTTTACAAAATTATGTAAAATTAGAAGAAAATGAGTCAAATGATCTGCATTTACTTTTGGATTGCAAAACTAGGTGGAATAGTTTGGAAACAATGGTAAAAAGGTTCTTGCGTTTAAAAAATCCAATAAGAAAAGCTTTAGCTGATTTAAATTTTGATCATTATTGGATTACCCAAAAAGATGAAGAAATGGCAAACAATTTATTAAATATATTAACACCAGTTAGAATGGCAGTAGAAGCATTCAGTCGCCAAGACTGTAATATTTTGAAAGCTGAAGGAATTCTTAAATTTCTTTTTAGCACACTCGAAGATCACCAATCACAACTTAGTGCAAAATTTGTGACAACATTAAAAGAAAAAATTAACGTCAGGCGAAATATATCAATTATATCATTATTGAAATACTTGCAAAATCCAAAGTTTTTGCGTCGTCATGGTCAGGAAGAGTGTGATTTTTTCAAGATTTCATCTAAAAATGAAATATATAAAACTGCAAAATTAATTTTAAAAAGACTTTATGCTTCTGGTTCTAATAAATCTGAGAATGAAATTGAACCACAACGAAATTTGAACATAGAGGAACAAGAAAATATTGTAATTGAAGATGAAGATGACAATACCAATAATAATATGAGTTTATCTGATAAATTAGAGGGTTTCATTCGTCAAAGTTCAGAAACTTCCAGTTCCAGTATATTAGTGAAAAATAATAATTTTGATTTGATAAAAAATGAACTAAACCTGTACGAGTCGTCAGGAAAATTAACAGAAAATTTAACAAATTTGAAATTAGCATTAATGACAATACCACCAACTAGCACACAAAATGAGCGGAATTTTTCAATATCCGGACACTTTGTATCCAAAAGAAGAACCCGATTGTCCGACAAATCAATTGATTGTTTATGTGTTTTGAAAAGCCATTTTAATAATATATAATTAATAAAAAAAAAATTCTTTTATATATTATATTACAGAATATACATCCATATATACACAATATAATATTATTTGGTTTTTTGTAATAGTAATTCGTAATTATTTAGTTTTTGTAATATTATTTATTTTTTTTTTATTGAATTTTGTGCAATGAATTAGTTATTTATATTTTGTTTCTTAAATAAATATTATAAAAACTATCTGATTTTTGATTCTGACTGATTTTTATTTAACAATTTAACACAGATTAAATAATGAGAAATTTCTCGAGAAATCTCGAGATTTTATTGTAAATAAATCGAGAATCTCGAATCTCGAGAAATAAAATATTTATAAAATCGAGATTCTCGAATCTCGAGAATGAAAAATTGTCGAGAATTGTACAATCTCTACATATACACACTTTAACTTCAAACTTATATTTTTAGATAATTTTTTTTTTTTTTTTAAAAAAAACATTTGATGTCAGAACTTTTAGAAAATTGCGTTTTATATATTTTGGTCTGGATTTTAATTCCTTGTTGCAATTTAACAATTTTTTTGTTTTAATTTTAGCTTTATTATTGTATCTTGAGATACTTATGTATAGTTGAATTCACATTTCCTTTCATTGAACGAATTAATTGAAAAATTGTAACGTAAGTAATAGAAATGTATAATTTATATATATAAATATATATATATATATATATATATATATACCATAAGATAAATTAGTACAAACATCTTTGGGTTTCTATATGTGCAGACAAAATATATCTTTAGATGCAAAAAGTTTTCTTTTGTTTAACATTATTGATTTTCAATTGGTATTTTTTTTTTTGATTTTGAAGTTTTTTAATTCGTTTTTTGTTTTTTGTTTTTTGTTTTTGTGTTTTTATTAGAAAAGTATAGGTTATGTTTAAAAGAAATATAATTGTTTTTTTTATTACTAGAGTTAGTCATCTGTAATTGCCATACCATAGTAGATACCATAGATAGATATTCAAGAATTATATTGATATTAAAACTATATATTGATCAAAATGAATTATCTATAGCCCTTTTGGTGCTCTTTATACATATATTTCTGTGTATATATACAAAATCCATCAATTGATAATTATCAATATCATTTTAGTATCGGATCTGAGTTTGTCCATCCGGTCAGTGATCTTTCATGTGGAACTAAAAAAATAAAAAAAAAATTTTTATCATCTTATAATTTTTATTTCCTTGATGTTTTGTTGTTTTGCTTTTGTTTTTTTTTTCTTTTTACTTAACTTTTGTTTCATTTTTTTATTATTAATTATTTGTTGTATAAGTTTCTTCATTCACTGGTTGTTGTTGTTTTTTTTTTTTTTTGCAGAATTTTATAAGTTGTTCAACTCGTTTTAAGAAAAAAAACGAATATTTTGTGTATTTTTTATTTGTTGTAAGCGGTTGTTACCGTTGACTGCGAACTTGGAAAAACGACTTGGTTGACTATAGCTGCTGCGTTTTATTTTCAAATTCTTCCATGAATTTTTAATTTTTTTTTTTTTGATTTTTGTCCTGCGTCTGTGCAGTTTTAATTTTAAACATTTCTTCCTCTTACATTTCTTTGGCCTTTATACTTAACCCTGTAATTATATAACTGATATTATTACCTTATACATTATATTTTTTTGGTATTCTTTTTATCTATAAAATGTAAAAATCCATCATTTAAAATTAAAAAATTTGTTTTATTTTAAAAAAAAAAACAAAAAACTTAAGAGAGAAACCTGTGCAAAAATCGATTATGTTCGGTCGTCTCTAATAGTGATACTATAAAGATCTTATTAATGATATATCTTGTAATGCTGCAGTACTATGTAAAATAATCTTTAGATATACGTTTAAAAAAAAAAAAGAACTTAATAAAAATTATCTGACAGATTAAATTTAATTACGTATCATATTATACACATTATGTGATGCATCTTTATATTATACAAGATATATACACAATATCAAATCAGGTCGCAAAATTGCAGGGCTAATTACACACACACAATTTAAATATATTGATGAATTAAAAAATCTTTGAAAATAATAAGATGGTATTAAGAATGCATTCTTTTTTTTTTATGCATTTTGATATCTTGTTACGCTTATCATTTTTGGATATCCAATTAAAATTTAATTAGTTAGTATTTTTTTATTATAATACCATATATAGCTGGTTTTAGGTACATATATATATATATACATATATATATTAATACAAATTCCATTTTTAATCATTATACTATACTATAATTAAATTCGCGATTTCTTGTTTCAAAATTTAACTATCATTTTGAAAAAAATTCCAGTTTTTGCACACATTTATAAAACACTATAATAAAAGTGAAAAGTAATGAGTGATAAATGCGCAACAGTTCAGTGGTTCATAAGATGATCAATTTATCTAAAAATTGTTATAACCAGTATCACTAAAACATTCTAATCACACAAATTTGATTCAATGAAGACCTCCTTAGGTGCAATCCCATTAATACTAACGGCTCAGGGTAATATATTTTGCAATATAGTAGCTGGTAGCTAGTGTACAAAGATGCTTAAACCTAACCTTCTTTTAAAAAAATAAAATTTTCAAATTTAAAGTAAGAGATTTTCTACTTCCGCTCTATTTATTGAAATTTTTTAACTGGTTGTCCATTAAACTCTTCAAGAGAGAATCTTGATCTTGCATGACCCAAAGGAATGAAACCATTAGCATCTTCAGATAATATATGTTTCACTATAGTATGAATATATGATTAATTGTATTTCACAGGAATAAAATATGTAAAGTGGACATTAAGACGATATTCAAGGAAATAATTATATAAAAATCTAATAAAAATATTTGAATTTAATTTGAAATTTTTCTATCTAATATAATTTATTTATTAATGGCACAATTATTAATTTAATAAATTTTATTAATTTATTATTAAGGAAATTATTATTAGATTATATACCTATATTAGATTGGTATCACGCTGATTATTTTATTAGTCCTTGATGAAATCAAAACTAAGCCTCTAAGTTTATATACTGTTAAGTAATTTTATCTGTAAGATAAATTATAAAATTATCAACAGATACATAATTACTATAATAATATTTATTTTGAAAAAAAAAACAAAATCAAGAAATCTGATATTTTTTAGCATTATTAATAATAATTTTTTTTTTTATAATAAATATAATTTAAATATAATTTTAAATCTTTAAATGGTAATTAAAATTGCATTTATAAAATAATTCTTTAATTAACTTTTTATAAAGAAACTTTTTATACATTAAATTATTAATATTTATAAATAAAAATAAAATTATTTAAAATTTATGATTAATATTATAAAAAAAAATTTCATTAAAGAAACGGGTATTAATTAGAGGCTCTTTTAATATATGCTAACTTTTTAATTTTGAACTTTCCCAATATTATTAAAATATATAATATATAAATATTAATATTAATATAATAATATTAAATTTCTAATTTTAGAACTTAACTGTGTTATTAATTTGAAACTTAATTAAAACTCAGTTAAGAATTCTACATTCCGTCCTGTATATCAAAATCCAGACCAATCCATTTCATTTTTTTCAAAATGGGGTAACTAAATTTTAAAATTAAGATTGGTTCTACATTTATGATGTCAGTCAATACTCCCTTGTGAGATTAACTTTCATTTACAAAGTATCTAACTAGTTGAAATATAGTAATAAAATTAAATTTGAATATTTCAAGAGATATACTGTAACACTTTCTTTAAAAAATGGTTCAGTTTATTTCACTTCAATTTAACAAATAACAAATTTAATAGATATTCCAATTAAAAATATTTTTTTTTTGGAACAAAACTATCAAATAAACAAGTGGTAAATTTTTTGATTCACCTCATTATTTTAATTCATATAAGTACATTTTAATAATATGGACATGATATTAGTAATTAGATATGCCTATTTTAATATCTTGTGGTTAAAAACTTTGTATATACCCATTTTTCAATTAATTAAATAACAATAGACAAAGCATATAAAGCAGAACAATTCAACAAATATAAAATATATAGAAACCCTTATTTACATGGTATGAACATTAAAACAGTAGGACCACAATACTGACCCCATTACCATTTTTTATTTCAAACCTACCTTACCTTAAACTATTAATTCAAATATTAATACAATAAATATGTATATTATATTTTAAAAGAATTTTTTTTTAAAAGAAAGTGAAATAGCCATGAACACCTGAAACACCTCAAAATCACTGTATGCTACCACCTTAATTTTTTTTACGAAAATTCTTAAAACTAAACCTATAGTGAAAAAATTAAAGAGTGAAATTAAAATAATAATAAAATCACAAAAAAAAAAAAAATTCATTAACAAATGAAATTCTCACGCAGAGACCTAAATTTTTTCAATTTCCATTTTTTTGGGACTTCCCCCCTTCGAAAAATATCTGAATATATAATTGTTGTTAAATTTCATGAAATCTATTAATTAATTAAAATGAAAAGAATAAACAATCAAAATAAAATAAAAAAAAATTACCAAAATAAAAAGAAAACGTGTAATAAACCAAACCAACTCCCAGGTGTAAATTTGACTTTTTTTTAAGTGTTTGTCTTTCCCTTTTCAAAATGTTGCAAGACATCTTTTTCGTTCTTCTTCAATTGCCTTACACTGAATTTCTTTTCCAAAAACTTTGCATTTATTAACACAATTAATTATATATATATATACGATATATGTATATACAAATATATATATATATATATATATATATACATATTTTTCCAAAAATTTATCACAGTTATGCTATTAAACTGGCCAAAGGTGCCATTATAATTACAATTTTTTTTTTTATTAACTTCAAAACAATAAAATAAAATTAAAAAAAACAAAACAACAACAAAAAAAATGTTTAGAAACAAAAAAAATAAAAAACAATTTTGCTTAGATTCAATTTCCGATAAATTTTCACCATTATTATGATGAATTATTTAATAATAACCATTATTATTACTATTAGATATTAATGAAAAGAAAGTAAAACTGTTTTCCTGCTGGGTAAAATTTTTTTTTTTTTTTTTTTTTATTATAAATTTGGTACATTGGGTACAAGTACCAAAATATGACCATATAAATATGGTAAAAAAAAATTATTAATAAATAAAAAAAAAGAATTTAATTACAAAGGTAAATATTATCATTTTTCACTTTATTATAAAAAAAAAGTTTTAAAGATATTTAACTTATTTTATTATTGTATCTTTAAGATACACCACACTATAAATAGACATTAGTGAAAATGAAATTAAGATTATAATTATGAACACTTTTTTTTTGGTCAATTTTTTTGGGGCGTAAATTACAAAAATGAAACCCGCACCCAGTTCATGTATTTACAAATTACAAATTTACAATTTTATCTGAGATTCATATAAGGTAAAATTAGTTTAAAATGTTGTTAGCACTCTTTAAGCTTATATTCTTTTACATGACTCACTCCCTCTCTAATAACTAATATAATATTTGTAATGTTTTACTTTTACTTTTTTTCCAAATTTGGGATTTTTTTTTTTTGGGTGAATTAAAGATTTGTATACCCAATTATTCATTTTCTAAATAAGGCTATTACCAATTTATCTATAGAATATACACATTTTTTTAAACATTTATCCAAATTTGTATCTTCAGTATATGTATTTATAGAAATCGAAATTTAATTTTAGAAAAAAATTTAATTTTAATTTTTCGAATTTATTTAAAATTTGACATAAACGTTTTGTGTAATGAAACCAGCGTTTATGAGTTAAAAATGGTTTTCGTTTTTGGATAATAAATAATGTATTGATTACTTGAATAAAATGGTTGTGATTAAGTCTTTTGATCTTCATCTAAGCCTAAATCTCCATAAAAAACATTAGTGAATAATATTAAGAAGTAAATGAAATGACAAATGAAGGAAAACATTTGTTAAGTTATGGTTAGTTTCACTTTTTGTAATCATAAGAGAGTAGTTCTGAGGTAGTGTACTATGTATTAATTCTGCAGTATATTAGTTTTGTTTTGAGGTAGTATACTAAATACGATTACGTCTGTTTTACATACGTTTACATACAATGTTTTACGTAAATTACATACATTTAAAATTTACAACTCTTTAGGGTGGACTAGATAGATATATATACTTAAGTGTACGTAGATCAAATAAGACTCCAGAAGTGAATCGATCTTACAATGTGTACCTTTCCGCCCGGTCTTCTGTTCACCTAACCGCACGATAACTCAAAAGTTAAAAGATTTAGCATTTTACTTAAAAGTTCTTTTAAAAACAAGAGCCTTCCTTCCTATTAAAATAGAACCAGTTTACTCAGTGTGTAGGAATACCTACAATACAAATTATATACCCTATATCCTTAATTAAGCTATGGATGTCTAATTATATAGTAAACTTCTTCACCAAATTAGATTCTAGCTCTAGTGCATGAAATTCGAATAACTGATTAAGTTCTGTGTATCTGAAACTTTGGCAACTGAAGCAGGAGTTTAGAATGAAACAATGTCAGTTAAATTCAATTACTCTTTAATATTTAATTTCAGATAAATATCATTTCGGAACATTTAATCATTATCTCTTGTCATTCCAGGCCCCCAAACTTTCTCCTAATATTTTTATTAATTTCACAAGCTTTCACAGTTAATAAGAAGTTTTAGGACTAAGGACATTAAAGAACCCCTTGAGGCCAATTTGTTTTTCAGATAAAATTTGAAAATAATGAACTTGAACTTTTAAAGCTGATTATACTAAACTCTTTCTAAATTATACGAAAAATTTTCCTACAGGATAAAAATGATCAAACATTTAGTGTACCATTCACCCATATATAAAACACATTTAGTGTACAACTATATAATAAAAGTGTTAACTATATTCTAAAATAACACTTTTATAAAATTACCATTATATTATACGAGTATTACCATTATAACATAAAATAATATTTTAAACTAAAACTTAGAACACTTAAACTACAAGAAACATGTTTTAACTCCACTATAACACTGCATCACTCCTAGTCACAAAATCAAATCAAAAATCAAAAAATCATCAATATCATAAAACTTTATTATTTTACAAGAATTTAAATTCTAGAACATTTTGAATTAATTACAAAAAAAATAGACAGAGAATCAAAGGAATAAAATTCCTTGTAAACATTTACCACTGAGTTACCGTTTTTATATAAAACTGTTATTAGTTAAGATACTCAACAGATACTCAACAGATACTCAACAGTGCTTCCAAACTTAAGTATTGGAAAAAAAAAGTGTCATGTGGAAATTTAATAAAACAAAGAACAAAAAACGAAAACCTGCAGATAGAACAAAGCCTTGAATTTTTTAATTCATTCTTTAATTTTTTTTTTTGTTCTTATGTTAAACTTGAACATGAGTTTTTTTTTATGTTTTTTTTTACCTTTTAAAACAACAGGAAAAACTCTACTGACCTAGAAATTCATCCTCTTCTTGGTCATAATAATTGTTATATATTATATTATATATATATATATATATGTATATAATGTGCTATACTTTAATACCGTATAGAAACATATATAATATATTTTAAGTATCCGTTGTTTTGGAATTTTTTTAAGTCTTTTTTTTTTTTTTTTTAATTTTATAAACATTATGTTGTATGCTATAAATAAGATATAAAGTTAGTATATACTTAAGATATAGGATAGTTAGTTAGTAGCTTCGCACTGTTGGACGATAAAATTAATAATGATCGTATAGTAAATATATATATTATATAATAAACATCACCAAACGTGGTCAACAAACAGAAAGTAATTAATGAATAACGAATAGTGGTAGTTTTTTTATTTTTAATTTATATCAATATTATATTAGTTTGCGTGTTTAGAATTGTTCTAAGAATTTTTCAATAACTGGAGTTTAAGAATATAAGAAATAAACAGTGGTGGGCAAAAATATAAGTGGTATGCAACAAAAAACGGTTTTTTGTTTTAGAAATTTACAGATTGATCATTTGATAGTATTTTTTTAAAGTACAATTAGTGTCTCTGGATTTTGAATGAAAATAGAATCTGTGACTTATAAAATGAATGAAAATGTTTTTCAATTTCATTACAATTTCTATTTTAAGATAGATTATGCAATTGATTGTGATCAATATTTCTTTTCATACTTTTTAAATGACTATTTTTCAATGTGTTAGTTGAATAACCATTAAAATTGGCATAAAACTGAGTTTAAATATAAATTTTACCTTTTCATTTCAAAAACTATACAGATAAGATTGGAATACTGAGCTTGAAAGTCTGCCATAACTGAAATCTCACTTTTTGAAGCAAAAGCCTTACTTACTCAGTAGGTTTTGTTTAACAAAATGATATTAAATTTCAAGCTTAGTTTTTCTGAATTCAATTCGTTAACTTGTTTAATAAATTAATTTATTTAATTTCATACAATGTCTTAGGGGAGCAGCGCCCACCTTTCTTCACAAGTTTTGTACATTATATATTATTTGATGTATCTGATTTGCAAAATTAAAGAAAAAAGTGCTTGTTATATAAATAGTAAGTTACGTATATATATATAAGAAAACTAATTAAACATTGTTCAATTCTTGAGTTAGACTAAAAATTAGTAAATTATAAGCTTGCAGCTTAAAGTTAAAATATATTATTATGTAAAAGATTTAAAATAAAACCACTTCATTGTTAGATTAGATGGGTTGTATCCAAATATTTGGGTATACTATAAATGGAGTCCCCAATTCCAAAATGAAAGTATATGTTTTCATATTTTTGAAAAATACTTTTGAAACTTCTTCGAACTTATTTCGAACGAATGTCTCTTATATAATATACTATGATTCATACCTAGATTTATTTGACTAACACTCTTTAAAACCTACCTTTTTCAAAAAATTTGTTCTTGTAAATCATTCATAACAAAACTGTTACATATATAAAATATATGTACTTATATATATATATATATATATAACATTAAAAAAAATATTGCCCTAAGCTTCAATTTTATATTTAAACCTCTGTATAAGTAAATAAAATTTTTTAACACTCTTTTTAAAAACTAATTAATTAAATACGAGTGAACATTTAAATAACAAAAAAAAAAATAAAAAAATTCAAAAAAAAAATAGTAACAATAATTATAATTGCAAAAAAAAAAAAAAATTTAAACTGTTACTATAAATAACTAAGGCACAAATTGCACGAGCGTCAAAGAACAGTTTTAAAAATTCAGTTAACTTGTTTGTTGGGTTTTTTTTCTCCTTTCATGCAGTGTTTTTTTTTTGGTATTTTATGTTTGCTGTCCAAAGAACGGATTTAACAGGTGTTATAGGAAATATATATATATATATATATATATATATATATATATATATAAAATGACTATAGGAAGCATAAAATAAAAAAAAATAATTACAGTAATTAAAGGTGTTAAGAGAAAAACTAAAACCACAAACAACAAAAACTAAAACATGAATCAATTTTAAAACTGTAAAAAGAAACATATTAATTGTGTATATTCGATCAATTGAACATTATAAGAAAAGATTAGTATGTGCAATTTTTCGGTTCGGGGTTTTTTCACAATTCAAAATACTGTTTTTTTTGCACATTTAAATCTTAACTATAATCAAAATGTTCACAGAACCACTGGTTATATCCAGAGCGGCATTTCTTTTTTGATTTCAAATGATTGTCAATACTCACGCTATATTGTCCGCACAGTCCAACACAATATAATACAAGCCATGAAATAATGAATGAATTTTTTTTATTATTTAATTTATTATTATTTAATTAATAGCTAGTGGAAAATTTTTTATTATTCTCTATGGTATTGGTTTATATTTTATAATTATGTGAATTATTAATTATGATTTATGAATGCATACATATGTTTATAATATATATACATATATATATATATATATATATATATATATTACATATGTGTGTGTAAATATATTGTAAAAATAAATTGAAAGTCATAATAATTAGACGACATAAATCATTTTTAGAAAATGTCACAAAGTAACATTGTGTTAATAAAAGATTCTAAAAAAAAAACAAAAAAACAAAAGTAGGTACTGAAATAGTTTGTTTATTTTAATTTAAAATAATTATTTTAAATTTTTTTTGGACACATGTAATTAATTTTTTTTACTCTAAATATTTTAATTTTTATTTATTGAATGAAGAAAGTTTCATTTGATGTGAAATGTGAAAGTAAAATTGCTATGACATAAATTTGAATTTAATTGTTCTGGATTTAAGATCGGTTTGGTTTTTCAAAAAAAACTAAATTTGTACTCGATTCTATTTTTTAAAATTGTGTTAAATTTTAATGAATTAGAATTAGGAAATTCTGAGATATTTTGATGAATTTCAAAGTTTCTGAGCTTGACAGTTTTTGAGAACATGTTTAGTTGACTGAAAATTTATAAAGCAAATTTTTAAATAAAATTCAAGAACTTTTTGTAATTATGTTTCCGTAATACATTGTTAATATATACTACACAGTGTTAAGTATGTTTAACTGGATAAACTCGCTCAATTCTAGTTTAAATTATTTTCTATGAAAAAATTTGACATTTTTTAACTAGTTTATAGACTTTAAATCACTTAATTTCCAGGGTTATGTTCTTAAACTTTTGAAATAATCGATTTATTTTTTTTAGATGAATCGATTTTTTTTTTAATTTACAATATAATACTTTCATAAGAACTCAATTTTTTTGAAGTAGGTATATAAAACGTTGTAATGATAGTAAATACATAAACAATTCAAAATGCAGGCTAAATATAAAACTTAATTTTGACAGGTGTCAAAAACTAATCGAGTTATTTTCTTATAATTCACAGATGAAATTCTGTGATTAATTATTTAGGTTTTATATTAAATATTTAAGTTTTGGTACAAATCGAAATTAAAACGGGAGTTGTCTAGGTAATTCTAACACAACAATGCCTACTGATGAGACTAGTAGTATAAAGATAAGACACTATTTACATTTTTGTAATAATTAAATTTTGATTGACATATCGATTTTTTGAACATCTTCGAAAATCGGAAGTGATTTTTTTTACAACAGGAAGTTGAATATTTATTGATTTCTTATAGTGAAAGAAAGCAATTTAAAAAACAGCATCGACGAAATAAAAGAACTTAGGACTTTCACTTTTTTGTAAAACTTTAGCTTATGCTATTGATATGATAACGGACTTTTTAACGGAACGTCATTTGGTTATTAGTTTTTTATCTAAAATTATCAAAACTTAATTGAATTTTAATTTATAAATTTTAAAAAACTTAATTTTATAGGTACTAAGATATAATAATTTGATGTTTTTTCAGTTATATCAGGGGTTATTTGCACACAGACCAATATTTAGATTTTAGGTATTTGTTTAATTTTTAGTGTATCTAAAATTTTAATAGTTTATATATAACGGATATTTTTTACTACAACATATAATTTGTAATTAAAAAATATTTATATTTACTCATCACATAAGTAGTTTTTTTTCCCAAATTGGGTCATTAAAAAGTAATCAATTTGGGTTTAGAACATTATACTTACCTATATATTTATTATCTTAACACCAATTTAAATTTACTAATATTCCATTAAAAAAACTACTTGTATTTTGTTTAAAAATTTAATATCTTAAGATAATTTTAGAAATTTAAGATTAAATAAAATTTTTCGAGAAAGTTTAGGAAATTAATTAAAAAAAAAAGATAAATTAATTTTTTTTTTAATCAATTTACCCTAGTATACTTTTTTTTTTTTATTTAATCAAATGTTCCATAATTGAGATTCTCTTGAATAATTATATATATATTATTGTATGGGACAATAAAAAATTAATTTTAAAATTTCAATGAAAAAACAATTTTTTTTTATTTAATTTTTATCAATACATCCAGGTACTTCTTACTCACCTTCTTTTAATTTTAATTTATTTCGATCATTAATTTTTTTACCAACTATATCTTCAGATAATTGTTAAATGTTTGAAATTTAACTCTCACCTACGAGTATACAAAAAAAAAGTGCAAAATTGATTTTTGACCTATTATAATTATAAATAATTAAAGAGCTCCAAGCTAATTTTGTTTTCGAAACGGAAAAATTAAGTACTTTCAGAATTTTTTTGAAAAGTACTCATTCTATTTAATCAAATACCAATGTATGTAATTTCATTAAAAATAATCATAATTCACAAATTAAAATTATAGAATTAAATTTGTATAATGGGAATAAAAAGTTTATCAATTCCGCCCCATTTAATTGTAATCGAAGTAAAACTTCTTTTATTACTCTTTTGTATTCAATTACTTTTAGAACTTAAAGATAAATCGCCTTAAGAAAATTAAATGGATCTGAATGGAAATAAAAAATAAACTTTTAAGAACCAATATAGAATTTGTTTGTTTTTTTATCACCGCAGATTCGAGTTTTATTTTATACAATAAATTTGTATAATAGGAATCGCTATACTTGTACAATTAAATTATCTAGAAATAGAATTGATAAATTTAATTTTTATTCTATCAAATAAAATTTGTTTAATTTTTAAGACCGCACACTCGTCTTTTTTTTTTTTGTTTGTGAAAATTTTATCGATCATAAATTAATTTTAAAGTATCTGATTACAAATTGAGATCATATAGGTTAATTAACAGCTTAATGATTTTTTTTATAACTCATAGACTATGGGTATTTTGGGTACTGAATATTGAATACAATAAAATTAATTGAAATTTTAGCCTACAGTCAACTCAAATTATTAACCCCCTTTTTTTATTATTATATTAGATGAAATCAAAATTAATGTACGCAAGAGATTTTTTGCACAATATTATATTATATACACATATATAGTATATATATATATAGTATAATGTACTCAAATAATTAGATACCTGAATTTTCTTTCAATAAAATAAAATACTATTAATAGATTTAAAAAAATTCATTCACCTTAACTTTATATTTTTTTTTTTATAAATTACTTTGATTTGATTACCTACTAATTGAATTACTTAAGAGGTAATCAAATTCGATAAAAAATTTTTGCTCTAATTTTTGAGGTGAAAACAAAATTACAAATATTTTATAGCACTTTTGTTTAAAAAAAAAAAAAGACAAAATACAGTAATTTACGTATATTCTATCTAGTAGATATGGAACTAGGGTAATAAACTAATATATTTTAAATGTATCTTAGGTGTAATTTATCAATAAGTTCTCAATTTGATGTTGATTGACTGATAGTGAATTTATTTCGCAAAAATAAAAAAAAATGTTGTTAACTTGGCATTTTAATGAACAATTAAATGATAATATACATAAAAAAAATAGGTTTTAGTTAAAACTCACCTGAATTCATTAACGGAGGTGTTTTTAATTCAAAAAATTCTTATTTAACATTGAAAAATAAATGTGGGTTAATGTGCTTAAGATTTTAAAGTAATTGGTCTGGGCACTTTAAAAAACTAACGATTAAAAAACCCATTCAAATGAAATTTTATTATAAAATTAAAGGAATAAAATATTTTTTAATATGTTTAATTGATTTTAACTTTAGAATTTAACATTTAAATTAAATATTTAATACAAATTGTGTTAAGCTCAGTAATTAAAAATATACTCTATAATTTATAGGTTATAGATTAACTCTAATGCTTGTAATTGAAATTTTACATAAATAGCGTATTTTATTATTTAGTCTAAATTAATTTTATAATATTATAAAAATAATTTAGGTTTCCAGTTATTAATAAAAAAAAAATTATTAAGATTAAAATTTTAACTTTTTGTAAAAAACTAATTAAAATGATTTAAATACAATGAATTTATTAATCGTTTAATTCCAAATATTTTTTTCGATTATTTAGTGGAGGTTTACTTATAATTATAAAGTAATTGTAAAGTACATGTGTGAAATTGTAAATTTTTTAAAATAATTAATAAACCTGGTTTCCTTTTAAACTAAAACCTATTAGAGTTTAATTAGAATTTAACTAAATCTATGGATTAAAGTATTTTATCTCAACCAACAGAGAAAAAACTCCAAGTTAGGAATTACATTTAAGTAATTGAAAGGAATTCAAAATTAAAATAAAAATAATCTTAGATAAGAAATTGTCGACATCAGAATACAGCGAGCCAAAAATATTAGAATTAATAAATAATCTACTTAATCTATATAAAATAAAAAGATTCGTAAAATTTTAATTACATAATGATTACTTAAAAATTAATATAATGTACTCCCAATATTTTTGTATTGGAATCAAAAATATTCAAAAAGTAATATAGATTACAAATATAATTTAAATCAAATCTGAATTAATTTTAAAATTTTTTAAGTAGTTTAAAATAATTAAATAATATAATAGCAATAAATCAATTATTTTTTTGATTACTAATAATCGTAATGACAAACTTTTAGTTCGATTACTATTATATAGTAATCGTATTCAAAATTTTTTGATTGTTATTGTAATTGTACTTTTAAAACTTTTGATTTTGATTACTGAAATTTAGCTACTGTAATATTTATTAAGATAATAGTATAATATTATAAACTGAAATAGGGTACTATCATTCAGTAATAAGTACTAACGAAAATTAATATTTTTTTGAAAAAAATTTACATATTTACACTAAATTTCAAAAATTTTACCCTACAATATAATACATTCTATTAAAAGTTCTAAAAACGCACCCACAAAGTAAAACTGTTACAAAACCTATCAGAAATTTTTTTTAAAAACCATCTTCAAATAATTACAATGACTTCTATTAAATATTAAATTACAGCATTTTGTTTTTTTTTTTTCAAAATTAACAAAACAATTATTAGTAATGAATACACCACACCTGTAACGAATTACATAAAAAAAAAAATTTCCAACAGTGCAAAATATCTGTTATTTAATTCATTAAATTCAAATTGTTTTACTACAAAAAAAACAAAAAAATACTTATTGAATACTTAATACTCGTAAAAATTCTTTTGATTACATTCTTTTCAAACACAATCACTTCAACTATATAATACCTATAGTATACTGTACAGTATCTATAAATATAAAATTAAAAAAAATCATTCTAAATCATTATTTTAGTAAAAGATATTGATCAGAAACGATTATGAACGCAAAATATATATATACGAGTACGAGTATAACCTACTTATAAAACTGTAACTAAATACAAGTAACCATTAGAAAAAAAATAAACTGAGACTTCAATCAATGTTTAATTCATATTTACCCGAACACATTACTGACCTATAAATAAAATTAAAATAATATTATATGAATATATGATCAGATTTTCAATTTCAATTCCAATATTATCAATAATCATTAAAAATCATCATAGTAATCATCATCATCAATATCCAGTACCGCCAACAATATTTTAAATGATGATGAAAATGAATATTAAAATGCGGTGGTGACGGCAGCATGCTGCGGTGCCTTTTTATATTACAAATATTTTATAAAAAAAAAAAAATAATAAAAAAAATTTATATCTGTAACGAAATATTTTTATTGTTACAGATGATTTGGTTAACCTGTTAGGTTATTGTTACCTGTTGTCTTAACATTCATTTTTTTTTCTTTGAACAACATAAATTTGTTGTTATTTTGATTTTTTTGTTAGATATCGTGAGGAAGAAATTAATAAGTGAAAATAGTTTAGTGTTTTTAGGGTAACATGATGCCGATTTGGTTTGGACACAAAAAAAAAAAAAATGTAGAACTTTAATTCACATGATGACTTCGCCCTGATTTAAAAAAAAAACAACTTTAAACCTACTTTTCAATATTCTAATAATCTACATAACATATTTAATATGTACAATATTAGTGCCCATGATATCTTAAATTATTACTTTATTAATTGTTAAATCGGGGAAAATGTACATAAATGTGTAAATGTATATATATATTATATTTATATATATACATAATTTACACAACCCTTGGGGGGAAATAATGTATTAAATGTAAGTGATAAAGTGGAGAGAGTTTATTGAATGATTATCTAATTTAGATGTTAAACCGTTAAACTAATTATCGAATGTGTTTCGAACACTAATCCATATTTTTGTTTTTTTGTTTTTTTTTTTTCGAAATTAAGCCAAAATGAAAAAAAAGACATATTGGATAAAAAAAACCATCTGTAGGGCATAAATTTATTCCTGACATAAAATTTAAAGCGTGCAATTTTTTTCTCTCATCAAACAGTTTTTTTTGATCGTGTGGTGTGTGTTGATTAATCAATGATCGTATACTTCAAAAAAAATTAACATTGATGACAGGTTATGAGTATAATTTCCTTATTAAATTTGTCTGTTATTTTTTTTTTGGGAATTAGTTTTTAATCTGAAATTTTTTTGCTTGATGATTTTTTTTATTGCAAATTAAATTTTCTTCTCAGATTGTGTTGTGATTTTTAAGAGTTTTTTGTCTTTAAAATTCTCACAGTACTAAAAAAAACTGTGATATCCAATTTGATCGATTTTTTTGTGATTTTAATAGTTTTATATTAATTTTTTATTTATTTTTTAATGTTTAAGTTTTAATTAGAACAATGATTGGGATTCATTAAAAAAAAAAATTAAAATTAATTGTTTAAATATAATAAAAAATTAACGAAGAAAAACGTTTAATACAATAATAATGGACTTTAATATATATATATATATATATATAATAATTTTTTGCTTAATTAATTTTATGATCTGATCATATTGTGTGGTTTATTTTGTTGTTGTAATCTATTGTATTCTATAAAAGCTATTGATTTGATTGTGGCATACAATAGTTAATCAATATTGCGAATATGTTTAATAGTATATGAACTATGAAAATTAAATAATACTATATATAAAACATATTTTTATTTATATTTGATTAAAGGGAGCGTATCAAAATTTCGTGTTGCAAAATCCAGCGCTTTTTATAATTTTGTAATCGAAATAATTAAAATAGATTTTAGATTGGTTTCAGGGTTTAAATAATTTGTTTAACGAGAACTTGTGGCAGTAGCCCCCACTATTTTAAAAGTTTTGTAGTAGAAATATATAAGCAACAAATATAATTAGAAGAGATTTTAGAGTTGGTTTCAAAATCAGGGTTTTAATTATTTGTTTAGCGGGAGCTTGGGGGCGGAAGCCACCCATATTTTGAAATGTTCTTTAATGTCTTAATATTGAAATATGTATGCAAAAACATAATTAGGAGGGATCTTGTACTAGGTGCAAAATCAGGACTGTACGCTTTCACAGAATATGTGTATATATATGAATATGCGAGATTCTTAACTAGGAAGGATTTTAGGGTTAAGTTCATAGGCAGGATTATACGCTTTTTCCAGAATATTTATGAATATGGATGTGTGAGATTCTAAATTAAGTGGGAATTCAGAGTTGTATTCAAAATCAGGGTTAAAAACGCGAAATTTTGAAACACGAAGTTTTGAAATGCGAGATTTTGACACGCGAAATTTTGAAACGTGAGATTTGGTACTAAATCCTTGATCCACTTATTTAAATGGAAGAGTTTGCTTATGTGCTATACTGCGTACATTGTATTTCTAAAACTAGGAATCCTACTGATATTTTAAATCCCTTTTATAAAACATTAAGAATTTGACGATCATCTGTTGCTGACTTTTTAATTTGATTCCGCAATAAGTAATTATTAATGACATTTGTAGTTTTCGAATTTCTGATTTACGCCCCAAAAAATGTTTATGAATTTGTGACTTTAGTCGTCATCGTGTTTTTGACGTTTTAGAAAATTTTTTAATTTATAACTTTGATAAATAAATTTATTTTTTTATAAGTTCTTTATGAATTATTAATTTTATCATAATCTTCCCAGTCACTTGCAATTTGATTATCAAGTTATTAATTCTGTGATTACTTTATTATATTCTAAAGTAAATAACTAACTCTAACTCAATTTCCGCAAAACTGGGTACAAACATTTTACCAGGGTACAAAAGACAATAACTGTACTTATAACTTATCAAAATAATCAATTTTTTAATAAGTGGGACTTTTTTACTAATCAAAACTGTATTTGATCTACCATATACAGTATTATGATTTTATTGCAAAAAAAACTAAACTTATAAAAAATGTGTTTAATTTGATTAATTGATAAGTGATAGGTTGTAATACCCAAAGCCCTTTGGAAAAAAGGTTTTTGAAAATTTTGGATAGTATGAAAATATTGATAAAATTTGAGATACAAATAATTCAAGATTACAAATTATATTCTAGTGATTTACAATATTGTTTCTAACTATTAGGAGGCCTAATTGGAGGTTGGGTCATAAGTCATCTTAATTCATATTTATTACATACAGGGTTCTTGAAGAGTCAATAAAAAAATTAAATCATAATATATTTATTTTGAAACTATAAAATTTCAGTAAATTAAATATATTATTCCGATCGAGGTACGTTCGATCTTGAGTAGATCGTACTATAAGATGGTACATTTAAAAACGAGAGTTTCTACTATTAAAATCCTGGACAACTCCTGTTCTTATATAACAAAATTATGCAATTATTTATATTACATATTTTTTAAATGATCTTCATTGACTCCAATATTATTAAATTGGTTTAGAAATTTGTTTGTAATCACCTAAAAAAAATTATAACTTAATATAATTTTATTAAATAAATTATTTATTTATTTTTTTTGCTTTTTTTATTCTTTACAGATCTGCAAACTTTTTAAAATCAAAACAAACTTGTGAATTATCTGAAATGGATCGTATTACATTATCTGGATCTACAGCATTCGTACAAGCTGATGGTTATGATTATTTGGAAAATAATTGCGCAGATGAACCAAATAAATTATGTGAATTCAAAAGATTATCTGGACGTATTCTTAAAACTGTAGATTCTGTATATCAAGATATTGGAGGAATTGATGAATGTCGTGATTTATGCTTAAATTCACCATACAGGTAATGTTTTTAGATTCTTTTTCTTTCTTACACAAATAAAGTCATATACAAGTAAATAGTATTTTATAAATACATCATAGGAATGTAAAAGCCACCTACAAAGATACAGTTGCAAAATTCAATTATTAATTTTTAACTAACGCAACTCATTTAAATGTAAATTAACTTTTACCCATTTTTAAATATATTAATAAATATATATATATAAATTCCTTTGAATTAATTTTCATTTCAATTTGACGCTGTACCTATACAATAAATTCATAATTTTTAACGTGATCTTTTCGAAGTTCTCAATGTAAAATTTCGAAAAAAAAGTAAAAATAAGTTTTCTGGAGAAACTTCTTTTTAAGAATGCAAATAAAAAAAACCTGAAAATGCAATGAACTAAAAATATACTTTAATGACATAGAAAGTTTTTGGTATGCAAAAAAAAAAAAAATATAAATTACAAGAAAATTATTTTTTATCTCTTTCTTTCAATATCATAAAATTATTCCCAAGCCTAACTTGTTTACAATCAATCTCTTTTTTTTAAAAAGAGTTTACTGTCTTTTTTTTTTAATAAATGAATAAATTATATTTTAATGATTAACCAACTGAAGCAAGCGCAGTTAATGATTTCCCTTTTTTTTTTTTTTTTTGTATTTTACAATTTTTACAGATGTCATTCATATGACTACGGGGATACTGGTGATATGGTTTGTCGTTTAAGTCATCATTCTCGTGCTACTTTAACTGATATTCAAGATCCATATTTAGATGTACCAGAAGCTGCCACTTATGAATTATCATCATGTTATAATGTATCAATTGAATGTCGTGCCAATGATATGATTGCTCGTATTAGAACATCAAAATTATTTGATGGTAAAGTATACGCAAAAGGATCCCCAAAATCATGTTCAGCTGATGTTAAAAGCGCCCTAGATTTTGAATTACGTATGGGTTATCAAGATTTGGAATGTAATGTTCGGCAATCTGGTAATGGACGTTATATGAATGATGTTGTTATACAACATCATGATATGATTGTAACATCATCTGATTTAGGATTAGCTGTCACCTGTCAATATGATTTAACAAATAAAACTGTATCGAATGAATTTGATTTGGGTGTTACTGGTGATATTGAACCCGCATTATCTGAAGAAGTTATTGTTGATTCACCAAATGTAGTTATGAAAATAACAACACGTGATGGTAGCGGTAATGAAATGATGCGTTCAGCTGAAGTTGGTGATCCCTTGGCATTACGTTTTGAAATCTTAGATCATGACAGTCCATATGAAATATTTGTTAGAGAATTGGTGGCAATGGATGGTGGTGATAATGCTGAAATAACATTAATCGATTCAGATGGTTGTCCAACAGATCAATTTATTATGGGACCAATATATAAGAGTCCAGCATCTGGAAAAATATTGCTATCACATTTTGATGCATTCAAATTTCCATCATCAGAAATTGTACAATTTAGAGCTTTAGTAACACCATGTATGCCAACATGTGAACCAATACAATGTGATCAAGAAGATGTTAGCGGTGAATTGAAATCATTAATTTCATTTGGTAGAAAAAAACGTTCCGTTAATGCTACAGGTGAGATTATTTTTTTAATATATATATATATATATATATATATATACTTGAATCTATTTACCTTTTCTCATGTTTTTGTTGCTTTTATCTATTCTTTTTTAAATTCAATTTAGCAACAAGATAATATATATATACATATATTTAGTGTTATGTTATCAAATTATTATTTTATGTAACAGTGATAAATAATTACCACTCTTCATATTGCATATAGTGTTATATATTCATATATCAATATGTATGTAGGTATATATATTGTATGACTGCAGTTATTCAATTCTCAATTGTTATACAGAATATTTAAATGGTACTGTGACTGCTGAGATGTTCTCAAAAGATTAATATTAATTTAAAAGAAAACTGTATTATTTATATGTATATTTGTCTTTTTTATGCAAATTATGAGTAAGTTCTCAATTTTTCAATTTAATTTTTTTTTTTCTGCACAATGATAAAACAGTTAAATTATTATTTTTTTTTTTTTTTTAATTTTCTTTCTGCATCTTTTTGCTTTATTGTTATAAAAGATTGCACCAGATGCAAAAAAAAGTTAAAACAATCTTTCAGATACATAAAAAATCTTAAGTTAAGTGAAAAAAAAAATTCATTAGGTTGTAAAAGATGTAATTCACAATTTCAAAAAAAAAAGAATCAGTTGTTGTTTTTTTTTTTATTTTTTTGCATAACTGAATATAAATTAAAAATAAAATTGTAGGAAATGAACATAAAGTTGACCTATTAGCAAAAATTGTTGATGTGCTGCCGCTACTGTATAGATACTTTTAGAGTAAATATTTTAATTAAAACTTAAAATTTTAGTTTACAGCCTTTTTTTTTTTAAAAAAAATAATTCCGTTTTTTTTTATGTTCATATGAAATTAATTTAAGAAGTAAAAGTCATAAATTATAATTAAAAATTATGTATAGCTATTTTAATTTTAATCTCAAAGTAATTTAAATTGTTTTGATGGTTGTAATATACTTGTAAGATATTAGTTATAGATTTATGTAGATTTTAGAAGATAATTTTATACTTAAAATTTTAATTTTTTCTGAGAAAAGTGAAAGCCACTTAAATAACCTTGATAGTGTTTGATATTTCTCAATTAATCCTTCCCAAGTCCTACAGGCACAAGACTTAGATAAACACTCAAACTGCTTGAGTACTATAGAGAAATTCTCTCTTAAATTGGTACCAATCTAAAGAATTAGGAAATAAGCATATGGCGTAATGTGCTGCATAATTTAGAGGTGGAACTTAAAAATTAGTTCCTATTTATAAGAATTCTAGTCCGAATTTTCTCTACTCTACTCACAAATTTAATTGAGTTGCCAAAATGAAAAAATGAGTGAAATAAAAATAATGAGTGAAAATAATGATCCTTCCTTGGAGACTTCTTATATTTCAGAATTCCAGTTTAAATAGGCCTTACTATTCGTAAGTTTAACTAACTAAGGTCTACACTTCATAAATATGATTGAGTTGCCAAATGAGTACAAAAATAAATGAGTGAAAATAATAATCCTAAACCTTTCACTACCTTTCAATAATAATATGAGATGCAATTCAATTGGAGACTTCCTATATTTCAGAATTCTATTTGGAATAGGGCTTACTGTTCTTAAGTTCAACTAACTAGGCCCTACGCTTCATAAATTTAATTGAGTAATCAAAATGAGTATTAAAACAAGTGAAAATAATAATCCTAAACCTTTAACTACCTCCCAATAATAATATGAGATACAATTCAATAGACACTTCATACATTTCAGAATTCAACATGAAATAGGCCTTTCTGTTCATAATTTCAACTAACTAGGGCCCAAACTTCACAAATATTATTGAGTTGTCAAATGAGTACTTGTTTAAATGAGTAAAAAAAATTAGAGTAAATGAGTATTATACTAACTTGTATAGACTAAGAATCACATCCTAATCATTTAACTTCTTTTCAATAATATTATATAAGATACCAGTAGTTAATATTTAATAAATATTTTACTACTAGTATATACTAGTTAGTATATATAACAATTGTATATATAGATATGAACAATTATCATTATATTTATGATCATGGAATAATTGAGAAAATAAACTGTTGCAAAGAATTTTTAGTTTTTAGTAGATAGATATATAGTTTGAGTTTTTTAAACTTGTAATCTATATATATGTATATTATTTTATAGTTAATATAATGTATAAGAGGCGCAATAGAAGGCGCTTCAAATGTAATTTTTTCTGGTTTTAATAATAGTAAAGAGGAATTAAAATAATAAAAAAAAAAAAAAAACTTTAATTCAATCAGTTTTGGGTCTGTTCAGTCACGCAAAAATTACTGCAACTTATAATTGTAAAAGAATTTTCTTTCTTTTTACTTATCTGTATATACTTATACTTATCTATATATATATATATATTCTTGTTCATTTTATCTTTTGCGTTAATTCTTAATTTATGATTTGATTGTTATTTTATTATTGTATAACATTCTCTTCTTTCGGGTTGTATATATATATATATATATATATATTTGTATATATATATCTGTTGCAGTACAATTATATTATTTTTATATTCTTTTACTTCTACCTAATTGTTTTATTTCTTATTTCTTATTTTTTGATTATTCTCTACTATATTTCTTCTATCGTAGATACTATTATTCTTTCACCTTGTTATATCACTTTTTTTTCTAGTGTTGTTGTTGTTGTTATTTTCTGTTAACATATGTATATATACATTTTTTGTTGTTGTTTTTTGTTTCATTTTATTCAATTTTGTATTCATTAATGTATTTTTTATTTTGTTTTTGTATTACAGCATCATTTTTACCGCAATATAATAATAATCGTCGTTCACGGCGTGAAACAACTAACAAGCCAGCACAAGATGATATGCTATTGGTGCAATCAATTCAAATTACCGATAAATTTGGATTTGATAAACACCAGCAATCAAAATCATCAAACGGTATTGATAGCAGTAATGAGACAGTATTTATGGCTACTGATACAACTGGTTTCTGTATAAATGGAATTGGTAAGTTACTGTTTTTTTTTATTAGTTTTTTTTTATTTAATTTTTTTTAAATTTTACACACAAACATAACATATAACATGTTATAAACATAAATATATAGTTTACACTATAAATATCTATATATACAAAATATAAAACAAATTGTCATAGATGAAATAAAACTGTATATCACACAGAAATGAGACAGATATATAGTGGCAGATAGAAATAATAAAATCAATATTTTATTACCGTAATTTTTTGTTGTGCAACAAATTGCATTTCGGTTTTTTTTTTTTTGATATATTTTGGACTAAGGCGAAAAAATTTATATTGCTCTATATAAAAATTATTACTTTTGAATTGTATTTTTTTGTTCAAATCAATTTTTATAATCGTTACAATTAATATTTACGATCGGTCGGTAAAGTCAAGTGTACAGTTTTTTTGACTATATAGAAATAAATATCGTTGCAGCCAATTGGGTTGAAGTTTTGGAAGGGGGTTTTTTTTTAAATCCCAGTAAAATGCCAAAATATGGCGTATGGCATAAAATAATATTCAAGTGACGAAATGGACTTCTTGGCGGTTTTTAGTTTATTAAGCCTATAAGTAATTTACTAAAATATTTTTGTTTTTTTTGGAAAAGTTTTCACTTCTTACAAGCACAGTTAGTATGGTTTCTATGGCAACATGAAATAAATTTCCAGTACAATAATTCTGCAAAAGTTTGTATGAGAATCAGTTTGAGGCGTTATTTTATGAAGCCCTTTTCTATTTCAGTAGTTACAAAATATTAACTGAGTGAAAGCACTTGGTAACACTGCGGTGCATGAAAATGTTTTTTTAACATAAAATAATATATTAAATAAATCAATAGAAATTTATTATTTTACAAATTTATGATAACTTTACCAATTTTTTTTTCATTAATAATAATTAACAGAGCTTTAGAATTATTGAGAACTAATTAAGGAATTTTAGTTGCTATGGCAACAACATTGCTTTGCTTTTCAAACATTTAAAAGCTCTTACACTTTTGTAATTGAATTTTTAATAAATCTTACTGGTGATCGAAATATAGATTTGAAATTTAAGAGATATTTTATATTTCATATATTCCACATGTGGTTACTTTGTTTATATATGATATATGAAAAGTAGTTCAAAAAGTAAAAATAGGGTTACCAAATATAAAAATTTAAAAAAAAACATAAAATACAATACGCAACACTTGAATTTCAATTAAAAATTTAAATAAATTTTCCTAAATATTAAATAAGACGTATATATTGGATAATTTCAATTATTGGACACATATTAATGGAAACGGGATTAAAACTTGTTAATTGTAATTAGAGTCCCACTGTTAAGAATCGATCAAAATGATTGAATATAAATATGATTAATCTTAAAATAAAAATTAATTTAACTTTTTTAATCAAATAATTTAAATAATGAATAAACTAATTTTTTTTTAATCTATTAAATAGGACTTGTATTAGCTGGTACTGTATTCCTTTTGGCACAATTAGTTGTTATTGCTATTTGGACATATTTATATCAAAGACGTGGCAAACAAAAATTATATAAAAATGAATCATCATCAATACCATCAACATATGCATCATCTGGTGGTAGTTTAGGTGGTGGACAAATTTTAGTACCAACACAATCATCATTGAATGGTAGTAGGGCTGATTCATTATGCAAATTATATGATAACGGTTATTCTGGTCGGCATGGTCGTCAATTTTAGAACATTTTATTAAAAAAATTAATTAAATAAAAAAAAAAAATGTGCTAAATTTTATAATTTAATTTTTTTTTTCCAAAAAATATTTTATTATTTGATTTATTTTTTTTTTTTTAAAAAAAACTTTTCGACAATTACTTATACATAAAAACTACAAAATTAATAACTTCATAAAGAAAAACCTAATCCATGTTCGAAAATAAATTTTGTAAAATGCTTGCAAGTTAAATTTTAAAACCAGCTTGAAGCATTGAAATATACTTTCTTAGTAACATATATATTAATTTATATTTAAGGTGAGTTTAATTAAAGATATCCCTATATTTAATATCTTTTGAAATACATTAATATATATTAATTAATTTATTAATATTTTTATATTATAATTATTTTTATTTCTTTATTTTACAGGTGACTATTTCCAACAATCAAAAAATTTTTGAAAAAATTTCAAACACAATCTAAATATAGTAATTAATTAATTAAAAAATTAAAGAAATTTATAGCAACAGAATAGAATTAAAACAAATATAGAAGATCAATCAACTACAATATAAATAAAAGATTGAAAATAGTATTAATAAAATGAAATCAATTAAATTCAAATTATATTTTTAATTAAATATGCATTTAAAAAAAAGAATCAAATTAAAATTTAGATTATAAGAAACAATAAGAAGAAAAGCAAAAAAAAAAATATATAATATATATATATAAAATTTTTTGGAACTTGAGATCAAAATCGTCTTGATGTGATATCAAATTCCCATTTATTTCATACTATTAATATAATTAATTAATTAATTAATATTTTTATTATATTATAAGTATGAAATAAAAAAAAAAACTCAGCAATAATTTATTATTTTGGCATTATTATACAATTTATATATATATATATATATATAAATACATATATTTATATTTATATTAATGTATATATAAATATATATATACATTTAATATTTGTCTAAATAAATTTTAAATAACTTAAAGACTTAAATAGACACAAGTAATGGAATAGTATTAAAAGTTAGTTAACGATTAAAAGTAAAAAAAATGAATTAATTAATATTATTAAATTAAATTAAATAAAAAAAAAACCACATTATAAATAATTAATTAAAGATTTAAACAGAAACTCTAAAGAATTAACAAACAATTAAGTAATGCTATAACAGTTTCTTAAAAATTATTTAATAATTAATATTAAAAGAACTTTAATTAGTTTGACTTTTAGTAACTCTCCATATATATATATATATGTATTATTTATTCAATTTCTAGATAAATTTTCTAGATTTTAATTTAAACAACAGATTTTTAATTAAAATAGAAATATTAATATAATAATTGATAACAATTAACAAAATTTTATTTCATAATCCCAAAAAAAAAAAACAATAATTTCAAAATAAAAAATAAAATACAAAAAGTGTTTTTGAGTAATTTTGTATCAAAATACTCAAAAACATACTAAAAAGCAGTCAAATTAAAATATTAACTAACTTATCAAAAATTAAACCAGATTCAAATATTTTTTCAGTGTTATTTTTTAAAATTTTTTTTTTATTAGTAAATTATTATTCAATATAAATTTACATATAAAGTGGGCTCTCATTGTATCAATCACTTATTACTAATCTAAAAATCAAATAATCAATATTATACTTGATATAACTTCTATATGAAGTATTGATTAAGGTGAGGTGAAACAATGCCCGACACAATAGGTCGCTTTTGCATTTTGAAAGTGCATTAAAGCCCTTCGGGTGTTATTGCGTTGGGCGTTGTTTCACCTCACCTTGATTAGCAAACGAAACATTTAATTTTCATAATATTGATTAATTGATTATTTGATTAGTGATAAATGGTTAATGCATAAAGCCCAGCTTTAACGATTTCAAGCCTATTTTGGTATGAGAGAGGAAAAAATTTTTAACTTATTTTGTAATAAGCATTTACTAATAAATATTATTTAATATACTATTAATACAGCATTTTATCAATATAATTATTATATTAAATTAAAAATCTTGTTGTTTAATATTAAAAAAAAAAAAATTTAAATATTTAAGAGATTTTATCTTTAATTTAAAGTCGAATTTAATAATTTATTTTTAAACTAATTTATTTTTGTTTTTATTTTAAATATTTTATAATTTTTTTTTCTAATTTTAACTTATTTATTATTAATTTATTTTATAATTTTAAATTTTTATTTTGTTTTATTTTTAATTAGTATATCTTCTTTTTAATTATTTATTTATACATTTATTTCACACTCCCATATATTTGGATAATGTATTTATATATGTATATGTATATTTATTTTATTTTTAAATATTATTTATTCTATTAAATAATTATTTATTAATTTTTTTGTTTTTTAATTTAATAAAAATATTTTTGACTTTAAATTTAAGATATTATTTCGAAAAAAATGAAGAAAATAAATGATAAATATATTATTAATTTATAAATATTATAATTAATACTTATATATATAATTAAATATTTTAAAATAAATATAGTAATTAATATAAGTTTAAAAAAAAAATTTTAAAAAAATTATTAAAAAAAAAATATTAAATATTCGAATTTTTAAATTAATTTAAAATAAATAAAAAAAAAACAATAAATAATTAATATAAAATAAAAATAAATGAATTCACTGTCACTGTATATAAAAATAAGATTTAAAAAAAAAAAATAAAACAAAACGATTACATGAGATAAATTTCAAAATAAAGACAGAAATCAAAAACAATCTTAAGATAACACAATAATATTAATGAATATTTTTTTTTTTTTAGTTTGCATTTATTTTATAAAATTAATTTAATAATTTTTTTTTTTATATTTAATATAAAAATTTCTTTTAAAATTTAATTAGAAAGAAAAAAAAAAGAAAAATAAAAAAAATATTAATTATAATTTAATAATAATTATGTAATTGAAAAGTAAGACAAACATAAAAAAAAAAAATTTGATTGATGATCAAGTATAATATTAAATTAAAAATGGAAAAATTTAAATAAAGAGATCAAGAATTTTAATAAAAAATAAATTAAAAAAAAATATGTATATTTGTTATTATTTAATTGTATTAAATTTAAAAATTTGCAAGATTTATTTGTAGGTTGAAGTTAATTGGGAATTAATAGATTAAGTATTCAAGGTAAGATAGGGAAGGACTGAATTTCAGGATTTAACCCTCGGTTACTGCCCATGGGGTGTAATCCACCCCAATCAAGTTTACAAGACAAAATATACGAAAAATTGTAGTAGTTGATCTCAAACCAATATTTAATCTCGTTTTGGATATTTTTTTTTAATTTTATGTAAATTAAATGTGGGCTTTGATAAAAAAAGACCTCAAAAAATGCAATCCAAAATGGGTCCCCAGACAGTAATCTTGACACAAAATTTATCCATAATAACGAAATTTTGTATTATGGTAGATATTTGAGTTGGGAACTTTTTTCGGTTAGCACTTTGATCAACATTATATTATTATATTATATAAAAATAATTAATATTTGAATTGCCATAGCTACAAAAGCGTACAAAATTAATTTGTGTGAATTGCTACAATTTGGAGGCAATATCCCAAATTTGTTTTTGGAATTTTTTTTTTAATACTGAAAACTGGTGAGACAAATTACATTAATTTAATAAAATTTTTCTCTAAAAAATTGTTCCTGTTGAAAAAAATTTTGGTAATAAACTTTTCTTTGTTTTATTTCTGCTTTCAAAAACAACCAAATGCAAGAATGTGCCATGAAAATTATAGATTTTGTGATAATTTAAAAAGTATTTAATTTTAATTTTTTTTATTTATTTATTAAATGGAGTATTTTTTGTTTTTATTATATATTTATTTATTTAGTTTTTAATAAAATGAAGTTTATATATCTAAATTTGTAGAATTCTTACTGATTTAATCTGGAAAAAAATGCCTTAAGATATTTATGTTATAGCAGTTCAAATACGCATTTAAATGTATGGGGTGTTTTCCACCCCTTGATAGTAACTACGTAACGGAAATAGAGGACAGTAACCGAGGGTTAAATCAATTTAAACTTTAATGCCTAATTAAATCTAAAATTCTTTACAAATCCCCATGGTGACCAAATATTATTTAAGATATAAAAATATATTAACTATTGTCCTGATAGTAAAAATAATAATAATTATTATTATTGATATATTTGTCCAGAAAATGAGGTTTAACAAACGCATTCAATTTACCGTTTGTTAAATGTGTTCAATTATAAAAAAAAAATATTAATGTTTTGTTGGATGTGTTTTATTTTAGAAAATAAAATATCCAAAATGATCATAAGCAGACCTAAAAATATTTTATTTACTTTTAATAAAAAAAAACACAAAAATAAAATAAAAGTTTTTAATGAACTTAAATTTATTTATTAGTTTATGAATTAGTTTATTTCAGTTTTAAAAATCTTAATTCTGGAAATTTTAAATAAATAGTAAAACATTTTGGTATTAAAAATCGAGACAATGCTTCAAATGGGCATTTCTCTAGGAAGTCTTCATTATTTTCAGTGAAAAAATGAAATAATGGTGAAGGCACTATGTACGCTTTTAAGTGATGAATAGAAAAGTATAAAGTATATTCCATAAAATAATCTACAAAGGTCTATTAAGCAGTTAACTATAACTTAGTATTTCAAATTGATTGAATTAAGAATAAATGTTAGCTCTTCGAAAACTTGCTTTACAAAAATGTACCTGAAACGCTGTGCTAAATGACTGACATAGATTGAAATCAAAAATGTCATTAGCGCAAAAATGACATTTAATGTAAAATTTGTTTATATACAATTAAGTTAGAAAAACGTTCACTAAATAGATAAAATAAGTCAAAGTAACTTGAAATACTCAAAGCATTATATGCAATGAAATAATTTTTTCGCACTTTTAATGATGGGTATATATTGCGATAAGTGATCCAGTGTAAACACTTCTATTAAAATCATGTATGTAATTTTCTACGTTATGCTCTTATCGATTCTCTTATCCTTTATCGCAGCTCCAATATAAGTGCACCTTACACCGGAGAAATTAATAAATAATATTGATAATATTTATGTTCAAGAATAAGCATAATACAATGTATGCGTTTATTAAAAACGGAACTGAAGTTATTCGAGCAAAAAAAAAAAATTAATGAATTGTTATAGGTATAAAAATAAAAAGTAGCTGAGGCAAAAAATTCTACGAATACATTAATACTAATTACATCAAATTTATTTTCCTTTAAGTGATAATTCTATTAAAGATATAAAATTACTTACAATTTTCTTTTTGTAAAAGTATTTTAAGATAAAATTTTAAAAAAATGGGCTTACATATAGTTTCACTTTGTCTGTCCGTTCGTATGTTTACAAAACTTTTCCACCTTTTGAAATAAAGAAAATTGTTATTTTAACTACTAGTAGGTATTGCAAAAAATCACTTTCATGGAAGAATTTGTTTCTGCAAACCCATCCGTTAAAAGCATTCACTCCCCAATTTTTTGGTTAGTATTTTTTTAATTAATTAAACATTTAAACCATATCAGTCGTTTTGCGCCACCCTGAATAACATGTAGAAAGGTCTTAGATTTTTTATATTTTTCATAACTTTTCGTAATTTTTGAGCGCTGTTCTGTTGTGTACTGCTCCATTTCCAATTCCCTAAATTTTCTTAACAAAATTCCGAAATAAAAATAAAAAATATAAATAAATTTAAAAAGTTATTAAACATTCAAACTATATCGGTCGTTTTGCGACACCCTGTACATGCATGTAAATATTCTGGAAAAGAGAAAAATACCCCGATTTCGTAACTAACTCCAAAATCCGTTCTTATTCAGAATCCAAAAATGTATAAATATTCTGGAAAATGCTAATACCATAATTTTGTATCCCACTCTAAAATTCTTTCTAACTGTTTTTCATTTGATAAAAGGCAACAATGGATCCCCAATAGCTATATATATACAACTATTTAATAAAAAAATATTTTAGTTATAGGACACAGTATGTAATAAAAAATAAATGGAAAGCGGTATTTTTAACAAAAGCATGTTTTTGAGAAGGCGGGATTTTAAACAAGGGGGAATTTTCAAAAACGCGCTTTGGGAAAGCGCGATTTAGTAAAACAGAAATCCGGATCGCTCCCATATTTTTTAAAGTAATATACAAAAGCTCCAACTCCAACATTATATTTTAACATGTGCTAACTGATTTCCATAATTGTAATGGATATCTAAAAGTTGAAGAACTGTTTTTTTGATTTTTTACAATTTTCTTCTAAAATGAAGTTCTAAATAATTATAGACTTTTTGCTGTCTTAAACATCTTATGCGACATTGTTAAAATTAAAAACCCTCGATTTCTTTTATTACTTGTTTTTTTTTATAATGAAAGTAAAAATTTGTGTCCTCAAGTTTAATAGAAAATTGTTCTTGTACAAATTGCTTATCTTCTTTTAAAAAAAGATTACAATAATCTTCACCATAAAAATAATGAGACAACTTCATGCAATTTTTTTCAATTTTTTTTTGTAATATTTAGTACCACGAGTAGTAAGATTTAATATAGTACTTCCTCTCTTTACAAACAACAACAAAATAATGAGTAATAACTGCATTATAAAACCACAACAAACTCTTTTTAAAAAAAAAACACAAAACCACTAAAAATAAACCATAAAAATGTTTATAAACATTTTTAAAAAATCAGTTTAAAAAAAAAAAAAATCATTGCTACAAGTAAGTGTCCAAATGGCACGCCTTTAGGCAACAAAACTTATCACCTATTCAACATTTACCTGGTTGATTTGTTTTTTATTACCAACATTCATTTTTTTTTCAAAGTCACTTCAATACTAACTACTAGTTTGTGTTTCTTCGGTTTCTGTGTTTTGTTTTTTTTTTTTTTTTTGTATATGAAAAGAATCTTATGAAATATTTAAGTACACAGATTTTATCACCTGTTAACCTGTTAGGTATACCTAGAAAAAAAAAGGAAACAAAATTGCATAACAATAATAGAAAATAAAAATTGAATGAAATTGAAAGAAATTTATTTAAAATAGAAAATTGGAAATTATTACTTATTAGTTTTTAATGAAAAGAATTAAAAGTCCGTCTACCAAAAAAGCAGAGCTATTGATTATTTTCAAATGACGTAATATGTATTAGTATTCAATTAAGTTTTAAGCTTCCCTTTAAAACTAAAGTTGACCCCATAAATTGTAGCTTTAACTTGTGATAGATGATTACACATGGTTAGTATGTGTGGTATTATTATGTAATATTTTAAAGTGTCCTTCTTCTGTAGCTCCCCCCTTCAAAATTTCTTCACTTCCCAAAAATTTAACTGACCATTAGTTCTGTTTCACCCTACACTGCTGAAATACAAATTGCGTTTCAGTTTATTTGAAGCTATTTGAAATGTAAAAGTGCTAAGCAGCAACAACCCTGTTGCTCCGAACTCATGTCAAAAATCACAAATAATCAAAAATCAAAACCAGCTCTAATCAAATAATCGTTTTATTAATAAGTGAAGCTTTTTTACTAATCAAACAGTTTGTTGTCAACTTTGAGTTAAAAAAGCTAAGTAACAAAAACCCAGTAACTCAAAATTCATCATATTATCAAATGTCACAAATAGTACTTGTCAAATAATCATCTAAACTATCAAACTTTCCAATTAATCAAACTTCATTAGTTTAGGTCAAATATTATTTTGGGGTGATAAAAGCTTATCAAAAAAATTATTATTTAATTTTTTGATGCTGCAATAGGGCTTTTAAATCTTTCCTAACCAAAAAATGTGTGGGAGTTCTAATCAGCGAAGCTAAGAGAATGCACATATATGAGTACGAAAAGAAGTGATAAGTGAGTGATGCAATTAAACCGTGTACAAAATAAGAAATTAGTGATTGATGGGTGGATCCTGGGTGGGTGCAATAGGGATCTGAAATAATTCCCAACCAAAAATGGGCTGGCGTTTTAAGCAAGAAAGCTAAGAGGAATGCATATATTGTAAAAAAATTAAAAAAATTAAAATCCCGGTAAGTCAGTTTACTGTAATAGTATTTTCCAGTATCACGCATTTTTCCGTTTTAAGTAACATGTAACATTATTTATCTAATGAATGTTGACATAATTGTACTGCTTGAAGGGATGCATTTTGTATACAAACATATTATATGTATCTTGTAAAATATTTAATTAAATAATTCCAGAAAAAAGCGAAACAAGTTTCTCCCAGTTGAACTCTCACTTTAAATCTAAAAAAAAAAAACACAAATTCTATTTTTATTCACGCAGGGAAAATTAAATAAAAAAAAACATTTAATAAAATTTTAAAATTAATATATTATAAAAATTTTACACTCCATTTTTTTTTTGTGAATGAAGAAATAATAAAATCTATAACTTTAATTTCAATGGTGAGTAAAAAAATATGTAACTTTATTTAAAATATTAAAAAATTTTTATTATTATTTTATTGATATGAGATTTTTATTAGTTTTTTGAAATTTACGACAATGTTGCCAGCAATTCATAAATTTTAACTAAAAAATTTCTAATATATGTAATATGTTTATATGTGTATATTTTATTAATTTTTACAGTTTTTCGGAAAAAAATTTATTTCAATAATATTGCAATTTGCAACATAAAATATGAAATATAGGTTAATAATTTTATATAGGTGTGAAATTTTTTTAAAAATTTATTACCAAAAAAAAATAAAATAACAAATACATAAAGTTTTCTTAAGAGAACTTATAAATTATAACAGTTTGTAGTTTAAAGTCATATAAGTATAATATTTGAGTGTTAAAATATATAGGGTAATAACTGACAATGTTATAGCAATAATTAACATATAGGCCTTTAGAAATGTATAGAATTTAATTTATTTAAAATTATAAGGTTTTGTGTAATATTCGAGTATGGTTACTATGGTAACTAATTACAGTATTTTTTCACATAATAAAATAACGGATTAATGTTTAAAAATACATACATATTTTTCATATGGCTAATATTATTAAGAAATGCTGTATTTTTTTCAATAATTAAATAACGGATTATTATTTAAGATTACATACATACGAGTATAATGCATATATATACAAAATGTGTTATTATATAATCAATTCTACAGGGTTTTATTTTTCAGGGAACTAAAGCTTGAAAGTGTTGTAATTTTCAAATTAGTCTGATGTTGTTTTCACTTGACTGAAAACTTGTCTCAAAATCTCAAAATGGCTAGCACATAAATGTATATCATAATCTTAAATCAAGAAATTCCAAATATTAAAATATTTTAAAAGGGTTTTGTAACTGAAAAGTGAACGAAAAAAAAATAATTAAAGGTATTTTTAAGATTGAATTCAAAATCAGAGATGGAAGCACTACTACTATATTGTCCGAGAATTGGATTATTCAATTGGAGACATTGCTATAAGATGATAAGATTTTAGCGTTTTACAGTTAGAATTTTGAGAAATGAAATTTTGTACCCAGCCTATTAAAGTTATTATAAAATATTCAGCTAGAAAATGCTGAGATTGTGCTAATCCACTCAAAGCTTATCAAATTCGTTCGCGAAAAAAAAGCGAATAGAACTTCTTCATTCTCAAATAAAAAATGACCGAATAAATATATTTTGTAGACAGGTTAAGTTTATTGGCACTTTTTATCAGTGCTTAGACTAAAACTCGTTCAATTTCTCAACAACAAAAACAACAATTATTCTCACCAACAACAAAAAATGAGGAAGAGTGTAGTAGAGTAGACTGTGTCAACTCTGGGATACCCGTATGACCGTAATATAAACATTATATCATCCGGTTAATTACTTTTGGTAAAATTTCAAACATACTGCTTTATTAGGTGTAGTGTAATGTTCATATAAAATAAGAAGTTGCATGGCAGGTACCCGAACCCGTGGAACAAAATGGCTGGATTTAAATAGCGATGGCGGCTATTGGATAAAAACGAATTTGTGAAAATTTCAAAATCCTAGCTCCTTAATTTTTTGAGTTATCGTGGTGACGCACGGACAGACGGATGGACGGACATACATAGCTAAATCGATTTATTTTTCGATTCTGAACCGATCCATACACTTGAGTCTATATCTTGATTCTATATTTGAAAATGACCTAAAAATAAAATATCCGCATAGTTGTGCTTGAAATTAATCAGATTCTAATATCATAAGTGTTAATTAGTCCATATTTAAGACTATATTATATAAATTAAAAATAATTGGAAAACAGCATTAAAAGATATTTCTTATATGTATATATACTAATATTCTTATGTTTCTTATTATATTACTAATATGGCCATATATTTGATTGATTTAAAGTCATTAAAAAAATTACTATTGAAGTGCTAAATTATTAAATTCTTAACTAAGTATATATTAACTTTTATATTTATATATGTATAAGTAATACTGATTAAAGAATATAAGTAAACTTATTAAAAAGATTCCTGTAACTTAATAAAAGAAGAATAATTTTTTTTTTTTTTACTTTAATTAAACGTTAGTTCCTTGCGGTTCCTACTATAATTAATTCTTAACCGTTAATTATTAACATTTTATAAAAAATCGCCTTGCAAAAAAAAATTTTAATTGAAACAAAATCTATAGCTACTTATATTTTTTTACTGCCTTTACTTATATTCCTTAAAAGCATTCTGGGCGCCATTATTTTGTAATTTATAATATATAGGTGGGATAGATTTGTGAAAAAATAAAATTCATTTAACTTGACTTCAATATTTTTTAAAATGATTTTTAAGTTTTTTTTTTAAATCTGAAATATGAAGTTAATCATTATAAAATTCCAATTTTATTCAATTAAAAAGTGCATGTCAGTTGGTCGATTTCTTCATTTTGGCAAAAACTAATCTGTACTCATATACGAGTGAAATTAGAGGAATGTGAAAATAGATGTGAACAAATAACCTATGATGATAAGTTTAATTTCAATTATTTTAATATAATATATACATATGTCCATAATATGGTACAAATCACTGAACTTCACGCTATAAACCAGACTATAAACATAAGACTTTTTCTAGATCTATATCGAATTTGGACAGAGGGGCTGGAAGAAACTCTTTACATATAACGGTATCGAAGAACATCGATTTTCAGGTGTTTCAATTAATAAAATAATTATAAAATAAAAAATTGGAGTTATAACACTTCGGATTTTAAGTATAGTTTAGTGGGTTCCTATTTGAATTAATGCATTTTGCAGATAAAGATTTTTAAACTTGGTTTAATTGACGAGTTTAAAACTAAAGTGGTCTTACCCACCAAAAAAGTTATAAAGCTCAGGCTACTTTAGGTAAAATAATAAAATGGCTTGGAGCAACCACAGATGAAACCGGAAATTGACCTTTTCAAATACTAAGTCCGGCTAAGAAACTGAGTCTTACTTTCTAAATATTTTTTAAGAGGGTTAGGCCTCTTTGTTTCTTAGTCCTTTAATAGATGTTTAAAATAATAAAAATCATCAAATGATATATATATATATATTATGATTGCAATACCAAAAAGTAAAAAAACCTTAGTTGATAACCTTAAGGAAATTATTGATGAGTTTAAATTTCTAAAAACAATTATAAGCTAATAAAATATATGAATGATTGAATATCAATCTAGGAATACCATTAAATTTAAATTTAAACTAATTTAAATGCGATAAAATTCCTAATATTCAAGGTTTCACGATAACAGTTATGCAATATTTAGAATCAAATACTTTCAATAGAAGGATTTAAAATTTCAATGTCACATAAGTTTTGTGTTATACAAAAAATATGATTATGATAAGGACAAAAGTAACATCAGGATTGATACTATACTCGTATATACCTTGTAATTTAAATATAGCAACTATTATCTTGAAGAATTTGAAATTTATTAGTTCTGACATTACTAGATACTAATTGAAGTTCTGATATTTTTTAAAATTCTTTTAAATATAATCCGTACATATAGAAAAAAATTTATTGATCTCTTTACATTTTAATGTTGTCAAATGATAGCCTTCATGGCTTCATATGATATTACAGTAATGCAATGAAAATTAAGATAAACGTATTGCATAATATATACAAGTATATACAAATGCTAATTTTGTAGCTGCAAATATTTAAAAAAAAAAAAAAATTCTCTAAAATGCACTAATTTTTATTTTTAATAACGATAAAAATCTTTTGCTATGTAATAATTTTTAATTACAATTCAAAAAAAAAACTTTTGCTTTTAAAACTTTTAACATTTCCACTAATATGTAATTTTTTTTACTTTTAAATAATCTTATATTCACACATATGTATTGAATAAGTATATTTATGTTAAAAACTCTTTAAAAAAGATACATTTTTTTGGGTGATATGAAAAAGTCCCAAAGTCAAAAGTCCTTCGAGAACTTTTGAGTCAATAAATAAGATTCAATTTGGCGAGGAATTATAATTGAGAGTGAGATAAAAGATCCCGAGGACTTATGACTTAAAAAACTGACTTCTGGTATTCGAATTTATTTCAGCTTGGGGTATATGAGAAAAGTCCCCAAGGCAAAAGCTCCCTGAGAGCTTATGACTCAACAATTAAGAGTGATTGACTTAAAAAACTGCCTTATGATAAATTATGACCTAATAAACTTCTGGTATTCGAACTTAAATTTTCTGCGAAAAGTCCTAAAATCAAAAGTTTCCCGAGAACTTATGATTTAACAAATAAGGGTGAGGTAAGAGATTCCGGGGACTTATAACTTAATAAACTGACTTCTGGTATTCGAACTTAACTCAGCTAGCATTCACAATTCGGTTCATACTGTGTGGCATTATCAATATCTAGACTCCCCATCAAAACAAAGTTCCTCTGGATTTTAGGTTTAATTGTAAATAAAATTTATGAATTATTTTTGAGTTTTGCTGTCAATATTTTCAATTTGACACTCACTATCTTATTATTTTCTTTTGTATCTCTATTTATAAACGTGCGTTCAAAATATGTTTAATTATTAAGTTATGGTTGTTAATTTATTTCTCCCAAATATACCCACTGAATAGGCTTAATGTCTAAGGGAATATTAATAAATAAAATGAAATAAATAAATAAGCCGCCACAAGATTTTTGGTTCCGGGATTTCTCTCCTTTCGCCTTGCTATACATTTTTTTCCCGAAATAATATTTTCCCTAAAGTTGATAATTCCTTTGTCAACTACGACTTAATTAAATTTAAGAAGAATATTAAAATTTTTTTCCTTAATATCACTCCCAATTTCCCTTATCCCCCTTAATCTTAAATTCCCAAATAAACTCCCAACACTCCAAATATCTTTTCATATTTCCATTACAGTAACCAAACTGTACATTTGTATCACAGGTTCCTTCCTAAATTTGGGTTCAAAAAGGGTGTTGTTTTGGTGAGTTAAAGTCGCACACTACCCAACGAAATAACGCACAGTTTCAATGGATAGCTATCAAGCGTTCCAGTCCCTCGCAAAAAAAAAAAAATAATAATTTATATAAAAATCTAATAATTAATTTATGGGGGACTAGGTATGTCTCATTTATTAGGAGACTATTGGTTCACTTGTTAGAGTTATAATCTGAGATATTTTGACTAAATTTTTCAGTCATAAATCTTCGGACTTCAGAACTTTTTCATATCCCCTTTTTTTTGTTATGCAATGAAATTTTTATTAGAAAAATACCTTTATATGTACACCTATACATATATACAAAAATAGCTACCAATCATAATGGTAATAATATTATTAATGGTATATTGATATTGCTTAATAAAAAGAACAAAAAAGTATTTAACAATGCATATTTATGGTGAGTATAGTAATGATAATGATGAATGATGATTTTGATTGATGATGACTTGCATCGTTCAATTTTTGCACAAATCAAAAGAAAAAAATTTATTTTGCCGCTATCAATAATTTTGAAGTGAAAAATTTTATCATCCCACTTTTAACTCTACTTTCTATCTTATACCTTCTATACATATATATATAACAATATTAATGCTTTCTCTGTTTCTCCCTCTCTCTTTCTCTCTTAAGCTTTAAAAATAGATTAAAGTCCTAGATTAGATGGTGTGGTAAGAAAAAAAAAATTGAAATAAAAGTTTTGTAACGCTTTTAAGTAATATATAATGATTAATTTAAGATAATTTTTATAGTTCATAATTGATTTTAGTACTTAGTAACTTCTTTTGACGATATTCCGAATTCAATTTTTTTTTTAATTTTATTGATTAGCGAACGAACAGATAAGAATTTAAAAAAAAAAAGTATATTTATAACTATGATTAAAAATGTTCGATCGCTTTTCGAATTAAGAACAAAAACAATTTCAGAATAAAATCAATAAAAATTTTTCAATTGTTCTAAATTTTATTATTTTTAATGGAATAATATTAAAAGTTTTAAATGGATTACTTAAGAGTTTGTTTTTTTTTTTTTTTTTTTTTGAAATTGGAAATTAATCGAAAACTATTAAAGAAAAATTGCCAAGTATTTTTAAAAAGCACATGTCCAAAAATAAACTATGGCAACACTATACATAAATTTAGATTACAAAATCAGCTGTCAATTTACGTTTCCTAATTAAAGATATATCTTATGTTTTTATCGTATAGAACTTATTTTAGAGCAGGGCTTTTTTAAACATTTGGGGGCTTTAGCTTTGTGGCAGATGGGACTGTTGTTCTATGAAATGAATGTTTTTGAAATGCCTTTTCGTAGTTAGAATTGAAATGCTTTCTTTCAAAAAATTTTAAATTTTACTAAAAACCCGGACAGACAGGCAGTGCTGTCAAACTTTAGAAGGACATGTTTTGAAAATATTTTTGCAAATGTACTTGATAGATAAGTGTATCAAGTAAAATTTGATTTTTTTCTTAAATAATAAAGTTGCATTTTTAATTACGTTAATTAAAATAATTTTCAAAAGGTAAATATAGTACCATTTGATATAAATTTTTGCACATTAAAACCAAGTTTTTTTTTTTCAATTATTATTGGAAGCTTAAATTAAAGTTTTCTCAATGTTTGTAGATATAAAATTTTTTTAATGACTGGAAAAATTCTATCTGCCCATCTCCGCATCATCTTATCTTCTTATCACCTGTGAGGTGATAGGTGATAGAAAAGTAGGCCGAAAATGGTCCCTGAAGCACTTACTTTATTCAGCGATTGCCGAAAAGTTGGGTTAATAACATTGTTTTATAGATATTTAATATCCTATTCTATACTATAAAATAACACTATAAAATGTTATCATGTTATTAACTTGTTATATAGTTGTTATAATGTCCTATAACTAGTAATATTGAATAAAACAAGTGAGGAAAAAAACCAAGGGTTTTTAAAAGGCACATTTCAAAATTATATACGGTTTCTTATTGAGTATTTTATCATTTTAATAAAAATATATAAACAAAAATGATAATATTATAATTTAGTTATTTCATTAATTTATTAATTATATGACTAATAGTTAAATACTTAGAATATAGCCTCAATGCACTCAATAAAGCCTGTTAATAAATGCGAAATATAATGTGGAGCTTCAATGTTAACGTTTAATTTTGGAAAAACATACACTGGTAAATAAGGTACTGTTTTATAAAAACATAAAATTTTTAATTTTTAAGACTTAGTAGCCCTTCAATGGGGAAGGTTCCCAAATTTTTGCTTAGCAAACTTATGATGGATTTACCCACCCCCTCCTGTCCTCACCCTTCCATTTTTTTCGGTAACAGGAAATCAATTCTGATTTCCACCAAAATTTGGAATTTTACGTAGATTTACATGAATAGTTTAGAAGATATGTGGGGCCAAAAATTTTGCAAAATATTATATGCAATAACTTTAATTAATTAATTGATTAAAGGAGAGTTGGCTGAATGAAATGTATAATGAATTAGGCTGTCTCATATAAGAATGAAATAATGAGATAGTTCTGGAACTTAAAACATGGATCTTTATAGAATTTCAATAATTAAAATGCTTTTAATAAATATTTTAATAATTTTATTTTTGATTGATAAGTTATTTCAATATCTGTGAGTTATATTATTCAATTAACTTATTTGTTTGTATTATTATGTTTAGTTATTTCTTCTTGAATATATAAATAAAATTATTCATAGTTGGGTTACAACAATTATTTGAATCCGATATAATCGAACACAAGATATCCAGATAAACGTTTACTGTGGGAGTCAAACGCAAGCTTCTCGAAAAGGAGGAAGAACCCTGGCCCATCTAATCACTGAGTCAAATTATTACATGCTCGCGTCTTTGGAAAGGTTATGTTTAATAATAACTTTAATTAAATATAGATATTGTATCATAAACATTATTAACTTAACCTAATTTAAAATTTTAAAATTTTTTTTAGCATTATTTAAGAAAAATATGTCATATATCAGCTTTTTATTATTTAATAAAATCTCCATTTTTAAACTTTTATTAGATCTTAATTAAAAAAAAAAGAAAACCCTTTAATTAATCCGCAACCAAAAAAAAGAAGAAACCTGAATTAAAAAATTTACCAATCACATAATATCATCACATTCCATACCATCATCCAAAAAAAAAAATTAACTTTTTTTTTTAATTAACAAATTTTTGTTTTTTTTTTTAATTGCATTTTTTCACATCTAATTTCACTTAACAAAGGACATACTGTGTTTATGTGGTTGTTGGTCTCTTTCATTTCAAGTTATTACCTTATGAATTTAATTACATATTATTAACATCAAAATAAAAAAAAAAAACTTATATTTTGTATAATATGCAATATAATATAATATAAACACAATGTTCTACAAAAGAAAACACTTAAAGTACAAAAAAAAAAACTAAAAATGCAGTGAATAAAATTTTTTTTTTTCACAAACCTGATAAATTTTCGTACAGAGAAAACAGTTTTGCATAAATATCTGAATCAATGAATCTGTAGTTTAAATAAAATACAAAACACAAAAAAAAAAAAAAAAAAGTGGTTAAAAACGTGACCCGGTGAAATTTATATCTGGCAATAACTTTGAATTGGAGCTAACCTAGCTTACCTAGGTGAGTACTAACAAAAATTTTTTTTTGTTTTTTTTTTTTTTTTTAAAAAGATAAATAACATAAAAAAAAGAATCTTTTCTTTCATCAGCGTTACTTGATTGTGGTATAGCACAATATAAACAGTTACATCAATAAAAATTTGGTCAGACTTTGAAAATTATTTCAAGTTTTCCCAAAAAAAAAAAAAAAAAGTTACAAAATAAAAACATTGAATAGATCTGTTATATTACGGTTTGATATTATACATTCGGTATACATTACAGTATCTGATAATATTGACAAAAACCAAAAACAATAAATCAGGAGTGGTCTCCCTATGATTTTATGGTATTTTTAAGATGTTGCTAACAGTGAAATATTTGTTGAAATGGAATTACTATCACACACCTGTTTATCATTTGCCTGTACTAATACTTTTCAGTATAACTATATGGCTGTATTTCATTTGACTTAATGTCATTGGCCTGTATTTCTAAGACCCCTTTTATGTTTTCAATATGTCAGGACCAAAACATTTAAAATAGTGGAACTCTGGCTCCTAAACCTCTACTAAAAAAGTTACGAGAAATCTTATTTTGTATCTATGTCTAAAATAGCTCCTAAGGGTATTTATACATGATAATATCAGCCGCTAAGCATGTAAAACCATAGGGACTGCCGCAACTACAAAATCTTATATTATTGGAACATTAATTTTTTCATAACTCAAAAGCCTTTGTTGTTTTTTTAAATAATATAAATTACTAGCTAATACAAGGTGCGCGTTGCTGCGCCTCTTAAATTGATGTTTTTGAAAAAAGTTAACACAAAATTTACCTCCTGGCGTGAATGTTAATTTAAAAATGTATTAAAGCTACTTTTTTAAAATGATTATTATAGGATTATTCTATGAAACTCTCCCCTAATTCAAAGAAGTATTACATATTTTTCAAATTTTTTTTTTGACCAATTGCAGGACCGATATTGTGTTACCAAACACCAAGCCTGTTAAAAGAGTCAACTATATTTTTGAGGAGCTTCACTCATACAAAATTTAAAGTCAATCGGCCTGACAGTTTCGAATTTAGGGTAAAATAATGAAAAAATTTGTAACAGCCTGCTGTGCCGCAATGGGTTAACGGAACTCAAAAAAAATTTTTTGAAACTTTCTCTTTGAACAAAACTTCACAAAATCGGACGTAGCTTACTTCCAAAAATTTTTTGGCCAATCGACGGGCCGGCATGGAATAGCAAATTCCAACTCTGTTAGTAGGTACTCAAAAACCTTTACTTACAAATTTTCATGATAATCGGCTGAGCAGTTTAGGAGTCTTTATTTTGAGCAGGAAATTTTCGGTATATAGATAGTTCACGATGAAATACAGGTATTAGAGATTGAGGAAAATTAAATTTACAAGCAACTACACTAGAGGCATGTGATACGCTCCCATTAATAGAAATAGTTAGAGTGAGTATTATTATATGTAAGCTTTGAATCATTATCCAATCATTAATAGAATGTATTACTTTTAATTCAGCAAACTTTTCCAGGCTTGAATAATAAATCTGACTAGGAAATAGTTAAATGTATTATTACATTGTAATTTGTTAAACATTAGTAATAAATTCAATTCGAAAATAAATACTTATATAAAAATACTTTTTCCCGTTTTCAATACTTTCCTTAAAAATTAGACAAATTATCATTTGAAACCTCATCTTTAAAAGAAGTTTTAACAAATATAAAGATGAAAACTAGTTTTTCACATGTTTTTGTTTAACAACACTATTTAAAAAGATACATGGTGTTATTTGTAATAGAGAAAGGAACTTTACTGTTGATGGAAACATCTGTAAATAAATGATCAGCAAAACGAACACGCTTGCAACACTTTTGTACTTTACTTTTGTCAAAATTTGGTGAACTGATATTAAATGAGAATTTATTTTAAATCGAATTGAATGTTAAAATAATATGCTATAGTATAAATTGAAATAAAAGTGCCCTTCAAAATTGCCATTGGTGGGAAAATATGTTTGAAATGAATTAATAGTGGACATTCATTCTCATCAGATGGTAAATATGACATACCAATACAGTATATGTACAATACCTATAGGAGAGTAGTGAACGGTTAGGGGAAATTATAATTGTTGAAACTGAACCTAAGTCTAATTATATGACTTAATATATGCCCTATACTTTAAATGGGAAAAATTAACAGCAATATAGATTAATTCATAAAAAGATTAATAGCTGTAGCCACTTTAGGACTGAAACCTTAAATGAGAGAAATGTCTATTTTATGCCGAAATATCTGATAATCTTATTTGTGTCACTCAAAGTGTGTAACTTCTATGGAGTTTTACTTTCTTAAATATACCTTGGAAACAATGTATTTTAAAATTATTTTAGATAGTATGAAAATTCTTTCACTAAATTTGAATTGTGTATATTATAATATTACTTAAGTTCAAACATCTAAGTACACTGAAGAAATATGTCAAGAACAATATAAAAATCAATTAACAAAATTTAAACAGCATAAGTCTTCAATCTACATCTTCATTTTCTTTTTCTATTAATATAAATGAAGAAATGAGTAGAGAATCACTGTCAGCTCTGGGATACGTTTGCGAACATAATATGAATAAGATAATAAATGGCTCAGTTTGAAAAAATAATTTATAGAATTTTTAAGAAAACCGATTTTAAGTAACGTAAGTCCATCCGAGCTTTGAAGCAGCTTCACGAACCTCTCACTCAAGACTAACGAAAGAGATCCATGATGCCAAAAACTTTAAATTCTTGTCAAAGTTTCAGATACGCATCTTCATTAAACTTAGAGTTTATATAGAGGACAAAAAATCAGGTTGTAAGATTACTACTCAAACCCGCTGCACCGTAATTAAATAAATTTTTTGCAAACGTTAGTAAAAAAACTAAGTTACAATTTTTAAAATTCCAGATACGCAGTTTTATTATATGCAAAGTTAATATAAAAAAGGAGTTGCTTGGCAACTACCCCAATCCACTCGTAACATATTGGTTCAAATTCAATAGCTGCATAGTAATTCCGAAAAAAATTAATTTGTAACAAATTTGGGCTCTTTTATTTATTGAGTACAGACGGACGTGCGAAATCTAGATCGAATCAGTTTTCCATTCCTATCCGGTTCATACATTTGACTTCAGATCTTCTTACTATCTACTTTACAAAGTCACAAACGTAATGTAAACGTAATATACCTTCAATAATACGTTCATTTGGATAAAATAATGAAAGAAATATAAAAAATAATCATATTAGACAATTTTTATCTCTAGAAATGTAGGTACAATATATTTAAAAACATTGCCATTAGATATAAAAATGCACCTTACTGAAACAACTTCAACTACAGATATACATATTTACATAAAATGATCACCCTACTGGCACAATTTTTTTCATTTTTTTTGCATCTTTTTTATTTTGGTACAACATTTCGGTTTTAACATTATACTGATGTGAAAACAGCAACAAACCATAAAAGAAAACTGGAATATTATAAAAGATACATAATTTTCTCATGTTTAATGTATATACATAAAATGTTTTTATTTTTTTCTTTTGGCTATTGGTATAACTTCGATTGATACAATGATACATATTGTCATAGTAAATTTAACCAAAAAAATAAAAAAACTAAAAAAATAGAACGCTACGCTAGCTCAAAAAATACAAAAAAGGAGATGCACACTTTTGATAGGTTACTTCAATATTTCCATTGTATTAAAATTTCAAAAAAAAAAAAACACAAAATCAATTTTTTAAACAATATTACTTTACAACAAATACAGTAATGTACAGCATGTCATTGTACTATTATCATACACCACTATATTCACCAATAATCCAAATTTAACAATTTAGAAATTAATAAAATTGTGTGCATGATTTCAAGTTTTTACTTTGCTTAATATGAAACAGATGATACTCTACCTTTTTACGAGTATTTCAATGATTGGTGTATAGATAGGTAAAACTAGGCGATAGTTTGTATAGGAAGAAACGAAGGATTAATACTTGATATTATAATGTCGGGTTGTTTTTTTTAGTTATAATTCGTTCGAAAGAGGTCATCAACAATCGAATAAATTTGGATTTGAAAACCTTCAAAAAAAAAAAAAGAAAAAAATTGAATTGTATTGCAAATATTGAAATATTTTTATTTTATTCATTCTTTAAAGAGCTCATCATAATGCCAAAGGCCAGTACAAAAGTAAGGAAAACTGTATAATATATATTATACATTCATAAAAGGCTTTTCTTTTCAATTTCATTTATTTTTGATCATATTTTCATCTGACTGAAATAAAATTTATTGTTTTGTTATTTTGTTATCTAAGAAAATTGAATAAAATTATCAGTGAAAGATCATATATGTGTCTATATAAAATACAGGGTGATACAAATAAACACTAAATTTACTTGTGGTATATGTTTGATTTAATTTCTTTTTTTATAAATAAGATTGTTTAAGAAAACTTTATTCTAGGTATATATACTTTAAATAAATTACACTAAAATAAAGTTTCTCACTTAAGTCTTTCGTTTTAAAGTTTTTTAATTTAGCCTTATTTAATATTTTTATTGAAATACATAATTAAAAATTAATGAAAAACATATAAAAAGAATTTAAATATTAATCCAACATCTTTTTTTGATATTTTGATGAATACCATTCATCATCATCTAGGATGCCTGTAAGTAGTGTAAGAAATTATTAAAAAAATTTAGGAAACCGCTTAATGTAAAAAAAGTTTACAAAAAAAATTAGGTTTATTAAAAAATTTTGAGATAAGTTTACATTTTCAAAGGATTCTAAAATATGACAAGAACTAAATTAAACCATCAAATCAATATTTTAAAAGTATAAAAAGAAACCTTTCTTATTTTTCACTTTTGCAATCCTCTGTAAAATTTTCATTTTTTTAAATAGAAAAATTCAAATTTTCAAATCGAAATTTAGAAATTATCAAAATTCAATCGTTGTTTTTTTTTTAGTTTAATTTTTTTTTTAAGTTTTTCCTTATGCATTCTTAATTTTGTGAAAATTCAAAATTCAAAATTTTCAAAAAAAAAAAAATAACATAAAAAACAAAAAAAACATTTATAAAATGTTATTGAATCATTTTCTTCAATTTAAAGTTAAATAATAAAAAATTGTCATGTACATTTATGGTTATGAGACTTATTTATATTGGTTAGGTATTCAATGAGCATCAAGAAGAAACCTTTTTTTTTTTTGAAAATATTTTGGTGAAAGTGATCGTAATCATTTCATTTTTATTTTCGCCACATTGAAAGTAAGTTACATTTTTATTATTATATTATTATTATTTCATTTTATTTGTAATTTTTTATATACTATATTATATACTTAAAAATTTAGTGTTTATTTTGGATAGCCTCTTCTTTACAAAATTCATGAGTCTTTTTTTATTTTATCTTAGAAAAATGTTGTCTTACTGTTAACATTTAGTAAAAAGAAAGAATACAAAAAGACGAAGAATTACAAGTAAAATTATGGGAATCACTTGCAAAAAAAATTAAACAAAATATTTTTGTGTTGATATTCAATTTAACTTTTGCTGTGACCTTTTATTAAAATTATTTATAACGATTTTTATGTTTATTACTTTTATTGCATTATTATTGTTTTAAATTTTATTTAATTTTTTTTTTTTTTTTGTAATTTTAAAGTATTAACTAAATAAATATATCACGACGTGGTAATAATTGTTACAAAGTTATCAACATTATTGAATACAAGAAAAAAAAATTTCACTTTTCACCATCATATCATTTCATATAGTTAGTGACATCAAAAATTAGAATAAGATTGAGGAACATGATTTAGTTAAAATAGTGCTAAAAATATAATAACATTAATGAAGCAATAAAATTTTTTTTAAATTAAAAAAATTTCAATTGTTTGAACATTGTTAAGAATATTTTGTTTTCCATAAAACTTGGCAAGTGAAAATTGGTAATTTTTTTTGTTTTAGAAAATTTTGGGTAGAACTTCTGATATATCGTTAGCATTGGTTTAGAAACTTAAATAAGAAATGGATTTAAAAATAACGTATTTTAATTCTAGTGATTTTATTAAATAACTTTGAAGAAAAGTTTTCCGCTTCAGTCTTTCATTTTAAATTATTTTAATTATTTAAAAAGAATGAACTTTTTATTTATTATAATTAGATATTTAAATATAAATTAGATTTTGTACATTTATAACTATTGAAATAAAATTTTTAAACCTTAAGACATAGTAAGGTAATATTAAAGTCACTTACACTTAACTACACTTAAATTTTATTTAATTTGTATTGAAGAAATGCGTTTAAGGAGATTCTATTTTTTTTAAGAATTAAAAAGTAACTCAATATATTTTACTTCCACATTAGATTATTGATTTACGTGTGTTTCGGCATTTGTTGTTTTATTCCTATTAATCATTGAAAGACTTAAAATATTTTCAACTTTGATGAACGAAACTTTCTGTTTTCTGTGATGGATATAGAAAAATTAATACATATAAACGAATATTATATCACATTATAAAGTCCTGAAAAGAATATCAGCTACCTTTACAAGTTCTTATAGGAATCTACCCCAAAAGGATTTATACATAAATCAAAGAAATAAGTGAACACTGAAAAGAAAAATATTAATTAACTAAACTAATAGCCGATGTAATCAATATTTCTTTTAATAATTTACAATTTTATGAAGTATACTTTTTAAATTAAAACTTTAACAAAACATTAGGATTCTTTTAAATATCAGTTATTATTCTTAAATTTCAACTAAACAATACCATTATTGTAATTTCCTTTAACTATACGGAAGGTATTATTTTCACAGTTATGCAAAAGAAAATGCAAAATAATTTTTTCATTTTTTATATTGTACAAAATAATACCAATTAATTTATATATATTTTTTTTAAAAAGATTCTAAATTAGGAAAAAATTAAAAAAAAATTTTCATTAAATAAATTTTTGTATTGTTTATATTTTTCTTTCGAAAAGATTTTCTTTTTTGATAATGGTACATAATATACATAGGAAATCCTAAAATGAATCTAAAGGAATTCTAAAAATTCAATTTTTCCCGTTTTAACTTCATAGAAATACCACAGTTCAAGTAAGGCGATATTCTTTAACGGTTCGTCGAAAAGAAAGATGAAGTGTAAAATATAACACCAATTAAAAAATGAAAATAATGGTAAAAAATAACAAAAATTTTGTGGTTTACTGGTTTGTATACCGTATGACACATACAACATTATTTTCTTCCTGATTTTAATTTTTTTTTGTTTAATTAGAGAAAAATTTTTGTAAGAATCTGTTTAATTTATTTATTTATTTTTTAGTACCAGATAATAGTAAATGTTGCCTGATAATATCAAGCCATTGCCGAATGGATACTTGGACTTATTATTAAATTACTGTAATATACATTATATTTTTATCTTAAATATTATCCGACCAGGGTTTGAACCCGAGACTTTTCGATTGAAAACCCGCCATTTTACCACTGAGCTATCAATCAGATGAAACTGTTTAAATTGTGAAAAAATGTTTAGTTAAGTTTTAGTTAACATTTGGAAAATTCTAAATTTTTCAGTTTTAAATTTAATCTTCCTTTATTTTTTTAATCTTTTAAGGCGATAGCATGATCTTTGGATCTTTTAGAGGTTAATACAAAAATAAAAATCCCAACAATTAAGGTACGGTGTCATTAAAAATAGTGTTTATTTAATATTTGCAGTACAAAATCAAAATAATTTATAGGCTAGATTGTATCAGACATAATGACAAATGATGAAATCAGTAATTAATATTTTAACGATAAATGATAAAGACTATAATTAAAAACGATGCAGGGTCAGAACTCCCAGGAACATAGTGGGACTCATAGCAGTGAGCCATAACTCCCCAACGGACTTATGACCCTAGAAGTTTTGACTCAGCGTGGTGGGTACATAACTCCCTTAAACAGTTCTCAGCTGAGAGGTTATTAGTAATATTAAAAAAAATATTAATTTTAAATATATAATATCAGTGACGTGAACACATTTTGGAGTTGGATTTGAAATCAGAGTATGTATTCCCTTTTTCCAAAATTAAGAAAACAACAATAATTTTACATTTAAACTTCATTTTGAAAGGCTATTTTGACAAAAGAATCCTGATTTTGAAAACAAAGTCTCGCATACATGAATTCATAAATACTCTTGAAAAAGGGTTAGCTTTGATTTTTTAACCAAATATGCTTTCATCTAATATTTTATTGAAAATTATTTTCATATTATCATACTTCAAACTATAAAGATTAGAAAAGACTTTCAGAAATTATTTCAAAATTTTTACTTTAATATATTACGCTCAATCACACAATTTAAGTTATATGATTTTATAACTCAACATTTAATAAAGGGAGTTATAAATCTGGGAGTTCTGACCCTGCACCTTTAAAAATATTAATTTTTATTATTTTAAAGCCCTTATATTCAAAACTTGATCTTCCTTAGCAGAATTACATTTTTGAAATAATGTTCATAAGAACGTTAAACATCTGTGTTAGATTTCTTTCACATGCGGTTAACTTTGTTATAAAAAATACCATTACAGAGTTGCAAACCTATAATTAATAAATATTATTGTTTTTATATACATTGTTTATTAAAACAATTTAATACAAATTATTATTTATGAAATGGTGTTTAATTGCTTAAAAATTCATTTTTTTATGAAAATTTTTTTATTGACATTTAAGCAAAATATTGAAAATTCTTAACATTTTCAATCAATCAAATCATAATTTAAGTTTTGATTTAAAAGAATCAAGAAAGAACTTTTTTTTTAAAAGCAAGAACTTAAAATAATTTCATTTGTTTTTTTTTTTAACTACCCGACACAACCTTTCAATTTCACTTAGTCAATTGATTCACCTTGCAAAATATTCGGAATTCATTTTTCAAAAAAAAAAAAATAAAAGAAATTGAACATTTATAATGGCGCAGGAATGTTACAGAAATATATATATAAAAAAAAGTTACATTTTATTTGGGATAATTAAAATCTATGTCGGCTTCTATTCTTTAAAGATGTCTAGCGAATGTCTTGAAATATTTTTAATTAAAAATAATAATTAATTTATTTATCCATTAAAATGAGATTAAATCACAATTCATTGCAAAACTATATACATATATTATACCTTATAATTTATTATATTATATTATTATAACTTAAATTATTTTGATAGACAGCGGTCAATTTTGTAATTTAAAAATAAAATTTTTAATAATAAAAAACTTTTAAGTAATTAAATATAAAGATATAACAAACAATCCGCCAATCATAAACTAAAAATATAAATTAAATATATCAGTTGAAAGTGAATTTATAATTATTCTTAATAGTGTAATTTTTTTTTTAATATTATTGCATTTACATATACAGGGTGTCCCGGGAATAACGTGCCATAGAACAGCAGATGATAGGGGAGTTCAAAACGACCAAAAAATTGTATGGGAAGGGGGGGTCTATCTCCAACCCATACGGAGTTAAAAGGCCTTAAAGATCCAATTTTTAAAAAAATTATATTTTTTCACTAAATTTTTTGATGTTTTGTTTTTACCCATAAAAGCAAAAATCTAGTAGCTAAAAAAAAAAATTAAAGTGCACATTAAAACCTGTTGAATTCTTTTTCTATTTCATAAAAAGTAATGCATATTGCTCATCGAAATTGGAAGTTATAATGATTTAAAGGTTAAAATTATGAGCATTTTTTTAGGCATAAATTGCTTTGAACCCTATTGCTCAAAAAATTGAGCAATTACCATACCATTTTTTTTTTCTAAAAAAAATATTTGTTTCTCTACGAACATTTTGAAACTCAAATTTTATTCTTATCTCAAAAATCATAAAAGTTATAGCCAAATAAAGTTTCAATAAAATACTTTTTTCCTTTAAATAAATTTCTTCAAAAGATTTTATTGTTGAAGAAATTAAAGTTTAAGATTTTTTTAAAGTTGGAGATAGACCCCCCTTCCCATACAATTTTTTGGTCGTTTTGAACTCCCCTATCATCTGCTGTTTTATGGCACGTTATTCCCGGGACACCCTGTATATATATGTATGTAATAATTATTATATATTATATAATTTTTCTATATAGTATTTGAAAAGATATTAAAATTTAATGATATTTTAATTAACTAATAAATAAATAAACAACTATCAATTAAAAATTTCAATTTTTCATTTTATTTTTAATTATTTTCAATTTCATTTTATTTTATTTAATCCAATTATTTAATTTGAATTTTAATTTTTACCTATATATTAATGCTATAGTTATACTACGATTCATTGAAGTTCTTATATACACTTTAGTAATGTAAAGATCAATTTAATAAATTTTATTGGAACATTTTAATTTATTTAAAACAAAAAATATAAAAATGTAACACATTGATAATAAATAAAAAAAAATAATAAATGTTAATATTTCTGCATTTTTTTTAAAAAATTTTTAGAAAAATTTATTTAAAAGTTTTTATCTGTCTGCTAAAACTACTTGCTAACAAAAGGCTGGGGCTATTAAGTCAATACAAAATATTATTCTAATAAAACCTATTTAAGTTCTGAGAGTTCAATATAAAATCGTCTTTTACTATTTAAAATATGTTTGACGTATGTCATAGCTGTCATGTGTAATGTATGACAATTAATTTTTTAGTATATAAAATTAGGGTGACCATCACACGTTTTTGTTTTATAACTTTCGATTAAGTTGTACCAAAATTATATAACATTTGACTTATGGATTTACTGTTATATTTTAGTTACCGTTGATTTAGCGATTTTATTATATTTAATAACTCCTTACTAGTTAAATATAGAAACGTCAAACTTTAAGGAAAATAAAAAATTTGGATATGAACACAAGATATTTAAAAAGATTTGAGGTAGAATATTGTTGAAAGTACTAAGGAGTGAGAAAATAAATAATTTTGATTTATTAATCAAAAACCTCTAAATTATATTTTTAATATTTTAAAGGATTTTGTTGGTAGGTCTGATAACCTTTCACTTTTAATCTAAGCCTTGTTTTTTTTCTACTAGTCTAACAAAAAATTATTCTTCCGGTAAGGAGTACAAAATATTAATAATAACATTAAATACGATTTTTTTCTTGACATTCTTTAAATATTTGTAAAGCAAGTGATCGTGAAATTTGATCAGTTCTCTTAATATTCATATGTTTGAAATACAGTTCTTTTAATCTTATTATTATATAGACAGTTACACAAAGTTGTTCCAATGGCACTAAAAAGTGGTTAATGCAATAAAATATATGTATAATTTTAGTAAATATATGTAATATCATTACTATACTCATGTTAATATTTTTTAAAAAATATTTTATAAAATATATTTCCTTACACTTGTCATAAATTACGTAATATCAGTCATTTTAAATGTGTCACAAAACTGTCAGGTTTATGTCCAGGATAAAATCAAGCAATTTTTGTTTTTTTAAAAGTTACTAGATAGATTTATAATATCTTCAAATACAATTGATTAAAAAATTAAAATTATTAAAATTCCTAAACATAATTTTCATAATCATATACACGTATCGTATATAATTACTGTATTTAGTTTTAAAATCAATTTAAATTTAATAAGATCGATAATATAATATAAGTATTTAGAAAATTAAAAATAATTTTCTAATTGGAGTATATAATAAAAATTCTGAACGGTCATAATATAGAATATGATTATTAAATAAAATTCCCTTTATACTCACACTAAAATTCAATTAATAAAAATTAAATATAAAAAAAAAAAAAAAAAATTAGCTGTTGTCCAATTTAAAATAATCATTATGTGTTTTTTACTATTTTTGTATACTGTATTAAATTTAATAATAATATCGGTAAATGCACTTGTAATATAACCTCATTTTTAAAGTAACTGTTATCAAAATTGTTACCCACAATATTTATAATATAACTACTATTTTACTCTTCTCTCTCCTTTTTTTTTCATTATCAATTCTTAAATAAGTCTTTTTTTTTTTTTAACAATATCTTCCTTTATATCTTTTACACACATTCATACATACAAAAATATTTTTTGCAATGAATAACAGAGCATACCGTAAAACATACAAAATCATACAACAGATTCCTGTCGTTCTAGTTGTAATTTCAATTAATTTTCTGTAGTATATTTTATATATATATAATATATATATATATTTTTTGTTGTTGCTTGAAACATCTTATACAATAACAACAAAACACAAAAAAAAATATTCATCATCAAATCTTAATAAACGTTAATACGTTTACGTAACCTATTAATAAATTACCTAATCAGGAACCTGTAAACTTGAACAAACTTTACAACAAAAAAAAAAAAACAAAAAAAATTCAGCGGTAATAAAAATAAGGAAGAAAATGTACACAAAAAAATAATAACACATTTTAATGTACAAACAAATAAGTTGAAACGAGATAGAAATATTAAACAAATATAAATGTAAAAATAAAATGAGTATTAGGTCTATCGGAAAATTTTGGGTTTTCATTCAAAAATTTTGAATATAAAAAGATTTTATGTAATAATAATTAAATTTTTTAGTTTATTTGATTTTTATATGTTTGTTCAAAATATCTAATATCTATACCTAATTTCTAGATATCCTAGACCTATTATTATATAAGAATCGCGTACCATTTACATGGCAGATACATAAAGACATTTGTACACTGCAACACACATAACATTTTATAAAAACATGTAAAAGAAGGCCAAATTGATGTATTAAGAACTGACACATATTTCTTTCAAGGCCTAGTAAATTTTAATGGCTGTGCAATATTAAATGTTCAATTATTAAATTCAGTTTACAGTTTATGTGAGCCAATTCTATTATAATAACAAGTAAACAAATGATTTATTTATGTATTTATGTACAGTCCCCTGCCACATACAATGAGTGAATCCGCCTTTCCTTTTCAATTCAATTTATTTTATATTGTAAAGTAATTTTTTTTTATTAGATATAATCCGGTCAGGATTTGAACCCGATTTTTTTCGATTGAAAGCCAAAACTTTAACCACTCAGTTATCGGTCAGAGTAAATAAATGATATTTAAAAAAAAAATTGTAAAATTATAAAATATTTAATTTTATGAAAAATTGTAATTTACAAGCACAATTTTACAAGAACTCAAAATTTAGTCGTATGTATACTACTTAATTAAATTTAAGAAGAATATTAAATTCTTTCTTCTAAATATCCTTCCAAATTTTCCCCATCCCCCATAATCCTAAATTCCCAAATAACCTCCCACAATCCTAAAATTCTTTTCATATCCCATTCCTCTACCCAAACTGTACATTTGTATCACAGGTTGTATCACAAAGTTTGGTTCAAAAATTGTTTGGTTTTAGTGCGCTAAAGTCGCAGACTACCCAACGAAATACTATACAGTTTCAATGGATGGCTTTCGAGCGTTCTCGCTTTTTCACGAATTCTATTCAAAACTCACCGTATCGGAATAGTACATTATTCCACTAATACTTCTAAAATAGACATGAGGTTTCTGCCTAAAACATGGTTTTAACAAGTTTAGAATGCTTTGATAAGTTATTTTTAATATAACCATCTGTTTTCGATTTAACCAATAAATACAAAACTTTCGAGTAAACCTAATGAAATCCACACAAAAAAAAAATAAATTAGATCTTCAAGGCTTTAAAAATATTATCATCGGCTATCCATAAAATAAAAATCAAAAAAAAAAAATCTAGAAAAAAAACAGAAAGAAAAACCGGAAAAACTTACAATAAATAAACAAAAAAAAAGCAAAAAAAACAAAAATACTAAAACATCCACTTTTGATACCAATAAAGTTGAATAACAGTTTCAGGTGATTTTAAGTGTGCACTCAAAATATAAAATACAAAAAAAAAAAACAAAAAAAAAGAGCAACAAAAAGACACGTCACGCAAAAGAATACCAAATTATGGTTAATTTATATCTATAAAAAAAAGCAGAAAAATTTATTCCCTCCACCTAAACTGTAACCTAGGCCATGGTTCCTCATTCTAAAGAAGAATTATACAAGTAGAATATCTAAAGAAAAAAAAATATTTTCTAAGTGTATAGCTTTAAAGCAACTTTATGTAGAACAATTGAATGGTAAAAAAACAAGGTAATATTCAGCACCATCTCGGATAAAATGCTTTGAATTATAACAAAAAAAAAAAAACAAAAAAATGGAAAATAAGAAATTATGAATACTTTTGATGCACACAATTTTCTAGAATAAAAAAAAAAAACAAAAAATGAATCTAAGAAAACTAAAAAAATTAAGAATAGTAAAAGAATTATTATATTATGCATTCCATAGCTTAGCTGACAAAAGCTGCTATTAAATATGAAAACAATAATGAGTGATAGAGTCATATAACCTGTTGTATAAAATTCTTATACACAATGAAATTCTACCTTAAAAAAAGAACACATAAATATAAGTATCTTAGAAATATATTTTAATTCTGTTTTTATATTTTTTTTTTTTTAACTTAAGTTTTGATTTGATTAAAAAAACTAAAAACCAGTGCTTCAGTATTATCGCTATTACTAGTGGGAAAATCTAAGATTTGGATGGATATTTGATGATAATAAACAATGTGATATCAAATTGTTAGTAAATTTAATTTCATTTATGTCACATGTACTTTATAAATTAGATGTAACTATAGTTACTTGTTATTCTAGTTCTACGTTCATGTTGTTCGTCAGTTTTAGATCAGAGATTATATACATCTTCATTATTTTATTTATTAATTACATGAATACCAGAAGAGTTAATTTTAAAAGAATTATGAAATTGAATCCGGAACTGATAAATTTATATTTTATGCTGCGGATGATCCAAACTTGTATGTAAAAGATTCTTAATGGCGAGTATCTTTTACTAAGTTTTAATTTTCTTATAAAGCAGACTCAGTCTCTTAACTGTTGAGGATGAGCCTGTTAAAAAAAATACCCCCTTCTGAACGGGAGACCAAAAACAGGACACTCTCCTGAAAGGGACACAGTCTTCGAAGTTTAACTTCTTCTGAATTTGTGATGGACCTGTGATATTTTTGAAAATCATCAGTGTCCATTTTTTGGTTTATTCAAAAAACTTGATCTTCGTGTGATCTACACGTCCTGTTCTCTTACTTACTTACTTGTTGGGCTGTACAAACCATGAAGAGTCTGGGCCTGATGTAATATCCCCTTCCACTCTTCTCGGTTTTGCGCAGATCTCTTCTCAAATAGGCGATATGCAGTTTTTTTTAAATCTGCCAATGTTTCATCTCCCCAACAGAGTTTCGGTCTCCCTCGGCGCCGCTTCCCTTGAGGTCTGGCTTCAAATATCCATTGACTGAAGCATCGGTTGACATTCGTTCGACTTACCGAGCCAATGAAGGCGTCTGATTTCGATTTTCGTGGCTCCATCAACGTCATTATACAGTTCATATAGTTGGGCATTATATCTTCTCCGCCAGACCGCGCCTTCATTTACATGACCATATATTCTACGTAGAATTTTTCTTTCATGTTTTGTTCCCTTACATGCCCACTTAAATATTCTATTGAATTTATTATATTAGTGGTCTTAAAATAAACTGAGACACACAGTTTTAATGGCGCGATGCCTTTTTGATTTGTATTAGGTTAGTTAATTTTATTATTTAATAATTTTATTTTATATAATTTTTCTTAACTTGTGTGCACGCTTTAACTTGTTCTAATATTTTCTAGTTCTTTTTGTAAAAAATTTAAATCAAAAAATAGAAATTATTTTCTATGATCTCCACTGCATCGAAAAGATCAGATGAAACTTAAAAAAAAAAAATCCTACAAAATGATAAATAAAAATAACGAAGTAATAAAACTAGTATTAACATTGTACACAATGTATTTCAATGTCAGAGAATTTTATTTGTTTTATTAAAAAAAAAAAAAAAATTGTTAATAAATGCAACTAAAACCCGCTTTAAAATAACACAAAACAATAATAATATTAATAATAAGAGATCTCTTTCACTTCTCATAGAGATATGAAGTGTTTATATCATCATTATAAACATACATGCATATATATATATATGTAATATCTTAAGGTGCTAATTAACTTAACAAAAATGTTGTCGTTAACCAATTCTAATATAATTCTAAATACTAAATATGGATATGAAATATTATAAAATAATAATAATAAAAAATTAAATTTATCATACATAATAGAAATAATTATAATCGGTGTCATTGACATACCTTAAACCATCGCCTACCAATTCTAAACCAATTATTTATTTTAATATAGATTCCATTACAGCTTATCGAATAATTGTAATTGAAGGAAGAAACTTTTGCCTAAAAATTCACATAATTAATTAAGATTAAGATTTAAAACATATTTTATGTCTAAAGAATGTCACTCTTATTTTTATTCTCTTAACCGTATTCTACTGTATTATATACGATTAAGAATAATATATAAATGAATTAGATAAAGCAATTTGCAAAATCAATGCCAATCTATATACTTAATCTAGTAAAATATTTTTCATTTCAAAAGATGGGAAACTGTTGTAAATGGCTGGGTGGCACAGTGGTTGAGTCCCGACCTTTCATGCGGAAAGGACCGGGTTTGAATTCTAGTGAAAGAAAAAAAAAACTTTTCTCGTTTTCGACTCGACTCAACTACCATTCGCCATTGGGTTCAAATTAATGGCATAATCAATAATTAATAATTATATATCTTTAATAAAAAATTCATTAATATTTAATATAAACAAATAATTTAGTTGAATAATATAACTCAGATATATATAACACAGATATAGAATATCCATATAACTCAAATACAAAATATTATAATATAAACAAAAAATAGAATTGTAAATATTGAAAATCTAAGACGTTTCTACGTGTTATAAGGCCTAGTACTATCTCATGTTTAAAATCTCATGCGCAAAGCGATGTATATGTAGTAAGAAGCTGAGTGCAATCAAATTAGTTTGTACTCAAATATTGAGCAGATTTAGAGATGAACTTAAAATTTTATATTTTGAATTTGCGACTCAAATCAAATCCCAAAAAAAACCCAAATTAAAAGGGTAATTAAGAACAAACTCCATTGCTGAGTTTTTTCAAATATCAACTCAATTTAAGAGTTTTTGAAAAAAGCAACTCAATTTCTGAGTTTGTTTTAATCAATTAAATGTCAGGAATTTTTTTAATTAACCTGATTGATAACATTTATACAACACAAAAGATAAAGACCCCTTACCAAAAAATAATTTTAAATTATCTAGACCTTTTATTTCACTTCCGCACTTGATTACACTCAATACCATCACATTGTTTTCACCATTCTGAATATCACTCAAATGAAACTACAATGCTTTATAACGATATATGCATATTTATATAATATTATAATGTATACATACATATATATCACTATAGAATCCATCTTATTTGGTAGATAATATTATATTACATTCTTTCATAAGACTATTCTGAAATATTTATATCCATAAATGTGCACAAGTAACAATTATGTTATCATAAAAAGAATATACAGTTATAAAACTGTGCTCAGAATAATGAAAACTTTCTGAAAACTATACAAAAAATTAAACAAAAAACAATTTATAGTTCAGGAGAAAAATTAATTATGTACATCTTTAAAAGTGGAGATAAACAAAATGTCAAAATTATTTGTTTACAAACAATTTTTTTTTATTTTTTTTAGTACATAACAACAGTAAATGTTATGCAACTAACTTAACAATTTTAAAGTATTAAAAGAAAAATGTCCGTCAAGTCAGAAAGCTTTGATATGTTATATACAATTTATGTAAGAAAGACTTGGCTTAAAAAATAATGTAAACTTATATAACTTTACCTAATCTTCTATTTTGATGTAAGAGATTTAAATAAGTTAAAGTCATTAACATAAAAAAATTTATGTGATGAATTATTTAATTTAGTGCCCCTATTATGTTTTCTCTGTAATACAAAGGAAAAGCATGCTTATGAAATCATATCTGTTAATTGATTCTTTTTTAGATATTAAATTTAATGTGTTTGAATTAACAATACTACATAAATTTGAGGGAACCGTTGTTATTATTGAAATTTTGTTTTTTTTATACGATTCTCATGGAAAATATCGAAAGTAGCCAAGTGACACTTAACGCAGTTGCTTTGGGTAGTGTGTGACTTTAATACACTAAAAGCCACAAGCCTTTTAAAATCAAACTTAAGGTTGCTGCCTTTGGTACAATTGTACAGTTTGGTTTTGAGGATGGGAATTGAAAACAAAAAGGAAGTCGCGATTTGGGATAATGGATCTGCAATACTTGATTGTTAAAAGCCGTTTTAACAGAAAAAACAACAAAGTATGTTCTATTCTTGTCTATTAAATATTTAAAACTCATCCATAAAACCGTGTTCCAGAAAAAATTCTGCTTACAGATTCCATGCAGTCACTTATATATCTTTTGACCCGAATTCTGGCTTCAAACTCTTTAGGAGGTTCCCATACCCAAATATTCGTTTTGAGTTATATAAATATTTGGACTTATGCCTATAGGATATATTAAGCCTCACGGATTTGTTCCTACAGGATATAAGTCTCACGAATTAAAAACTTTAAAATCAATATTCATGATTTTCAAAGAAATCATATAGAAAGGCGGAGTAGCAATACAAGGGCCAACAATAAAAAACTATCTTGCATTTAAAGTCTTTCAAGAAGTCATGATAATTTACTAAATCTATTAAATTTAAAAAAAAAATCTGCTGCGATTTCTGCAATAGTAAATAGTGTTAGGTTCGAAAAGTGCGAAATAATGAAAATATTACCATAATAGAAAAGTTGAAGGCGATTGAATTCAAATTAGTAATCAAATTACTAAAAATGAATCAGTTTTAATTAGCAGTTTCCTCTTTTTATCCTGTATATTCCTTAATAAAATAAAAGTATGTCAATTTCCCCTTAAGGTTTAATTCTCAATTTAATTTTTAAATTCATATTAAAGTATCTGAATCTTATAATTAGTTTGTATGTGGACCATATTAAACATACTAGAACTTTATGTAAGTCCACCTATTAAAAATTACTTTAAAGTACAAAATTAAATTATACATCTACAATTTTAAATGAAGTTATGAAGTAAGTTTTTTTTAAAAAAGATTCAAATGAAAATCCATGTATAAAATTTTTGAACGGTTTTAAAGATATGTTATTTGCATTGAAAGTGAATAATGTATGATAGAATGAAAGTTATATTATAATTATGTTACTTAATAAAAGTATCGTTAATCTATCAAAGCATTTTTTCTTAATTTTTTTTTTGTTGTCTTTTTAGAAACAACAAAAAAATTTTTTTGATGACTGTGGGAAATTACGCCCCACAATGACAACATCTTCACTTATGAAAATATTTCATAAAGGACGAATATTTTTAGTTTTTATTTTAAATAAAATTATTAACACTTCTGGATTTGTAATAGATTTTTCATTTTAGCCAAACGATTAAGATGTTTGAAAAAAAATAAATTGTAGGGTATTCATGTAATTAATAAATTGTAGGTAGCAGTTAAGTTAAAATAACATTAGATATACAATAACATATAAATAGCATTATAAAATAATTTTAACAGTACCTTGGTTAATAGACAATTTGCTGTGATGTACAATAAAATTTAATATGATTTTGTTTTAAGAAATATTTTAGAAATGATTATGTAAATGTATTCAGAAAACAACTGTTTTATCTTGAAAATTTGACAAGCTAATACCACTTGCATAATTAACGTGAAGTTCTGTCAAATACTTTGTAAATGTAAATGATACGAAAATAATATTCCAAGTCAATATTTGATGGTCCTACAATGATAAGTTCTATTTGATAATTACTTACTTACTTACTTACTTACTTACTTACTGGATCCTAGAACCCCTCGTGGACATAGGGCGTCAACAAATCCTCTGCACCTTTCACGATCCCTAGCAATTTCTTTTAGCTGTTGTAACCATGTTTTGCGTTGCGCTTCTGCCTCTTTCAAAATTATAACTCTTTGATAATTAGAGTTTTTTTATTTCTGAAAATTATGCTTTAATATTCAAAAGACTAGATATATCGTTTGAATTTAAGTTGCAATATAAATAATGAAAAGGGATATTTGTAACTCTATGTTGATCGTCATTTCATAACAATGGGAGCTTTAACTATATTGTGTAAAAATTTATTTTGAAAGAATTGCATTTTGCTTACATGCCTTTGTTGTTTACAACTCCAAATTTATGACTTGATTGTAAACTAACATTTTATTATAAATTGGCAACATAAACTTACGACGGAGAAGCCTATAATATTCTCTATATTTATTATCTAGTTCTAACTTTTTCTTTTTAATATGCTTTTTCTGCTTTAGCTTGACATTTAGTGTCATTCCTAGGTATTTAGTTGAACATGTCATTGGTATTTCTACATTATTTAAATTGATTTTTTTTTGTATTGGTGAAGTTTACTTGCGCAAATTTAATTTTAATTTTCCACTTGTTAACTCTTTCAATAATTTTTTCACATGGATTTTGTAAATAGACATGTGAACTTGTCGATATTTGATCCTCCTGCTGATATGGAATTATCGCCGGCGAATGTTGCCGCAATTACATTTTCTACTTCTGGTAAATCACTAGTAAATTAAGTGCAGATTCAAGAATACTGCCTTAAGGCAACCTTGCTTAGGTTTTTTCTTCAATAATACGTTTCAGAATTTTTAGTAATAATTTTTCAAACAGTTTTGACATTATCAGCTGCAAGGATATTGATCTGTACAAGTTTGTTTCGATTGGTGGCATCGCTGACTTCAAAGATATATAGTTTCTAGAACTTTAAATGAAATTTATTTTAAATTTTTGATATAAACATCTAATTTTAAAAATATATATTACCATCAATTGACATCATAAGTTTCGACTTGTCAACATTGAAGTTGTACATTCTTTGTTACACATTATAATTATTACGTTGACTTCTCTTTAAATTTTTTTTCCAGAGAAGCACCATATTAAAACAAATTAACATAGCAAAGCATCTTTGTATTTATTTAATTGATTTATCTTAAATCATAATGTAGATCTTAATGGAAATTCCATTTGTTTTTTTTTTTTTGTTTTTTCTGCTAATTAAATAATTAAAATAAACGTGAAAAGTGTGAAAACAGTGAAAATAAATTTCTACTTTTAAGAAAAAATTGTTAAAAAAAAAAAAACTTTCTATACAATTTATTTCTTTATTAATTTTTTTCGATTAAGCGTTAATTAAAATACCAAACATTGCCCTGACTACAACAATATTAAATTTCAAATATTTATTATAATAATGATCATTTGCACAGCACGTATTCTTAAAAATGCATATACATTTTTACATACATACATATATTTTAAAGTATATATGTAGGTAGTATGGAAGTAAATTCATATATGCAATCGCTATTATAAATAATAAATTATTCGGAGCGCTTAAATATCTCTGTGCCAAAATCAGTTTCACACGAGTTCATGTCTATTTTCTGCGAAATTTCTTCCGGTTTCCAATAACTTTTTTTTTTATTTTTTTTTTTTTTTTGTTGTCTTCCTATAATATTCTTGTATAATTTGTGTTAGTTTTCTTGTATTTGTTTTTTAATTTTGTCTAAGGTTTTAGTTATAATGATGACTATGATGATGTTAATGATTTTAGATTTTATTAAAGGGATTCTCAATCTTTCTTATAAAAATTTGATTCTCAAAATTATGTAATAAATGTTTAATATTTAATTTAATATATCTTAACACAGCATTTCTTTTTACACCTTATTTACCTGCATTGTTTGATATACAATTTCAACTACTATATAACCTTCAGATTTTGTGATTTATCGCAAAACTTTTTACTGCCAGGCTTAAAATAAATATTAACAAAGTACAACGTCTGCAGAAATTATTTAATTTTATCTCTTTACAAATCTCCATGGTGACCAAATATAATTTAAAATATACAAATATATAATATAAACAAAATAAATAATTACTTATAAATTGATAAAAAGTATTGGAAGTGAGGTCACACCCCACCGGAAGGCACACGTGTTAGGATGGCACATGCGATCCCCCATATCAAAACAACAACAAAATCAAATTCACTTTTCATAATTCAGTTCAATTCACCTCAAAAATAAATTCTGTGAAACTAATTCAGAATGCTCTTGGACTTTCTTGGAATGCTCTTGGAATAAAATTTCGATTGTTGTTTTTAATTTTAAAATATTTTTTGACAACTCTTGTCAATTGTTGAAAGTTTTACTAAGGTAACTCTTATGTTTCATGCTCCTCTTTGCATTTCCACAGTATATAAAACAAATGAAATTTTTTGTGCACTTATAGGTGTTAAAAATCTGAATTTAAAAGTAAATTTAATATAGATATAATATTTGAATCCGATCAGTGGCGCAGTGGTTGGCGTGGTGGTTAGTATGTCATCATTTCTATCGAAGAGTCTCGAGTTCAAATCCTAGTCGGATCATATCTAATAAAAAAAATATAATTTATAATTTCTATCAATAATAGTTTATATCATAATATAAAAATATACACCTGCCACACCTGAAACGAAAGACTGAATCACTCACTTATCACATTATATGTGGTAGGCGACTGTTCATAAATAAATAAATAATATTTGAGAACCCCTATTAATTCTTCAATATTAATTTAATATTAGTTTAACATTTAGTAGTTGACGATGATGCATTTTATTGTATAGCCGATACTCATGCCGCATCAATTTTACTACAATTATTTTATATAATTTTTTTTTTGCCAGCTTATATAAAAAAATTTTTTAACAAAAAAACCAGACCATTAAAATTTTTAACCAACCGACCTCACTACTTTCCTATAATTTACTTCCAATATTCATAGAAACAATATAACTTTGTGTATATATATAAATATATAGATAAAAATATAATAACTATGTATTAGCATTTACTATAAGAGAAATTAAAGAATATAATGAATATAATGTTATTTGTTTGAGCTTGTGATATCTTTTAAATCTAACCCGCCAACAACGAATGAACAACAAACGAACTAGGATGACGACAAACAAGGATGAAAATGTTCTATACTCTTATTAATACAATCAAGTTAATTTTACCATCACAGTACACTAAATGATTTTTTTTTTTATTTTTTTTTGTTTTTTTTATTACATTTTTCATGCTATTTTCTCTCACCAGATGTTTATTTATTACTTAAAAAAAAAAAGCAAAAAAATATTACAAACCTAACTCTGACCATAGCTTTAGGCGACACAAAAATTTAATAAAAAAAAAACAAACTGGATCCTTTCTTAATATGAACAGATCTCTTGTACTTTATATTGGCCATAGTATACGCAGAACAATATTTTCATTTTTTTCTTTTTAAGATTGGTGGTTACTTAAATTTTTGTAATAATTTTAATTTATTTGAAAATATATATATATATATATATATATATATATATTATATATACAAATTTATAATTTATATGTAAAGTTATATTATGTAAAAATGTTAATAAATCTTAATATTCAGTGGTGGTATCAAAAGTTTTATCAATTAATTTAAACGATGGTTACATATGCTTTAGTTTAATACCCTTAATTAAATACTTTAACTATGCTATCAAAATATAAATTTGTTGTTTCAAATGAAGCTCAACATCGTTTAATAAATCAATTAAAGGTGCGCATAATATTAAGCCAAGCTTTCTGCAATGAAACCATTTATCCATAGAAACTAGTTTATCCATAATTGTACTTTAAATAATCTGACCAATAGGCTTGGGGTTAAATCCATAGCTTTTCAATCAAAAGCTCTCGAGCTTAAGCCTCGGTTAGATCATTTTCAGGAATAAAATAACTGTAAATTATGACTATTGTGTAATGTATAAGATATTTTATGTATTTATAATACAATAACAACAGTCGTGTAAACAACGCCTTAGTTAATATATTGGTTTTCGAAATTAAAACTTCATTTAAAATGACTATGTGTACGCCTCATGCAAATGTTACAAACCTTTTTTTCAGATTAAAATGAAAATTTTGAAATTACATTTCAGAAGCCTGCTTAAATAACCTGCATTTACTTTCTAAAGTTTTTTTTTTTCAACATCGAATCATTGCGTTAAACAAAACACTGATGCCTACCTATTTAAGAAATTCATGTCGTAATTATTTTCCAACTTGAGTAATTGAGGGTACAGCAAATGATTTGATCTAGTAATTCGTATGATAATTAAGATCTTGATTAAGTATAATTTGATTTGGGCGTCGCAATCACTAAGTATTTACAATGCGAATTTTGATAGATGCGGTGCGATTTTGATAGATGTGATGCGAATTTTGATAGATCCACTGCGAATTTGTACATAGTTAGACACCTAAGCTCTTTACTATAATCAATAAACATCTTTTAACAAACAAAATCTATCCCGAACCGCAATTATAATTTCAAGTAATTCACCACTGTTAGAACACTTTATATTTGCATTTAATAAACCATTTATTTTATATTTATTCTTCTAGAACAAAATATAAAAAAAAATCAAAAAATAAAGTTAAAAATTCCCTTAGGTCAAAAAAAAAAAAATAGTTCTCTTCTCCTCCGATTACAATCTGAATTAAAAAGTACTTCCCCATAACAGCAAAGAATCAAAAAAAAAAAAAAAAAAATCAGAAAAACAAACAAATAAAAATATTTTTTTAATATAATAGTTCGGTCTTGGGAGTTGGTTATATAGGAAAGGAAAAGCTTTTGCTTGTATTTAATATTACATAATTCAAAGAAATTTAACAATTTTTACTTGAACTCTTGTTAGAGTACTCTTATTTATTTTATAAATTACATTTAGATTTCAGCAAGATTCAAAAGATTTTTATTTTAGATTTTTGTACTTACATAAAATATTTTTTTAATTTTTTTTTTTTTTGCGTTGCTTAACTTATGCCTAACCACCCCGATTGTATGATGCTACCATTTGTTTCAATGTTTTATTGGACAGCTTGATAAAATGTACATTTATATGCGACCTTTATAGTAGTACTTAGTACTCGTATAGTAGCTGAGTTTTAATGCAACCAATAAGTATTTATATCGCATGATAGGCGCACTATTTCGCATTATTGATATAAATTTAATTTCATTTTATGATTGTTTTTTTTTTTTTGTAGTTTGTGTTGAATTTGCTTATTGCATGAATGATGTTGTATTTTGTTTTGGTTTTTGTTGGTTTGAACTCATGTTACAAAAAAAAAAAATTCTTTAAAAAAATAAGTTTTGTTTAATTTTCATAATATAAGTTAGGTTAGGACATCTGTCAAAAAAGAAAAGTGAATATAAAATATTTCTTATTATATTTTTGCTATTATTAATTTGATTAATTATTTCAAAAAGATTTTAAATTCAGAAGGAAAAAAACAAGTTGTATATATGATAAAAAAATTGGATGACAAGAATTCCTGTGGTTCTTTTGAATACTTTGTTAAAATAGTTAAAATAAAATAAATGAGAAACTAAAAATTGAAAGGAGGACATTTATAACAAATTACGATGACAGGTTGATAAGAAACTAAATAAAAATATGATTTATGCAATTTAATAGAAATTAAAAAAATACCAGAATTCCATGTTTAATAAATATAACTAGTATCGCCCTGTGCTCGAAATTCGAGCTATTTTTGCTTTTAAGTTAACATATAAAATTCGTTTTGTGTAAATTATATTAGACTATACATAATAAAAATTATGCCAACAGTGTTGTCAACAATTCTTGCGCTTGAAATTTGCTTAAAAAAAATTTATAATTTTTCTTAATTATTAAAACGTTGTTTGAGTTTTATTTCTATAGCTTAAGCCGCTTTAAAGAGAGGATAAATTGGTACAGTTAAATTAAATTACATATAAATATAAATATTATTGCATACATATAAATATTATTCTAATAAATACATATTTATAAACATATACATATATTTATTGAAGTCAAGAACCCAAAATTCGAGTTAATGCTGTCCTTCATATAGCAAACTGTACTTTTTTCTAAACATTTTAGTACGATATGAACTATGTTGTACGTATTCTGTATCCTAATTAAAAAACTCTATGAATACATAATATGTACAACAAAATATAACACATCATAATTCATAAGTTTAGTAATTAATATTAATGAGCCATGACTCATAAGTTTCTTAAAACAAATAAATATTATTTATATTTTTCTTTTATTCCTTTAAGGGGAGTAAACTCTTTTCTACTCTCAACTATTGCCAGCTACTTCAGCCCTTGTAAAAGAGTATATGACAGAGTAGATAAATAATTTCCGGCAGATGGCTTTAATTAAAATTCTCTTGAATACGTTATGTTAAATCATATTTTTTATTTGATAACCAATAAGCACTTACCCCCTTCCATTTTAAAAAATATAGTTTATATTTATATCAGCAATAAACCTTAATTTTTTCACTTTATTAATAAATACTATTAAATATAATTAACTTCTCAAATGACAGGTAGTTTTAAAATGTCAAATATATATATGATGATAATCTGACAATTATGTACTCCTGAAACAAAAATATGCGTTCCATTTACAAACTACGCATATCTAATCTTCATGTACACTTTTTGATATATAAAATTCGTTCGTTTTGTCAAAGTAAAACTAAAAATAGTTTTTTTAATTATAAAAAAACATTATTCGATGTTGAAAGTGTGAAATAAACTTTTCAATTATTAGAATGAAATCAAAACATACGACGTACAATTTTTATACGGCAGTACGTCAATACGTCTGTCTGCATATCCATTATCGGTAAATCGATACGCGCGTACAATATTTAATTTATCAAAAATATTTATTTGAATGTTTTAATTTAGTACCTACAAAAAATATTTTTAATTTCATATTATAGGTATTTTGAATATAAGATATTTTTTATTAAAAATTATTGTAAAAAAATATTATTTTTAAAACATAATATTAGAAATATAAGAAAAACCAATAATAATATGTTTATACATTTTGTCAATATTTGTAAATTTTAAAAATCCGAGATACACTACATTGCGTTACGCGTATTTTCGCTGCTCTAATGTACATTTATGAACCTATTTATTTCTCAATTTTTTGACAGAAATTATACGCTGCACGCTTTTATTTAGGTTAGGACCTAAGGAATAAATAACTTTTTTTGAGAAAGATAACTTTTTAGTTTTGCAAACATATTTACTGTAAGTATTTTTAATTTATTTGAATATTTGTATGTTTTAAACTATTAATTAAAAAAAATGTTATTTATTTTATTTTTAAAATTTAATCGCAGCAGCATAAGAAACAATTACAATATGTATTTTTATACACTTTGTCAATTTTTAAATTTTAAAATTTAAAACGTCGCTTATGCTTTCATGTAAATTTTTTTACATAACTAATTATTTCAAAATTTTTTGACAGAAACTGAATGCCGTACATGCTGATTTTGGCTGATCCATAAGAAACAAATCATTTTTCTTAGAAATATTATTTTTTTTTAAGTTTCTGCATATTTCAGAATTCGGTTTTTAATTTTACAAAAAACTTAACAAAAAGCAACCACAATTTACGATTTACAAAAAATTTTTTCTTTAGTACCTACTGTATTACAATAAATTGCAAACAAAAACAAAATACAGTACTTTTCGGTTATAACGACCATTATGGGACTGAAAATATTCGTCGTAATAAACGAATGTCGTTTTAAAAGAATGCTGTGAATTTTGAAAAATTAGCTAACATTTTATTTGATGTGTCTCAAATAAAATGTTAAGCCTATGTTTGAGTGCTTTTTCTTCTATTGAATTTTTTTTTGTATTTTTGATGCGTTATTATGAATGTTTTTATATTCAAAACTAAATATAAAACACTTAATTAATCGCCAAGCAACATTATTAGATATAATAAGTTTAAATAAAAGAAATATAAATGTAATAAACAACTTACATTTTTAGGTAAAATTTAATTCTTTATCAAAAAGTGTAAAGTTTATTACAATTAAAATTGAACCGAGTTCGTTATAAATGAAAACTACTGTATAAACCAAATGTATTGCTTTCATTTCGAACAGCTCTCATGTAAATTCATGTACCTATTTATTTGTAAATTTTTTGACAGAAATTATACGTCAACTTTTATTTCAGTTGAAGATTATTTTTTAGTTTTTTTTGCGAACATATTATAGGTATTTTCAATTATTTGGAATGTATGTTTTTTTAAAAAAAAATATTATTTTAAAATATTTTATTTTGAAAACTTAATCGTAGCAACATCAGAAAAAACAATTACAATATTTTTATACGCTTTGTCAAATTTTAAAATTTTGAATTCCGAAGTACAGTACATAACATACCTACTTATTTCAAAATTTTTTGTCAGAAACTGCACGCCGTATGCATTTATTCTGGTTGATTCCTAATGAACACATAATTTTTCCTAAGAAGTGTAATTTTTTTGTTTCTTCAAACATATAGCAAAAAAAAAAAATACAGTAAAGCTCGCTTATAACGACCATGAAGAGACAGAAAATATTCGTCGTAATAAACAAATGTCGTTTTAAAAGAATGCTGTGAATTTTGAAAAATTAGTATAAGAATTGAACATTGTAGATTGTGCTAATTCTAGAATGGGCACTTTGAACTCATTTGCTAGATTTTTATTTGATGTGTCAGCCTCACCTCTATGTTTATAGATGTATATATGCTTTTTCTTGTAATGAAATTTTTTTTGTATTTTTGATGCGTTATTATGATTTTGTTTTATATTCAAAAATATATATAAAAATACTAAAATAATCACCAAGCAACATTATAAGATATAATAAGTTTAAATAAAAGAAATATAAATGTAATAAACAACTTACATTTTTAGGTAAAATTTAATTCATTGGCAATATTATATAAATTTATTATAATTAAAATTGAACGGAGTTCGTTATAAATGAAAACTACTGTATATTGCTTTCATTTCGAAAAGAACTCATTTTTTTCGTTCACTTTTTAAGATAAAGAAAAAACAAAAACAAAAAAAAAATTTTAAAAAAATTTAAATCTCCTTGTTCATTGAATATTGAACTAAACAAAAAAAAGAAAGATATACATAAGTCGGCGCCTATAATCTTTTGATTTAGATTTAGCTGCGAGTTAAAACCGAAAATGAATTACATTTACACAGAAAGTCGGCGCATAATATTAGAGTCATAAGCCTCAACTTTTAAAAGCGTGACCGTTAAATTCAAATTTACGTTAAATTAAAGACGGATTTTCACCTGAAAAAACGGAATATTCTAAAAAAAAATATCATTGTCCTATGAAAACAAAAAAAACCTTTCTTTTGGTTGTTGTTTCATTAAAATTGGTCAAATAGTTTGTTCTAAAAAAGGATGTTTATATTTGTATGGGAAGAAATAAGCCGATTAAATATTATGATTTTCAATTTCATTTCAATTTTCATTTTATTTTACTTGTTCATATAAAAAGAGTATCAGAAGAGTATTAAATGTCAAAATGAATCATGACGTTTTCATATATGTATATAGATAAGATTCATACTTTCGTCGATGAGTTTAGACATTATTACTGAATCTGAAAATACAATTTTATGTCATTCAATTTTGTGTTAATGTTTGTCAAAGTTGGAAGTACCATTCATAAGATTCATACTTTCGTCGATTAGTTTAGATATTATTCCTAAGTCCGAAAATACAATTTTATGTCATTCAATTTTGTGTCAATGTTTTTAAGTTGAAAGCATCATTCATAAGGTTCGTACTTTCGTCGATTAGTTTAGTCATTATTCTTGAGTCCGAAAATACACTTCTGTGTAATTCAATCGTGTGTCAATATTTTTAAGTTGGAAGTATCATTCATAAGGTTCATACTTTCGTCGATGCGTTTAGACATTATTTTTGAGTCCGATTCAAATGTGTGTCAATATTTTTAAGTTTGAAGTATCATTCATAAGATTCATATTTTCGTCGATTAGTTAAGACATTATTTCTAAGTCCGAAAATACAATTAATGTCATTAAATTTTGTGTGAATGTTTTAAAATTGGAAGTATCATTTATAAGATTCATACTTTCGTCGATGAGTTTAGATGTTATAAGTAGTATAAATATAATATAGATATAATATAAAAACCTTGAACTTAAATAACCCTTTTATTGCACTTGCATAATTTCCAATAATTGTTTTTAATAAACAATTCTCGGAAATAATAACATTTATATTCATGTCTAAATGATTTCCGCTATAAACGAAAGTTACATTACACCCATAAGGTCATTAACATATTAATAAGTAAATTACTAATATATATTAAGTCAGCAACACTTTCAAGGTAAATTGATTGATCAAGCCTATATTAAACCAATATTGTTATGTAATCAATTATTAAGAATAATTATATTTATTAAGAATTCATGTTAGTAATTAAGAATTATATTAATAAAAGCTGACTTATGCAAAATTAGTTGATAAGACCTTAGTATAAATAGAAGCTAAGAATTATTGTAAGTCAGAGTTCCAGTCTGGCTATCGAAGCCCTAACATAGTAACATCATAATAAGTGTTTAGTGGAATTTTCAAAATAAAATAACTGTAAAAATAAATAAAGTGTTTTTTTTATAAATACTAAAATCCAGTTATAAAATTGGCGCAGTCGGTAGGATACACTAAGTGAATAACATTTGATACTGCACAAGACACCAATTGCATAAAAGTTTACTTGAGTCTGGGTAAACGGTATCAAATCACTTGCATATTAATACTTAATAGTGTATCTCTGCATTACAGTCTCAGCTAAGGAGCTGTACTATTAAACGTCAAACTTACAAAGCATAAGTTTGTAAGTTTTGAACTAAAAACAATATATACTGTGAAACAAGACTTTTTTCTTCGTTATCCTTAAGTGAGTCTGCTTAAGGCACAGTAATATATAAAAAAGGTGCTAGTTGAACTACTGATACCTAAAGGTATAAAAAGTGGACCTTCATCTTACACCATAAAAGTATCAAAAAACAGTTGATACAATTAAAAATAAGTTTCCAGGCCGCAAATATAAAAATTGTTAGGCCAACAACTTAATAAAACAGTACAATTGAAGAGGAGACACAGGCCGCAAATAAAAAAAATTGTTAGGCCAACCACTCAACAAATTGTATACATAGAAGAAAATAAGGTTTTTTTTCTAAATACTAAAATTAAACAGGGGCCCAGTGCGCTGTTTAATAATTAACAATAATAACAACAGTAACACCAACGTCAACATAACAACAACGAAAATAACAACACCAACGTCAACATAAAAACAACTAAAATAACAACACCAACGTCAACGTCAACACAACAACAGTAATAGCAACATCAACAATACCACTATCAAACGTAAAAACAACGAAAATAACAACACCAACGTCAACATAAAAACAACTAAAACAACAACACCAACGCAACGTCAATACAACAACAGTAATAGCAACATCAACAACACCACTATCAAACGTAAGTTTAATTAATTCTAAGGAAAAATTTTTTTTAAGTAGACTTTTCTTAATACATTTGTAAGCAAATTCTTTGTTAAAAATGGCTAATAATAACAATCGCGTCAACAATTTAACTTTTGATCCGTTAAAATATTTAGATAGATTACCTACATTTAATGGTGACCGTAGGGACTTACAGACTTTTGTCAATTTAGTAGATAGAATACATCCAATGTTAATAACTTATGACGCATTAGCACAAACCATTTTTTCAGATATTATTAAAAGCAAACTATTAGGTAGAGCTAGGGAAATAATAGAGATCAATTGTCAAGCCACTTCATGGCCTGACATGAAAACAATATTACAAAACAATTTTGGAGAAAAGAAAAGCATGGATGAATTATTCGACGAACTTAGAGCTATAACATTTAAAAATAGTAGTATAGAATTTTACAACGAAATTAAAAATAAACTTAGATCATTAAACAATAAAACAGTAATTGTACTAGGCCAAGGAGCCGCTGCAAACGAATGCGCGCGTAATAACATGCGAACCGCTTTAAACATATTTAAATCTAAAATACCTGATCCTATGAAAACCATCTTAGCCTGTCGGAACCCCCATACTTTAGAAAACGCAATAGATATCCTTTTCACAAGTGGCCATGCCTCTTTAAACTTCAATAATCGTAACAACATAAATAATAACCGTGGTAACCCTAACAAAAATTTTAATTGTAACATAAATAACTACCGTGGCAACCTTAATAACAATTTTAATCGTAAAAACATAAATAATAATCATAGTAACCCTAATAACAATTTTAGTCGTAATAACACAAATATCAATCGTGGTAATCCCAATAATAATTATAAACGTGCTAACCAAAATAAACCACAGAGTAACCCAAATCAAAACTTTTATAAATCACAAGACAACCCAAATCAACGTTATTACCAAAATAATAACTATTATCAACCTAACCCATACAACTTTAATAACAACGACAATCATAATAATTATTATAACAATTCTAGAAACCCTCAACACCCAGAACCAATGGATGTTGACATAAATACAAATAGTAAAAACGCGGTAAATCAAAATAAAAATTTTCCATCAGAAGCCTCGAACCCTCATTACCTTATATCTTAATCAAAACCCATTCACGACCTTTAAAATTTTTAATAGATTCAGGAGCAACTCACTCCATAATAAACCCTAATATATGTCATCCTAGATTAATAGAAACGTTAAAAGAAGACGTGCAATTAAAAACAGTTACAAATGTTGCTAATATTAAACAAAAAGCTAAATTCCCACTTTTCGAAGAATTTGGCGAAACTAAAACGAAAATAGAAATGTTTGTCTATCATTTCCATGAAAATTACGACGGACTAATCGGAAACGATATTTTAATACCTTTAGAAGCCATAATCGATTTAAAAAATAATATTCTTATAACTAAGGGAAAACAAATCAAATTACATTTATCTAATAGAGATCATGAAAATACTTCAACTTATCTTGAAGAGCAGAAGTCTTCAGATAACAAAATTATAAATAACTCTTCATCAAAAAGTAAATTAAAATTAACACCTGATATATTTAACTCTAAACAAGTAATAAATCAAATAAAAATAGATAAACAGAATTATAACATTGAGCAAAAATTAATTATAAGCCCATTATAGATAAAGTACGTATCCAACATTTAAATTCAGAAGAAAAGAATAATTTATTAAATGTATTAAAAAAATACAAAGATGTATTTTACCAAGAAGATTGCGATTTAAGTTTTACAAACGCTATTAAACATCAAATCAGAACAACTAATAATATACCAATTCAAGCCAAAAATTATAGATATCCATATATACATAAAATAGAAGTTAAAAAACAAATTCAAGAGAATGGAATTATTCGTCATAGCAACTCACCTTATTCTGCTCCAGTCTGGATAGTACCCAAGAAGGTAGATGCCAGTGGAAAACAAAAATGGAGATTGGTAATCGATTATCGAAAACTGAATGAGATTACAGTAGACGATAAATTTCCAATTCCAAACATCGACGAAATTTTGGACAAACTTGGTAAATGTCACTACTTTACCACTTTGGACTTAGCAAAAGGATTTCATCAGATTGAAATCGAAGAAAGCGACATTCATAAAACTGCTTTTAGTGTTGAAGATGGACACTACGAGTTTTTACGAATGCCTTTCGGTTTGAAAACGGCACCCGCAACTTTCCAAAGACTAATGAACAATGTTTTAAAAGATTACATAAATAAAATTTGCCTAGTATATCTTGATGATATAATAATTTTTTCTCTACAAGAACACTTAGACTCTATAACAAAAATTTTACAAAGACTCAGAGAAGTAAATCTCAAAATTCAAACGGACAAATCCGAATTTCTAAAAAAGGAAACAAAATTTCTTGGACATATAGTTAATGAAGAAGGTATAAAACCAAACAAAAAAAAGGTAGAATGCGTTACTAAATTCCCAATACCAAAGACCCCGAAAGAAATAAAACAATTTCTTGGTCTTACGGGCTATTACAGAAAATTCATTAAAGACTATTCGGCTATAGCAAAGCCAATGACTAAATATTTAAAGAAAGACACCAAAATAAACGTTTTAGACCCCGAATATGTAAAAAGTTTCAACACCCTAAAACAAGTACTGACTTCTGACCCAATACTCATATATCCAGATTTTACAAAAGAATTCACTCTGACAACGGACGCTAGTAACTTCGCTCTAGGAGCAATATTATCTCAAAATAACCATCCTATTTGCTATGCTGCGTCACTGTAAGCAAACTCAACTCAATTAGATTGATAGTTTTGACTGAATCAAACAAAAAAAAAAAAAAAATTCCACTCATTATTTCGTATAGTTGTAATTCTTCTTGAAAACCAAATTTGATTTATGCTGAGTCAAACCAGCATAAATTTTGCAAACATTAGAGGGCTAGATTCCAATTATTTCGGAGTATATGTTCACCTTACGTCAAAAAATCCAGCCGTGTTAGCACTAAACGAAACTCAGGTTTTTTCAAACCAGGATGCGGTTAAGTTCAGTATTCCTGGTTACAAACTTGAAACGTTTTTTAGTCCTCATAGAGGTATTGCTCTTTATATTCGTAACGATACGGCCTACCAAATTCTGGATAAATATAACATAGGCACAAATCCAGAGTTTAACTATGTTTGGACCAAATTTATTTTTGGTGGCCATTCAACGCATTTTTGTTTTTTGTACAGAAGTCCAAATATTTCGAAGGAGAACACAATTGTAGAATTTGATATTTTATCGGATTCTATAATTAGTATCCTTCAGGATAATCCCGAAACTGAAATCGCTGTAGCAGGCGATTTCAATATCCACAATAAAAATTGGCTTCTATACTCTCCTCATACATCGGCAGAAGGCAAATATGTAGAACTTTTTAGCGCTCTTCACCAACTTACACAATTGGTGAAAGAACCTACTCGCATACCAGACTGTTCAAGCCATAGTGCTTATACTCTGGATCTATTTCTAACTTCTCATCCGGAAAAATACAACATTTCTGTCATTAGTCCATTAGGCAGCTCTGACCACTGCCTTATCAGTTCTCAATTTCAAATGCAAAATTTATTTAACCAAAAAGTTCCTCCCAATCATAAAATTTGGCTCCTAAATAAAGCCAACTGGGATGGTTTAAACTCCTTTTTCAAAAACTTTAATTGGTCTCTTTTTTTCAACAATAGAAATGTTGATGTAGCTGCCAACGCATTAACTAGCGCTATTCTCCTTGGCATGAATCTTTTCATACCAAGTAAGATTACAAGTGCTAAACACCGTAACCAAAATTGGTTAAACAAAAAATGCAGGCAAGCTATTAAGAAAAAAAATAAAGCTTTCTTGGAGTTCAAGAGGCAACCAACCGAAAGCAACCGGCTCTCATTTACAGAAGTTAGTAAGCGATGCAAAAGAATTTTAAGGCAGCAAAAATTTAAACATGATTTTTTACTAAGGCAAAAAGTTATTCGCTTCCCAAAAGGCAGCAAAAGTTTCTGGTCATTTGCCAAATCAGTAAAAAACAACTTCACTTCTTCTACAACTCCTCCACTAATTTATAATAATGCTGTCATTGCTGACCCTGAACAAAAGGCAGATTTACTGGCTCAAATCTTCGCAGCCAACTCAACACTGCCGGCAACAACAGCCTCTCCTCCGGTCTATGTACCAACAAATTCAAAACTTAAAAAAATTTATTTTCGCCCACGAGTTGTTGCTAAAGTTCTTAAGGGTCTGAATGTTCACAAATCTGCTGGTCCTGACGATATTCCACCAATTGTCCTCCAAAAATGCGCTAACACCCTAGCTGGTCCACTAAGCAAACTTTTTCACATATCCTTTGTTTCTGGAACTTACCCTTCTATATGGAAAGTTGCTTATGTCCAGCCAATCCCAAAAAAGGGTGCCCAGAGCAATCCTGAAAATTATAGACCAATTGCTCTAACATCAGTACTATCAAAGGTTATGGAGTTAATAATTAATTTCCATTTAAAAAGATATCTGGAGAGTAATGACCTCATAAGTGACCATCAATATGGTTTTAGGTCAAATAGATCAACAGGTGACCTGCTGACATTTTTGACTGAAAAATGGGGTCGTTGCTTGGAAAAATATGGCGAGACGAACATAATCGCTCTAGATATATCCAAAGCCTTTGATCGCGTTTGGCATGCCGCGCTACTAAAAAAGCTAGAAGCCTTTGGTCTAGGAAAAATCTTCAATTCATGGATAGAATCTTTCCTTTCACACCGTTCAATACAAGTTGTTTTGGATGGTTTTACTTCCAAAAAATTTGAAATCAATGCTGGTGTCCCTCAAGGCTCGGTCCTATCACCAACCTTATTTCTAATATTTATCAATGATCTTCTATCCATTACCTCCAATAAAATTCATAGCTTTGCTGATGACAGCACTCTTGATTGCTCTTACCTTTTTGAGAGAGCAGCTGATGCTACCTCAACATCGGTAAACAATGAACGAACCAAAGTTTCAAGTTCCTCAAATAATGATCTCCAAATAATTCAAGATTGGGGAAGCGTGAACAGGGTAAGTTTTAATGCTTCTAAAACCCAAAGCTGTTTGTTATCAACCAAGCGAAGCGATCCCTTACTTAACATTTCTTTTGGCAATGTAGGTATTCAAAACTCCGAATCATTAAGAATTCTAGGCATGGAAATAAATGCAAAACTTTCGTGGAACGACCACATTTTTTCGGTCGCAAAAGATGCCGCGAAATGCCTGGGATTCTTAAGTAGGAGTAGGAAATACTTTACACCTCCAAATCTATTACAAATTTATAAAACCTATATTCGGCCGAGACTTGAGTATAACTCTCACATATTTGCTGGAGCTCCCAGCACCGCTCTTCAGTATCTGGATAAGATACAAAAGAGAGCTGTTCGTATTATCAATGATAATAACGTCACAAAAGACTTAACGTCTTTAAGTCACCGCCGTAATGTAGGAGCTGCTTGTCTTTTTTATAAATATCTTCTAGGCAATACTTCAAAAGAAATCAAAAACATGATGCCTAAAATCAAACCCTACAGCCGTAACACACGGTTAGCAGCTCAATCACATCCATATACAGTTGAGCTTTTCAGAACAAGAACTCTGAAATTTAGGAACTCTTTTCTGAGTCGCACCTCCAAATTGTGGAACACATTACCCCCATATGTGTTTCCCAATTCGTTTAAACCGGAAAAATTCAAGAAGAATGTCAACTTATACCTCCTGGGTTGCCCTTTCAACCCTTAAAAGTCATTTATATGTATGACTAGCAGTAACTTTTCAGCCATAATACTGCGCAAGCAGCTAGGGTGCTTATCCCATTATTTTGGCTACGGGGGGAGGTTGTTTTAGTGTAGTAAAAATCTCACACTACCTGGGGGATTAGGTTACCAGGTGCCTTTTGAAGGTTTTTTCCTCCCTTAGGGAAAAAAAAAAAAAAAAAAAAAAAATGCAAGCCGTACACTCAACAACCACGAAATAAATTATAGTACAATAGAGAAAGAATTGCTTGCAATCGTGTGGGCAACAAAATACTTCAGACCATATTTATTCGGAAGAAAATTTCTAATCGAAACTGACCATAAACCTCTAACCTGGTTATTTTCAATTAAAGAACCAAATTCTAAATTAGTTCGATGGAGAATAAGACTATCAGAATTTGACTACACAATTAAATATAAAAAGGGAGTAAAGAACGGAAACGCCGACGCATTATCTAGAATACCTCGCATAGAAACGCACAATTTAGAAATTAATTTAAATACCATTGAAAGCACAGAGTCGCCTATAAATATATTTAGAAACCAAACCATTATTGAAAAATCATTATCGGGAGCCATGAGGATAAAAAACATAAAAATATTTAAGAATAAAAGAAAAATAATATACTTAAAAAAAATTTAGATAGAGAAACTGCAATTACTATACTTAAGAACCACTTAAATCCAAGACAGTTAAACGCAATCCTAATAGAGGAAGAACTTTATGACATTTTCGAAGAAGTTTATAATAACAATTTTTCAAATAACAAAGATTTTAAAATATTAAGATGCTATAAAAAATTACAAGATATAGAAAATGAAAATAAATTAGTAGAACTTATTGAAAAAGAACACAAAAATAACAACCACAGGGGAATTGACGTAGTCTATAAAGAATTAAAAAATATCATCTATCACCCAAATTTAAAATTAAGAATTACTCAATATATAAATAACTGCGAGATATGTATGTTAGAAAATATGATAGAAATCCACCAAAAATACCATTCAAAATCACTGAAACACCAATAAAACCTAACGAAATTGTACACATTGACGTATTTTATACATTAGAAAAAAATCTATTTATGACAACTATCGACAAGTTCTCCAAATACGCTCAAGCCTATAAAATACTAGGACGAACATGGACAGAATTTAGAACAAAACTTTTACAATATATAAGTACACACGGTAAAATGAAAAAAATTATAGTTGACAACGAACTCGGATTTAAAGCACTACCAATCCAAGAGTTCCTTAGAGAACAAAACATAGAAATTCATTATACTTCAAATAGTAACCATTGTTCAAACGCCGACATAGAAAGACTACACAACACAATTAACGAACATATTCGCTTTTTAAAGCACGATAATATCAATAATTCAGGAACGGTCCTAGAGAAAATCTTAAAAATAATACATTTCTATAATAATATAATTTATGGTACGACTAACGAAAGACCAATCGACTTTATCAATGAAAAAATTTCAGAAATAGATTACCCAAAAATCCATAATTTAATCGTCAATAAAAAACTTAAAACGATTGATAAACTATATGAAAACAGGAAAGACTTTGAAATTAGAGAAGGAAAAAATTACATTAAAGAAATCAGAGATGGAAAAAACCACTCAAAATATCGCAAAATTACTGCTAAAAAATTAGATGACGACCACATTATTGATAACAAAAGAAATTTAAAATACTACAAAACCCATATAAAGAAAAGAAAAAAATTCCAACGATAAAAAAAAAATAAAAAATATATATATTTTTATTAAGAACTCAAATTTTAATCAACTACCTTTAATAATTGAAAAATAAACCTTTGCAGCTACATAACCAAAGGCACGAGCCAAATGAAACAACACCACAAAAATGTTCTCAATACGAACCAATCCATACCCTATAAAAACAAAAAATCTCTAAACAAAACAATTACGAAACACACGCTAAATTTATCAAATTATAGTAGACTATTTAAATAAAATTTTTTTTTTTCCAAATTAAAATCTAAAATTACTAAAAACACAAAAAAAATAATATATACTTACTTGCATATTTCTTTTCATAATTACAAAAAATGCTTATCCCAACAATTATATTACTCACCTACATAATCACTACACACACACATACTATTGAAATTCAAGACCTCACTAATAATAACGGGTACATTAATATAAAATTAGAGAATATACAAATTACAGACAACTATATGAAAATACTACATATAATAAACTTAACCGAGTATCAAATTGCAAAAGACAACATATTAGATAATCTAAATGCGCTATATAACAAAAAGAAAACAAATTCAATTATTCAAACTACAATTTATAATTATAAATTATTAGAAAATAAACTAAATAAATTGCTTCCCTACCATAGGAAACGTCGCGATCTCTTTAACGGTTTAGGAACAGATTTGAATATATTTACCAAATTAACTATAACATAGACCTCTTACGAAATCACATCGACGAAATAGAACAAATAATACTATCCAGTAAATTAGGAATACTTTCAAGAAATATATTAACGGATGATAAATTACATAAAATTCCAAGCATATAAGCTCTCGCCAATATAAAAATAACATTAGCCAGTCTTAACAATGAAATTGTAGTAATCCTATTAGTACCGAACTTTACAAATATAAAATATTTTACAACTTATGTAGATTCTTTACCAAACAAATATAATAAAACACTAAATATTGATATAACAAAAGAAATAATTGTAGATGAAAATAATAATGTATACATGGGTAACGTAAAAGATAACTATAAGAATAATTTAATAGAAATAAGAGATGAATGTATTAAAAGCATATTTAAATCACAAAATGTATATTGTAATATGAAAGATTTTACCGATAACGTTATAAACGAAATAAGAGATGGATTAGTTATTACAAAAAATATTAAAGAAACCAATATTAATCATAATTGTAACAAATTAAATATTACGGTAGTAGGTACTAAACTAATTAAATTTGAAAACTGTGAAATTGAAATTGACAATATCACATATACAAACAATGCAATAAAAATTAAAGACCATCTCATTTTACCTAATTATTATACACCTGTGAAAGAAAATAAAAATAATACTGAAATAATTTTTAAGAAATTACACTTAGAAAAAATTTTTAATAATAGGCAAAATATAGAGGAAATCATGGAAACAAATAACTTAAGAAACTTATTAAATATTAGCTTATTTTCGGGCACAATAATAATCGTAACTTTGCTACAAGTGATTACTGTTTACAATCACATTTCAAATAAACGTGTAAAATTTATAATACCTTCGTCGGAGCCTCAGACTAAGGGGGGTGGTGTTATAAGTAGTATAAATATAATATAGATATAATATAAAAACCTTGAACTTAAATAACCCTTTTATTGCACTTGCATAATTTCCAATAATTGTTTTTAATAAACAATTCTCGGAAATAATAACATTTATATTCATGTCTAAATGATTTCCGCTATAAACGAAAGTTACATTACACCCATAAGGTCATTAACATATTAATAAGTAAATTACTAATATATATTAAGTCAGCAACACTTTCAAGGTAAATTGATTGATCAAGCCTATATTAAACCAATATTGTTATGTAATCAATTATTAAGAATAATTATATTTATTAAGAATTCATGTTAGTAATTAAGAATTATATTAATAAAAGCTGACTTATGCAAAATTAGTTGATAAGACCTTAGTATAAATAGAAGCTAAGAATTATTGTAAGTCAGAGTTCCAGTCTGGCTATCGAAGCCCTAACATAGTAACATCATAATAAGTGTTTAGTGGAATTTTCAAAATAAAATAACTGTAAAAATAAATAAAGTGTTTTTTTTATAAATACTAAAATCCAGTTATAAAATTTTTAGACATTATTTTTGAGTCCGAAAATACACTTCTACGTCATTCAATTGTGTGTCAATGTTTTTAAGTTGGAGGTATCATTCATAAGATTCATACTTTCGTCAATTGGTTTAGACATTATTCCTAAGTCCGAATATACAATTTTATGTCATTCAATTTAATTTCAATGTTTTTAAGTTGGAAGTATCATTATTATGTGGTTGTATGTTTGTGATCACTTGTTAATCCCTATTTCCAAGTTTATAAGTTATCTTATTAACTACATAGGTGAAATTATTCCGAAATTCGGATGTTCGGGACAAGTTCAAGTTAAGCTGTTCTAAATACACCTGCAATTAATACCTATTTAATTTCAAAAGTAAAAGTTTTGTATACCATAATTTATTAATAAAATACATTTAGTTCATTTATGTATATGAATATTTTAAATTATATTTATTGAAAAAGTAATTTATACGAAAAAGTCAAGGTGATGTGACTTTTGATTCAATTTTAAATTTGACATTTGGTAGAATGTAATTAACAAAGGAAATGAATATCTTTGTTGAAAGTTTTAAATTATTAATAGGTAAATTTTTATTGAAAATAAAAGTTAATTTTTTATATTTTTTGAAGTAAATGTACATAGATTTAGATAAAATAATAAATATAAGAATCAGATACGCAAACCAATTTATCTAAATTATTATACCTAGTATCTTTATAATTTATTAATAATTCAACTTGATAATTATCTTACAGTAATTACATTGGTTGATATTAATCATTTTTGTATTATTTTTTTAAGGCAAAGTTTGAATTTGAATATTGAGACTTTTTACATGCATAATATCTTTTTTAATTGTCCATTAAATTTATAAATAATTAAATCTTTTCAACAAAACTGAAAAAACAAAATTAATAAGTGATTCTTAAATTTAAATGATTAAAATGTAAATGGAGATTCCAAGGCATACCAGGAAAGAGTACCAGGAAACAAAAACTCCACGACTTTTGAAAAGATAAAAATATTTGAATTTCAAGAAGAAACTTGAGATGGGTACTTACTATGGTATTCAAGTTGTCTTGAAATTATACAAATATTGAATTAAAGGGTCTAGGGCCATCCCACTTATATTTCCTTTGTTGATGAATTCTTTGGCGATTGACTTGCTTTTCCTTGGCGGGTTCCCTACCCATTTCTATTGTCAAATAATTAGCACATAATGTTTCTTCCGCTTATTTCACAGATCTTCATTTGATATTATCTTTTGCCACAACATACAGCATATAATGCGTAGATATTCGTTCAGGAATACTTATAGTTTCAGGATAATTTTCTGGGTTAGCAACAATGGTTCTCTTCCATACAGCAAATCTGATTTTACGTCAGCTTCAAAGATATTACGTTCAGTTGCTCTTATCGTATGAGATAATTGTTTAATTGGCTTCAAACCAACCAATTAAAAATTACGTGTTTTGGCCTCCTTCATTTCAAAGATCTTCTAGCGATGTATCATTAATTTTATGTTAATGGGGGTTACTGGTTTTCAATTTGATTAATTAAATCTTAATAGCATTCTGAAAAAATACCAAATTTAAACGAACTTCTAATAGAAATTCGGTCAAATAAGATTAATTTTCAAAAAGTTAAAATATTACTTCAATTAATTATGTAATTCTTTCATAAAAACTTTCAAGCAAATACATGTCAGCTTTAGTCCACTAATTGATATATGGAAAAAATTAATTGTAACATAATTTCTAAAAATTCTTTAATCGCATAGAACTGTAATCCAATTATCTTAATGGCTTCTGTTTTGAAAAAAAAATACTGAAATAGCTCGTCTGCTCTTCATTGACGGTTCTGACACCCACGTTACCAACTTAACAAATAACCAAATCAGTTAAAATTAGATTAGAAAAATTATTCTCCTGTTCTCTTTCTATATGTAATTAATAAATAAATTAGGTCTGGTAAATATAAATGTATTCTTGTTAAATACCTTTTGTATATAAATTCAATTTTGTAAAAAAAATGTTTATTTAAAAAAAAAATTAACTTAAAAAGTAATTTACAAGCATTATGACCATAATATTAATCATAAGAATTGAAAATTAAAACAAAATACCATCCATCGTAAGTTGAGCTCAAAAACTAAAAAGAGCAACTAAAATATAAATAATAATAATAGTACTTTTTCATATGAAAAATGTTAAATGACATTTAATCTTTACCAAATTGACGGTTTCATTAAAATTAAATTTCCAAATAAAAAAAAATAAAAAACTCGGTTATAAAAACCAGAACTTAAATTTCCTATGGACGCACCCTAATTATTTGTTCATTTGTCAAATAAAAAAAAAGAGTTCTTTTAGTCGGTCATTTTTTGAATCGACCAAGTAATGAAAATGTCAGATTTTTTTTGTTGTTGTTATTTTATTTTTTTTTTTTATATTAATGATAGACATTTGTACTAACTGTTAATAATTGATTTTTAACAACTTTTACATGTTATGTTAACAAGATTTTTGCACAATGTAAACATTAACAAACAAAAAGAGTTTTCATCATCATCTTCAATTTCATCAATGGAAACTTCAAAGGAAGGAAAAAAAAAAAACAATCAAATGAAGAAGAATTAGTGAAAGTCAAACAAAGATTAATTTTAAAATATATATTTGTATTTAAGTATTTTTTTTTTTTTTTTTTTAAATGAAAACTAGGTTAAGTTAAGAACAATGAATTTGAAGTTTTACATTATAGGTACAAAAAAAGAAAAAAAAAATTAAATAAGCTGTAATACTCTGTAATTAACTAGAAGATACTTAGAAGGGAAAATGTTTAATAATATTTTCATTTATAGCTTCCAAATTTTTTTCAGCTTACCTACATATAAATTAATAATAATTTTTTTTAATCTATTTTAAAATATTAAAAATATGTTTATAAATTTGTAGCTATAAATTCAATAAAAAATCATGTAAAGATTTTAACGACTTCTTCATAAAACATTTAATATTAATAGAAAAATAATTAGTAAAAAAGCTTTAAAGGCTTATAATCTAGGTATTTTTATAGTGAATAACATAGCTGCACTGATATTCCAAAGTGAGTTTGCTTAGTGGTATTTTTCTGGTGCAGGGGAAAAATTCCCAGAATCATAAGTCCTTTAAGGATACAAGTAGGTTATAAATACCTAAGGGAACTTTGACTCACTCAAAAATATTGACGTGGGACATATGTATTCCTTTAATAATTTTTGAAATATAACATCATATAACTAAAATTGTATACATATACTAATATATTTAGGTCGAAATTAATTTTGGAAAAATTTCTGAAAGGTGCTGGATCTTAATTCCCAGGGTTATAAGTCCTTTAAGGATTTATGGCTCATTTAGTGGGGCATAAGTTCCTAAGGGATCTTTGACTCACTTTAAAATATTTTCGTAGGAGATAACTCCCTCGACAAGGGGTTCATTAGTTCTTTGTGGGGTTATGACCCATTAAATGAGTAATAACTCCCTTTACAATTTCTTGAGTTATAACATCATATAACTAAAATTGTGTGTTTGAACGTATACATATACTAATATATTTAGGTCGAAATTAATTTTCAATTATGATAATATAATATATACTTGTCTATGCGAGGATCTATAAAAAAATTTCTCTAATTATATCGTAATGATTTATATCGTAATATAAAATAAGATTTAATAAAATTATATATAATAAATAACTCATGTGTAATATGGCGCACAAAACTAACATTTGGGTATACATAATCTTATACAATAAATATCATCGGAGTAATTAACGGCTTAGTGAATATAACTATTAAAGAAACTGGAGCCAAGTCCAAATAGATTTGTTGAATGACCCACATCCCTTAAAGGAGTGGAAAAAAAAAATTGTTCAATTATTAAGTTAACAAGGTGTCCATCAAGTAACCTAAGCTCTAAACTGATAAGCGAAACTGATAAGCGAAACAACTATTTTAACACTTTTTTCAATTTTTTGGTATATATTATACATTCCATACATAGATATATATTATATGCTATTTATTATTAATTACTCATATATAGATTAATATAAAATCGAATTAGAAATGCTATTATTTTTTTTAATATAAAATTCGTTTCAATACGAAATTTTTATACGTTTATAGCTTTTTCTTATCTAATGTGCAAAATAATTTTAAACATTTCACTTCCATCAAATTAACTTTTTTATTATTTTCTTTTTATTACAAATTTAAAATATTTGCAAAAATTTGCACAAAAATTTTCACTTTTTTTTAATTAATCGCAATTTTAATAAGATTGAAGTTTAATTCAGCACAAAAAAAAAATTATCAACAGATCATCAGTATTCCAATTAACTTCCTCTTTAGAAGTATCATCACTTTCATTTGGTGTAAGTTAATTAAAAACTTCCGATTAAATATTTTTTTAAATATTAACCCTCAAGTGCACTTAACAGTTTGAAACAAAAATATTTTTCAATAGATAGATGGTATGTAAGGTGTCGCAGTGTTTTATCATCCAGTGCAATCATCCATCCTCTATCATTTATATTATTGGGATGTTTAAGTAATTAGTATCGCTATTTAGGTTTCATCGGCTTTAGCCCTGGCTAGAAATAGGTAGCTATTAAATTTACAAAATAGGTATTCTATTAACTGTTGTTTCATTTTCGTTTATGATTTGTAAATAACTATTCTGCTAATGAACTATATTGTTAATGTGCAGTAGCTATCTATAATTGGCTCTATCAATAAAGGCCTACCAACGATTTTCAACTCGATTTCATTTAATTTCAATTGCTTACCATTTCCATACCAATTGATTTACCACTTTAACCTCATTTTAAAACAAACATTGATTTTCATAGAAAGGTTAAAGTTTTATGAGTCTGAAGAATTGAAAAAATGTAATATAAAACTCAACATTATCTTCATCAACATCATATGAAACATTAAACTTTTTCCCTCTGTCAACAATAAAATGTTCAATTTTATTGAAAAATTTTTTAAACTATATGGCCAATCTTAAGATTTTATCAAAATTGATTTATTCAAAATAAAAATTAATCATTACTGTTTTTTTTATTTATTTTTGATAGAGTTTGAAATATAGTAAATAGGCCATCCAATCAAATTGACCGACCGACCGATAAAAATTTAGTTGCGGACGTGTATTTCATTCAGAAAATAAAAATAAAAAGTGAATAAAATCAGTATTCACTAGGAACCAAACCAATTACTGAAAATAAAAACAAGTAGGTAACATTTTTTTTGATTTTTAATTAAGTTTTATTTTAAATTTTTTATTACTTTTGACGCAGAGCTTATATATTCAAATTCAGGGAGAATTTACTTAATGTTATTAAATATTTCAATCAACTGAATTGTCAACAATTTAGAAATCAAAACGTTTGTAGATATGTTAAAGTGAATAAAAGTGAAGTGTATATGCACAGTTATAATATGTTGGCGTAAATATATATAAACCAACCAAAGAAGTAGTTTAATTCTTTATTAATTTTATAAAATACAGAATATCAAACTATTATGTGCATTAAGTTACAAAATGTTGGAAAATTTAATATTTAGGGATACCAACTTGATCAAATGTCATTAACGCTGCTTGCGTATTTAGGAAGTAGGTTTTCAGACATCTACTTGTGTGGAACTTAAAAAATAATGTAAATAAGAAAAGATGTTATTGAGTTAATTATTAATATTTTGGAGTTACCAGCTTAATTAATTATTATTAGTTCTTTGCTTGGGTTTTTGGGAAGGCATGTTTCAGACAATTACTTGTGGGAAAATTAAAGATCGTCGGAGTTACCAACTGAATGTCACTAATGCTTGTATTTTTAGGAAGAAATTTAGAAAGGTGGTAAATATGAAAAATTCCCATTGAAATAAATTATTCGCTCTTTTTCAAACATGTACCTACGGTAAAGACAAGCTTCTTAGCTAAAAAATAGTGAAATACTGTCATTATTTCGTTAGTATGTAAAATGTGTTCTGTTTTGGAATTTTGTACAATACTCTAACAAATTCTAACATATATATAGTTGTTAAATTAAATATCTAAGAACAGTTATTTTCCCTCCTCTCTATTTAAATTTGGAAACTGTGTTAGAAAACGAATAAACACTATTAAAATATATAAATACAAATATATATTTAAAATAAAAAAAAACTTCTAACCAGGGCTATTTCATTGATTTGATTTAAGTTTTTATTTGAAATTGATGGCTTGATTGTTTGTGACATGGTTTGTATCTTTGCTGATATTATTATTTTCGTTTTGTTTTCTTTACTTTATAGTGACTTCCACTCTCACTTTACCTTGTTGGTTTTGCACTTTTTTAAACCCGCGCGCCAGATTCGTTTTTATTCTTTTTTTTTAAATTATAATATTTAAAAAAGAATTGTACTTAAAATTACACTATAATGTTTGATGTGACTACCATACGTATTAAAAAACTGACATGGACTGGTTTTAAACTTGGAAATAATCTAAGAATTCTTATTATTGCGTTAGAGCATTATTTATAGTTTTCCTATAGTTTTAATAATAAACTGGATATTTTAAGTTGTCTTATTGGTTAAATTATTGGTCAAAACAGGAGTTTTAGTGTGGAGCAACATTAGTTGTATAGTGTAATATTTTCTAGGCCCTAGAGCACCAGTTGAACGTTAGTAGATGTATGGGGTTTTGTCTACGCTTTATTACATTATATTCTCCAGTAGTGCTGTAGGATGAGCTAAAATTAGCTAAGTTGTTGCTTCTTCTCATGTTCCCGCTAGTTATTTCAATACTACACCTATTAGTTTCCATGTCATTGTTTCAAACTTATTATTTCATCGATCTTTTTACTGGCGTACTTTGTTCTTTCCAACTTGAAATTTAAACACAATTGAAATTTTAAATTATAAAACCCGGACTTCGTTCACGCCAACTTAGTCCTACAAACTTCTTTGCCTTCTTTATTACATATCAGTGCAATTAAAAAACTAAATAGTTAACGTTAAAAGAAATTTCCAATGTCAATTTAAAAAAATTAAGGTAGAGTAGAATAGACTGTGTCAACTCTAGAATACCTGTATGACCGAAATGTAGACATTGATTGGTATAATGGTAATTACTATTGGCAAAATTACGTTAAATACGCAACTTATTAGACTTCCAGATATGTACCATAGAAAATATAAGTTGAAAGGCAGCTTTTCGAACTTCTTCTATAACATTTTATGCAGACACCACTAAAGTTAACTACTTTTCACAAAAATTAACACATCCAGCTTTATTAGGTGAAGAGTAATGCCCATATAAAAAAAAAAGATGTTGCATGACAACTACTCGAACCCGCTGCTTTGAACTTTGGCCACAAAACTAAACTTGTTTTGACAAAATCCAGCTTTACCAAGTATAGAGTTATTTTCATATAAAAAGAGAATAAGTATGGCAGCTACTTGAACCAGGGAGAAAACTGTCTGGGTTTCAATAACGATGACGCATAAAAACAAATTTCTGATTCCAATCGATTCCAATCCGATCTATACCTTTGAGTGTACATCTACCCTTCCTTCTTCTCTGCGTCACAAACGTAATGTCAAATTTATTATACCCTTTGACTTGTAGTCATACGGGTATAAAAATTTTCAGTCATGTTTACGTCGAATTCAAATTTTATATGAAGTGTTCATATGGTAAATATACGTTTTGGTATTTTATGATCTTTTGTTTGATGCATTCATAAAAAGCAACAAAAAAATGTTAATAAAAGATCAAATTCGTGATGTTCATTCAAATTAAATTCTGATTTTTGGATATTTTTTATTTTGGTAGGTCACTATTTTTATTTTTTTTTTTTTTACTTTTATTCACCATCATTGATTTAATTGGATAAGATTTGAAATTTAATTAAATATGGAATTTTGAAAATTCAAATGGTGATTATATTATTTGGAGTGTCTCTATATAGAGTGTAGTTGTAGAATTTGTGGTTCATTATTGTTGTGGACATTATTTTCATTTAGCCTAGTTTTCACCAATATAAAGGTGATAAAAATCAAAAGTTTTCCTGATATCTACATACATATATATAAGTGTATGGCTTTGTGTAATTTATTTTATTTGGTAACTCACTTACTAATAAGATTTTGAGAAGCAAGTATGACTGATTTGTGAATTGTCAAAAAAATTCGTTATACGAAATGGAAATTACTTTTTCTTTTAAAAATTATTTTAGAAAATGAAAATAGAGATAATAAAAAGAGATGGAAGATATCGCAAAAAAACCAAAATAAGAAAAATCAATTATTTATTTTTGTGATAATGTATCACCTTAGAAATAATTTGATTGGAACTCTGGGTATTATTGCTATTTGCTTGCAAAGTTCACTATTTGAACTTGAAAATTTCTTTTTGGTTTTTGATTTCTTTTGGAACGTGAAATAACTTTCAGTGCTGATCGATTGACAATGAAATAATTTTTATTGAAAGTGATTTGATTAAAAAAAAAAATAAAAATTATTTTAAATAAATCGGCAATCTGATTAATTTCATTTTTAAATTTTTTTTTTAATTCAAATTGATTTTGAAATTGAAAATTAATTCATTTGTTTATTTTAAATTGAATTGAATTGAATTTTTTGAATTAAATTAAATTTTTGCAAATTTAAAAAACTTCATATTTTTATAAAGCTAAATTGTCAGGGAAAGTGTTTTATATTATTAAAACATTTAACGTAAGTAAATAGCTAGTAGTAGGTTAAAATAATAAGCTAAAATTGTATCGTTCTTTATTACGTTGACGTTCTTATTGTGACGTAGTTTTACTTCAAAAACGAGGAATAGTGTAGGAAAGTATACTGTGTATACATCTGGGATGCCCGTATGACCGTAATACAAACATTATATCATCTGGTTTATTACTTTTAGCAAAATTACAAACATTGAGCATTAATATGTATAAAGTAATACTCATGTGAAATATGAAGTTGTATGGCACCTTCCACTGCAGTACACCAACCAAATTTTGCAGAAACTTTGGCCATTTGTAAAATTTCAGACACACAAAAGGAAGTTTTATGGCAGCTACCCGAACCCGTGGAGTAAAATGGCAGGATTTCAATAGCGATGACGGCTGTTGCATAAAAACGAATTTATGAAAGATCCTAGCTCTTTTAATTTTTGAGCTATCGTGTGGATGGACGGTCATACAGAGCTAAATCGATTTATTTTTCGATTTTGTTCCAATCCATACTCATGAGTCTATATCTACGCCCTTCCTTCTCTGCGTCTCAAACATAATGGCAAATTTATTATACCCTTTGACCTATAGTCATTCGGGTAAAAAAATTTATTTAATGTAGGTTCCTCAAAGCTCGATTCTTATCCCAACTTTATTTGCTATATTTATCAATAACCTTCTATCCAATTCTACAAAATTAGTAAATGCGCTTACAACAACATTCGTTATTAATTTTACCTATTTGGGAGAACATGTGGTGCCACATTAACATTGGTAAGTTATAAACGAACCAAAATACAATTTTTAATAGTGGGTAAGCATAAACCAAATAATTTTAAATGCTTCAAAAACCCAAAGCTGTCTGCAAAGCAAAGCAAAGTCTCTTTTCACCAGAGTGAAGCAATTCTGCATCCTGTGCTTCTTTTAAAAATCTATTAAGATTCAAAACTTCGAATACTACTTACAACAACACAAGATTCCGTAGAATGCATGAAATTTTTAAGCAGTAGTAGAAAATACTTTACATCTCCAGATACACTATATAAATACATAAATACTATAGTCGGCCAAGTCTTGCAGTTGGGTATAATTGGATTGGATACAATAATTATGTATTTGTAAAAGACCATCCTGCATTCATCTTCATTGTCTAAATAATATTTAAAAAGTCAGTATTATTAATGATGAAAATATCACCAATATCACATTTTGAATTGTTAAAAGTTTGAAACGTTTTTAAGTCACATCCTATATCTCTGTCTGTTCTATAAATATATCTTTGTGTTAAGTAATTATTCTGAAGAATTAACAATTGAATGGCAAAAATCTTACCCTTTCTCCGTAATACTTATTTAGCAGTTTAATCTTAGTTATTTACCGTAGATCCTTTTTCAACTAGAACTCTGAATTATGGGAACTCTTTAATAAGTCGCACACTTTCAAAGTGTTATAATACTATCTTCAATTTTTTTTTCAAAATAATTTTCAAAATAACAAATGCGTGACAATAGGATTTTCATAATCTCTTATCACAATAAATTTAAATTATTTTTAATTAAAATACTATTCAAGAAATATTTAAAATAAATTCTATTTCCGTATCCAAAACTTTTTTAAGTCTTTTAAATATTTTTTTTTATATATATTTGCATTATACCAATATTTTTTTATAACAATTATTTTATAATTCAAATTGATGTCATTCAATAAATTCAAAAAACTAAAAGGGCAATTGAACTATTGACATGTTGTCTAAAAATTAATATCTTTTTGATAACATTACTGACAAAATTAATCAATACCTACAAAATTAATTTAAACTTTCCGTTATCTCCCAAGTTCCCGCCGAATTGTGTGATACACTAAAGGGTAATAATGCTTGTAAATTGCTCAAACTGTGATATAATATTGGCGCCGAAATAATTTTACCGTGCGTAATTGTGCTGAACTAAAAAATACCCAATGGCGAATTTAAAATACCCTCGTGGTGAATCCAGAGAAGTTAAATAAACTATATTTGGAATAGTGCAGAATGGTAAAGATTGTCAAAGCAACAAAAATTTCCAAGAAAACTATATGTTAACTTTTAATTAAAAATACTCTTGCACTAAGATAAATAAAAATTGATCAATTAATTACCTAATGACATGTCACTTATAGGTTAATTCCGAAAAATTATTTTAATTTGGTATTACCACTACCCATTCTCCTGAAAAAAATTCATAACATGAACTGTTCAAACTAATTATAATGCATATATTCTTCATATATTATTATCAAATTTTTTTTTTTCAGTTATTAAACGCGAATCTGAATTAAAACACGTACATTCGCTTAGAAATTGCCAACAAATAATTTAATTTTTCTTATATATTTTATTTTTATAAACGCATTGATCCTTTCATTTTCAAAAGAGAGGTGAAAGCCCTGATGTTTCTTTTAACAGATATTATTATTACACGTTATTGTTTGTTTTGTTTTTTTATTAGTTATTAATTTCCAATCTTTGACATTATTACACTTGGTTGCTACCGTTTGACACTTATACTTTTCTTTTTTTTTTTTTAATAGTAACATTGTCGCTTTAACAATATTCAGATTTGTTACTTGCATGTATAATATCAATATTAAAGACATTAAATGTATGTATATGTGTACAATGTACATTTACAAAATAAAACATCTATGTTCTATATTGTGTATATTCTATGTTTAAGCATGATCTCACGCAATGCGTAACTCTGTAATTTTTCAAATTTGTTTTTTTTTTGTTTTTTTTTTTTTTTTTTTTTGTAAGAAAGTAAAAGGATTGAAAAAAATTAAAATTAAAAAATTAAAATGAAAATTAAAATAGTTTAGAAAATAAAAAAAAAAAAAAAAAAAAAAAAAGCGTTCATTTTTGTAGCGTGAGCCATCTCGTGCGGAAAAGAAATAAAAAATTACATGTATAACTTTCGTTTAAAAAAATATTAAAAACAATTATATTTTATGTATACTCGCATATATATATATATATACATTTTAATATACCTTTAATAGCAACTAGTCAGGAAATCAAAATTTTATTTGATTGTTTTTTTTTTTTTTTTATTTTTTTTTTAAGTAACAAACTACGTACTACGTAAATAATTTGTGCCGGAATTAAATAATTCAAATCAAAAGAAAGAATGAAAGAGATAGAATTATATATATATATATTATATATAGAAGGTATACATTTATCTATATAATTAACAAAATAATAAAAAAAAATTTTCTAAGTAGCATCAATGTTAATTTGTTTTTTTTTAGTTTTATTCTTGTAGTATTTTGTGTGACATTGTTTGAACTTGTTTCTATCTCTTTCTCTCTTTGTCATTTGTCGTTACTTATTAGACACCTAAAGTGTGGTGTTATTCTTTTCTTTGTATAACTTTGTTTTTTTATACCCGTGCATACATATTATGACATCGGGTATATTAGATTTGCTCCTCCGTTTGTAACGCATCGATCTAGACGAGCTAGATATAGTGTCAAGGGTACGTATCGGCTCAGAATCGAAAAATTAGTCGATCTAGCTATGTGTGTCTGTCCGTCCGTCCGTCCGTCCGTCCGTATGTCAGCACGATAACTCAAAAACTAAAAGGGCTAGAGTCTTGAAATTCACACAAAGTCATTTTTAGACAATTTCTAGGTTCCCTATTATTTTTGGTTAAAATCGGACCAAGGCTTCGGGGAGCTGCCATACAACTTTTTTGCACCAATATGAATTTCTTCAAAACTAATTATACTACGGGGATAAAAATTACACACGGTTAGTTTTATAATGACTCCGGCACTTATATGAAGTTTCAAAATGTTAGGGCCCCATTTTCGGGGGGCTGCCATACAACTTCTTTGCACTAATATGAATTTCTTCAAAACTAATTATACTACGCGGATGAAAATTACACATGGTTAGTTATATAATGAATCGAGCACTTATATGAAGTTTCAAAATGTTAAGGCCCCATTTTCGGGGGGCTGCCATACAACTTCTTTGCACCAATATGAATTTCTGCAAAACTAATTATACTACGAGGCTGAAAATTACACACGGTTAGTTATATAATGAATCGAGCACTTATATGAAGTTTCAAAAAGTTAGGGCCCCATTTTCGGGGGGCCGCCATACAACTTATTTGCACCAATATGAATTTCTTCAAAACTAATTATAGTACGACGATAAAAATTACACACGGTTATTTATATAATGAATCGAGCACTTATATGAAGTTTCAAAATGTTACGGCCCCATTTTGGGGGGGCTGCCATACATAGCTTTCGATTCAATAACTGCGAATCTAATGAAGCTACAAGGTTAAAATTAAAATTGGGCAGGTAAAGTAATAGGGCAAGTTAGTTGGCAAAGTCGGACATCACTCGGACCATCGGAATTTTAGAGTGGGCCATTTTTTTTTTTTTTTGTTTTTTTTTTGTTTTTTTTTTTTTTTTTTTTTTTAAGCTAAAGTTATGGGACAATGAATGAAAATTTTGTTATTTTTTTTGTGATTTTTTTTTTTTTGTTTTACGTCAAAATTATGGAGTAATGAGTTAAATGTATTAGGGAAGTATATTACGGTTTATTTTATACACCATAGTGGGTATGCACGGGTATCTAAAAGTTGACAAGGGCAACTATAATCTTCCTCGTTTTTTTTTTATTTTTATTTTTTTTAATTTTGATTATTTTCATTTTTATTGTTAAGTTTGGATCAGTTATTTTAGAATAGGTGCACATAGCGCGACAAATATCTCTACTTTTGCTAATTGAATTTAACAAAAATAGAAGTACAGAAAAATAAAAAACAAAAAAAAAAATATAACAAGAAAAAAATTTGAAATCATAAAGCCAAAAAACATCTGCTCTCAATTTGTTACATGCAAACATGCTATTATCATAGATATTTTCCAATTAATGTAATATCAATTGTATAGAATTTTAAAAGGACCTACTGTTACAGTTTCATTAGAATAAAATAGTTTTAAGGTACAATGTTTTTTTCGCATATTAATATTTAATTTTTAAAAAGATAGAAAAAGACCAGCAAAGAATTCGATGGGTTGGTACCGTCAAGTCAGACGCTGTATTAATGCTCCGAGTGCAAAATTAAAGAGGACAAGGTTCGACAACGGCATGTAGCACCATAATAGAAGAGGAAATAATTTTAAAAATTGCCTAATTGAACTTTTATACGGCCGATAGCATTGGTATTAGGGCTTCCGCCTTTCAGTCGAATAGTCGTGGGTTCAAACTGTGGTAATATCATATCTTACATATATAATAAAAGTTTATTGCATATAAAATGAATATACCTGGTATGGAAAATGAAAAGGAAAGGCTAATTCAATCGCTTATCACATTCTATGTAGTGTGGGATCACATTTAAATTAACTAGTGTCGCAAATCGTTTAAAATTCAAGCTATTTTCGAACTAAAATTATTATTTTCATTTATAAGCAAATAGTTGAGCCGCGGTTGAAGATTTTGTAATTGGAAAATTGTCAATGCTATAATAGATATGATAATAGATATGAAAATTTTGTAAAATGAAAATAAACCAGAGACTCTTCTAAATAAACCAGATAAAATCGCCTTGAATTTCATTTCAAATAATTTCGCCTTGAAACACCTGTCAAAATTTATTTACTTATTTTGAAAGTTATAAATGACACTTCAATCTTAAGAGATTCTCAAAGAAGAGAATTAGAGAATCTGATACACAGCAACTCAGCATTGAGCTAATAAAAAAAAATAGTTCATTATACTGGGGGGACAACATCAAAACATAGGTACTCAGAGAGTAGATTTATGAGATATCTTTATAGATTTCAACTTTAGGATCGACACTTTGATACGAATTTAAAGTTTGATTTTGTCGATGTTGATTGGACAAGGAAACTTGAGAATTGTGAATGAGTTATTGCACGCAGGACACAGAATAAAAAAAATTTTATAAGAATATATCTTGTTCTGCTTTCTATAATGCACTGTGTATAAGTTGTTAGAAAAATATCTTATAATATCTTTTAAATCTTCAAACGGGATAACTTATGGTTCTGCCACATGAAATGAAATAAATGAGCTCCTGGGCAAAATATAATATTAAAATACAAAAACGGAGAATGAAAAATATTTATTTCATAAGATAGTTTATTCATCAAAGGCTCTACTCTTTTCTCCAATACGAACTGTTATTATTTTTTTTACACAAACTTTATTTCAATAGCAAAGGTTAGTCTCCTAGTCGTAGGCAGCGCTGCAAAATCTTTAAAGGTATAAGCTTGGGCTCCTATAAAAATATATAATCACTTCTTTCTCATACTTTCCAACAACAGCTTTAACTATACTTTCATAATTTTAATTAATTTCTAATCGGTAACTAAATATTAATTTTTAGAATTTTCAAAACCTTAAAAAAACAGTCAAGAAAGGAAGAAAAAGTTCATTTTTGGTTTTAGTTTGTTTTTTTTTTTTTAGCCAAGAAAGGTGCTGAACATTTTATTGCATTCTTTGGTCATGGACAAATACAAAAAAAAACACTATATTTATTTTGTTCTTCTATTAGAAAAATTCCAGCATCATTACTGCCGCTTTCTTTTTTTCAAATTTTTTTTTTTTTTTTTTACTTTATTCTAGAATATCATCTACAGATACAGTATCTTTTAATATATATAAAATACAATTAGAATTGGTGTTGCAAGATTTTGACGACACTCTAAAAAAATAAAAATAAAAATAAATTTTTTTTTCTCCACCTCCAATTTTTTGCCCATTTTTATATTGGACTTTTGTAGTTAGTTAACTGCAATTTGTTTAAATAAGAATAGAACATTAACAATAAAACTAAAAAACATATATATATATATATATATATATATATATATATATATATAATAAATAGAAAAATGAAACAAAACTTAAATAAGTTTATGGTCATAGGCGAATTAGAAGATCAAAAAAAAAAGCAGAAAAACAAAGTGAAGAAAAGTAAAGTAAATAATTTCAACAAAATATAAATTTTTTTTTTCCGTTTTTAACTCTTATAAGAACTAGAAAAGAAATTTAAGTTTTATTTTAGTTGTACTCTAATCTATTAGTTTAATCGAAATTTTGAAAATTTCTTCCCTTTAGTTTTGTTACAAATTGGTTACCTAAGAATTTTCATTATTTGGTATGGTATTTAGATTTTTACTTTAAAAGTTTTATATTAAAAAAATATAAAGGTATATTTGCACAACTTATTTTGAATAGTATGTGAATAAATGTCGGTATGAGCTGTGAAAAATTTAGTAGTTTTATTGCACGACAGAATACCTCGCAATTGTACACTTCATGTTAAACGTCTCCAATTTTATGAAATACCTCTTTGACCAAAAATAAAAACTCAAAAAATTTGTCGAGTTCCGTTAACCCATTGTGGCCCAACAGCTTTTTAAAATTGTTTTCGTTAATTTACTCTTAGAAAGAGTTTGAACGATCGACTTCAAATTTAGTATACGTGAAGCTCTTTGATAATGATTTTGACTCTATTAAGGACTTCGAATTTGTTAACCCATGTTGGCACAACTTGTAGATATTTTCGGTTAAATTAGAAAGGGTTTAACCGATGAACTTCAAATATGGTATACTTAAAGCCTTTTTCCAGTGGAATTGACTCTATTAACGGACTTAGAATTTGTTAACGCGAATCATTATGCGTTCTTAACAATGGTGAGATTCTGATGAATAAAATCAACTGAATTAAGCATTTGTAATTTTTATGATAACAATTTTCAAGAACATCACCAAGAAATTTTGACGTCATATGATTCAAAGGAGTTAAATTTAACCTATCCCTATCATGTACCAGCTAATAAAAAAAAGAGAAAATTATACATTTTTACAGGTGCCCTATTATAAATTTGAAGAATCCGCAGCCGGGACTAAGGCCAGAGCAAAACTGTTTGTAGTCATAAACTCAACGATACAAGCGACCCAGCAGCTTAGTAATTAGCAACAATAGCATGGTTTCTGAATGCTGTGAAATGGTTCTAAAATGAACTGAAATAACTTGTGGTCACATTCATGGAAACCGGAACAGCCAAATAGGTCAATCACTCTACTAAACCCTGTGACTCAAAAAAGATTCTAACTTATCGCGAATCATTTAGCCATTGTAAGCCTTACCGGGGTCCAATACTATAAATTAAAATATTCAGATATGATCAATTTCTACTCTAAAGTTTCATATGTAAGCCTACTCTAATTGAATTATTTTTAAAACCATTTTTTAAAAAACAAGGTCCAATATTAACTTTATTAAATAATGCTTATTTGCTTTAACTTCATACATTTGTTCATTTGTTTTGTTTTGTTTTGGTTGTTTTTATTTTCCAGTGCAATTTTGTATGAATGTTAAATGGTAAAAATTGTTTTACTATAAATGTTTTTTTTTTGTTCTGTATAAAAAAAAAAGATCTCTTCCGCTTTTATTTCATTTCATTTTAAATACCAATTTGGAGTTGTTGAGTTCAATTGGTTTTACTAGTTTTCTCTTCTTTTTTTTTTTGTGTGCTTTTATGCTTTCTACAGAATCTACATAATATTTTTTGACGATAACATTACCCTATGAATATTGAAATATATTTTTAATAGGGTTGTCAACTGTTGAAAATTGATAATTTATGACACATATTTTGGATATAAATGTAACTGATAATTTAATGGTTCGTTCATGCGTTAATGAAAATATATTGGAGGAAAATTTTTGCAAAATGATGAACAGTTTTATTTATTCAAAAAACTGTTTGACATTTTTAACTTATGACATTTGCCATAAATTCAGAGAATATTTCTCTTAATAATTTGCTTAAAGACTCTTAATGGCCTATCTACAATGAACGCTCTCGTTTCGTTATCTACACGTAGCTATTTGACAAACTCAGTTAAATTTATTGAATTATATGAAAGTGTCAGAAACAATAGACACAGCCCTGACGCAGCCATTACACAGCCATAAAAAAAATTTGTTTAACATTTAACGTTTTCCCTTTCTTTACATATTCAAATGTCAAATAATTTAACTTTAAAAAAATATTTTTTATTCAAAAATAAAAAAATACATTATCAAAATTAAAAATTAGTAAAATTATTAATTTTTTTTCTATCTAGGGTTATCATAATATCAAACCATTATTCAAAATAGCTGTACAATAAACTTTAAACTATTGAATATTTTTTAATTCATGAAATTTGTAAACAAAACAATGTCAAAAAGCTCTGTCATGTACATTTCATTGTAGACACTCCTTTGTTGACTACGTAATGAGAGCGTAACAAGAGCGAAACGAGGACTTCATTGTAGATTCAAAAATTCAAAATGTCAATACAATCAACTGACATTATACAAATGACAGAAAATTTCTTTGAGTATCTATCATTTCTTTTATGAAACTACTACAGATGTAGTAAATTTAGTGTAATTATCTAAATTTTTTTAAAATATGTCAACACGATTCTAAAATTGAGTTCCATTAACATTTTATGCAAAAGTGTAGGCAAAATAGTTAAATTTAATTAATCTATTCAAATAAATTGATGATCATAATATCAACAACAGTCAAATTCATTTCATAAAAATAACTGTAAATTAAATGTATGCCAACGCGATTCTAAAATTGAATTCCATTATTATTTTACGACAAATGTCACACAGTCTAAGCAAAATATTATTCCATTATTCTAATTCTCATTCTATTGTTAAATAATTCTTACAAAAAATTATATGACCGCACTGCCTTAGGCATAGGTCTCAATCTATTTACTATGTACTGAAAAAACTAAATTATGTATGTATATTTAATTTTATATTATAAATAAAGAAAAAAAAAATTATAATTGAATTTAATTCAATTAATTAGTGATCTTTTCAAATGAATTCATGGTCATAATACCAACAACTGTCAAATTCATTTCATAAAAACAACTGTAAATTAAATGTAAGTTACTTTGTTAGTTTATGATGGCAACTCTAATTTGATAAGAAACTTTGTATTATTTTTTGTTGTTTTTAACTAAGAATTACTATTTGCGATTTGATTCAAAGTATCATTTTTTTGTGCTTTTGTACAAAATGTCCTAAAGGTTTTATTTTTGGTTTTTATTGTTTTTGCTTTTATTATTAAAACGTTTGTAGTATACACTTTTTTTTCTGAAAATTTTTCTTTCAACTTTTCATGGTAACTGTTGAAAAAAAATTTTTTATACCCGTATAATAAATTTGCCATTACGTTTGTAACGCAGAGAAGGAGGGGGCTAGGATTATGAAATTTTCACAAATTCGTTTTTATGCTAAAAACGGAATTGCTATTTAAATTCAGCCATTTTGGTCCACGGGTTCGAGTACCTGCCAAACAACTCCTTCTTTTATATGAGCTTTACACTACACCTGATGAAGCTGAATGTCTGAAATTTTGCCAAAAATAGTTTAGTGTAGTGGCCAAGGTTACTGCAAAATTTGGTTGATCTACTGCAAAGGGTTCGAGTAGCTGCCATACAACTTCTTCTTTTATATGAGCATTTACTCTACACCTAATAAAGCTGAATGTTTGAAATTTTGCCAAAAGTAATTAACCGGATGATATAATGTATATGTTACGATCATACGGGTATCCCAGAGTTGACACGATCTACTCTACTACACTCTTCCTCGTTTTTTTTTTCAAGATTTCAATTTTTTATCATTATTTTTTGTTAACAACTTATCACACTATAATAAAAAAAAAAAACACAAAAAAAAACTATTTATTTACAAATACATAACATTGTATATAAGTAATTATATAATTTGAGAAACTACACTTATTAGTCTTGACATAGACCATTTAAATTGGACTTAAAAAAAAAAGAAAATTCCTTCATCTTTTTCAATATACTACAGATATATTTTTTTACTGCTTCTGTTGTTGTTGTTTTTGTTGTTGTTTGTTGTTGTTGCTATTGTAAAATATATTGCAGGTACTTTAAAAAAGAAAATTATCTAATTTTGGAGATCTTCTATGTATGTACAAATATGTACAAGAGAGAAAAGATACACTTATTAATATAACATACGTATGTAACAACATATGAGGGGCACTTCATTATTTTTATATGAACTAAAAAAAAAAAAAAAAACAAAATAAGAAAAATAAAAAAGCAACAACAAAATGATCGTGAAAACTTCAATTTTTCTTTTTTCTTATATGAAGTTTTCTTTTGGATTCCGCAAGGAAGAAACGATGTTGCACCACAAAAAAAAGTACTGCAACCATAAAAAGTGGAACTTTACTGTTACATCAAAAAAAAAAAAATAAACAAACAACCAAAAATAAAAAATAATTCCCATAAGTATTATGCAAATTTTCGTGTACCTTTAAGTTTAAGCTCTAATTAAGATCTTGTTGAAAAATATTTGATTTCGAAAAAAAACAAAACAAGAGGAAAAGAGAAGGAAAATTAGGAAATTTTTTTTTTGTTCCTAAATTTTCCAAAAAAAAAATTATTTTGTTTTTATGGAATTTCACTCCTTTTGCAGTATCTGTTAAAATAAACGTGATTAAAGAAGTTATTTATTAGAAAATTCAAGTACTATATACACTCTGTATGTATATATATATATTATGTATATCATTATGTACTTATATAGTGTTTATGTTTACACATAACATATTGTACTAAAAAAAAAAAAATTAAAAAAAATTTAAATATTTAATTAAATTCAAAAAATTATCTTTAAAAAATATGTAACTAGGTTTAAATACCTTAGAAAATATTTTTTTTAACTAATTTAATTCTTGTTCCTTGACTCTTGAGTATAAAAAACTTGTCACACAATTTTTTTAAGAGTTTTAGAAAAGAGTTGTTTTTTTTTTGTTTTTAAATGCAGTGATCTTAAAATATTTAAGGTCATAATTTTAAATTAAAAAACTTTAAGTTGTGGGAGAGTTTATAAATTAATTTGATATTTTAGTAATGAGTAAAAGATTAAGAAGACGCAGTGTTTTGCATAAAAATAGCACACGCTGTAGTAATGTATACTAAACCGGTGCTAACTAATAACTCACCACAACTAAAAATTGACAGTAAAATCGTTCCTTATGTGAACCATGCTAATAATTTGGGTATTGATTGCGCAATGATTTTAAGTGGTTTGATCATATTAAGAAGATTGCGAATTAAGTATATCCAATTCTACGTAAACTCTCGAATATAGCCTTTGAAACGACTTTTGACACAATGTGTAGACTTAATAAAGCTCTTGTTTTACAACATTTTGTATATGGTAACGTTATCTATTCTTCCATGAATATTAGTGAACGTACAAAACTAAATATTATTTCAATGCTTGTATAAGATTTGTTGCTGGTTGCTGTAGATTTAGTAGAGTGTCAGATGTTAATAAATGTGTACTAGGTGAACCTCTGGATAACTACCTAAATTATAAATATCTTTGTTTTCTTCAAAGATTAATCAAATCTAAATTTTCTAGTTATTTATTTAATAAACTTAATTTTGGTAAATCTATAAGATCGCTTATCATTTTGATTAATCGACTATTTAACATCCACGACATTTATATTTTTTTGTTAAAATTAAGTCTATATTGAACTCCTTCCCGATTGTATGGGGTTGATTATCTAATGATTTGAATGCTATAGTGTTTAAAATTAGATGGAAAATTAGTTTCAAACAATGAAAAATTAAATGTACTTATGTTAGACTTTCATAAATTGCAAACAATATTATGAATTGTCAAAATAAATTAAATTTTTGAATGTGCGAATGAAATCGCCCTTAATCAAAACTCACTAAATTTGACTTCCGCTGCTGAAAGTGACTGAAGTTGTATTATGATAGCATCATTATCATAATTACGTAGTAATTTGACATATTTATATGTACTTAAATTGTTTGTATTTAAAAAAACTATATGAAATACAGTATTTGTTATGCAAATTGACAAATCTTAAAGCTAATCAAGAGTTGTGAAACATTTTTTTAAAACCAATAGAAAATTGGAAAAAATGGACGAATCACTCAATTTTGAGATGATTTTAAAAAAAAATAAAATAAAAAAAAATATTTTTTTCAATATATACTTTTATTAAAGTAGTACTAGCCCCCTAAAATGTAGAAAATAAAAAATTTAAGGTAGATCTTGGGAATTTATTACTGTGTTAATATAAAAGTAAATTGCTGGTATAAGAAACAGTTCTTTTAATGTTTCAAAACTTTTAAGCTTAAAATGTTGAAAATTTTCATTAACCAAAAATTTATGGTAGATCTTTTGCATTTAAAAGTGTTTTAGTATAAAAGTAAATTGCTGCATTAAGACTATCTGAAAGAAGAACTGTCTCCCATTTCAGCAATTTTTATTACGCAGATTTTGCTTAAAATATACAGTAAACAAAAACAAATGACTGATAAATTTTTTTGTTGCATTTTAAAAATTTGAAGATGAATAAGTTCGGGTTCAAATTCGCTTCATGGTGAAATTTTTTTTTTAATTTTAATCTAAATTTTTTTTTTATTTAAGTACCTACCATTGTATAAATTTTAAATTAATGAACCAAAAATGTACGGACTGACATAAAAAAAAAACCCTAAAAATTTTTTATATGAAACTGAGGGTCTACATAATTATTTGGTCTATGTTTTATATTATCAAAGTGAATTATTTTGGTTCTTAAAGTTACAAATTTTTAAAGAAACTATACAAATAAATTTATTTTATTTGTAAATTTTTTTATTATTTCTGTTGAATTTAAAAAAAAAAACAAAAAAATTCTTGTCTTTGAAGGAGGATCGAATTCAGACCTATTTACACCGTCAGCCACTTTGTTATAACCACTGAACCATACAATTCTTATAAATTTATGGTCAGTTTTCTAATATAAATGTACTTATCACTAACTGACAGAATGAAAAATAAAGCCATAGACAAAGGCAAGTTCAATTAAAAGTATATAATAATAACAGTATTCCATTTCGGCCATGTTGGCAGAATTTTTTTTTTGAAATGTATTATGTAAAAATCCCGATTAAAATCCATGTAATTTTTATAATAAACTTTATTTTCTATAAAATCCAGAGATTCTGAACATTATATAAGGATCGAAAAAAAAAATCCAAACACTCTAAGTTTATTTTAATTATTAACTAATTGATTCTATATGATATCGAATGTAGGCAAGGGTTACTCTAGTCATGCATTTTAAGTTAGGAGAATGATCTTAAACTCGACTGAAAACGTTTCAGAGTTTGACATCCTTTTTAAATAGCATAGTTGAGCTTAATGAAGATACCTCTTTACTTAATAACATCTAGAAAACCTGACTTTGTAAGCTCTTTAAGTAGCTCATAAGTAATAATTAAGAAGAAGCCGTTCGGTAATCGAATAATAAATCGAAAAAAGGTTATTCGATTACTCAGGTAGAAACTTAAATATGTTTAAAGCATCCAATAAAGGAAAAACAATAAGTCACCAGGAAAGTGTTATTTTATTTAAACTGTAAGATACATATTTTAAATAACTAATCTAATAATTTCCAACCTTTTAAGTGAGAGCTTCTTTATTAATATTAAAACACAAAATATCTATTTTATTTCAATCCTTTTATTTTAATTTAAAATAGTAGGTATATAATATCCGTAATATAAATTTAAATGATTAGACCTTTATTTTCTTTGTTCTTTTTATAATTTATTATTATTTTAATTAATGACTAGAAATAAAAATTAATTTATTGCATTTTTTAAATAACTTTTCTTTGAAATTATCTTTAAAAAATTCTTATTTTAAATTAAATAAAATTCCAGAAATATTGTAATGCGGCATTTTACTTGATTATTTTTAAAATAGAAATTAATTTTATATTATTAAATCAAAGATATTTATTATATATGTATATACACATAGTACAAACATACATATTATATGCATTAAGAAAAAGTAAAAGGTATACGAAAGTATCTTTAGATTTTTTAATGATTTAACCTAATTTGCATATTTAACAAATACTTATAGATATGAATACGAAAGAAAACCAAAATGTATCTGTAAATAATAAAATGCACCCACTCTAAACTAAAAAATAAAACATTTTATTTTTTTTTTTTAATTTCTCTATCTAATAAAAATATGGAATAAATATTTAAAAAATTTTTTATTTTAATAGTACCTATACCTATCTAGCAGATATTACTCGTATATATCTTTAAAAATCAATATTTTAACACATTTTAACTTAAGATTAAAGAATTTTTTAAGATTTCAAACTTCCCTATATGTAAATAGAAATTATCACCATAAACGTCACTAATTACGGGTTAACCTTATCAAAAAAATTTTTTTTGTATATTTGAAGAAAAATTCTAGCATTAAAAGCGACACCTTACGGACCAAATTCTAAATAGACAAATAAACGAAAACTAAAAAAAAATTTAAAAAACATCAAAGGTGGTCTAAACCAATCAATGTGTTCATTTTGATGAAAATATCTATATATGGTTAAATGAAAATTTCTTTTCACCTTATTTGACACCTTCAGTAACTAATTTTATTTATTTATTTAATATTTATTTTATTTTATTTTATTTTGTCTAATGTATTATGATGGACAAAACACATTAAAAATATTATAATTTGATTTTTAGTCTGCATTTTTTAAATCGAAATTTTACTATCATTGAAAAGTAGTGAAAATATGCAAAACATTATGGATTTTATAACGATTATAATGTCTTTATTGTATGTTATTCTCAAACTCTAAGGGGAAATTAAAAAAAGCCATCAAATCAAAGTTATACTTTAATCGTTTAACTTTTATGGCATTTTTAAACTCCCTAGGCAAGCTTCAATTAGAAAAAGAACTCTTGGATTGCGAATGAATTTCAAAATTGGGGAGGTTGTGGAAGTTCTTGATTGCTTTAATACTTTTCCGCGCTTGGATCTTTAAATTAATGGCTACCAAGAGGTATTTTTCTTAGAATTAGAAAGAGATATTCTTCTTCCCTGACCCTAGAAATCGCCAGAGGTTTAAATGTAAAATGTATATTGTTTTTTTTTCTATTTTTTTCCTTTTCCACTCCTTTAAGAAGTATAGGACATTCCCAAATCTGTTTACACTAGGCTTCCTTTTGTTTAATCGTTATATTTACTAAGCCGTTGATTACTCGGTTGTATCGAGTACACAAATGTTAATATGTGCGCCATCTATTATCTTTCTCAAGAGTTAGTTATATATTTTTATTAAATCTTATTTTATATTACGATCTAATTATACAATTTTACGACAATTTTTTATTAGATGTTACCTGACCGGAATTTGAAACCGATGGAATGAAATGAGATAACTAGTTTGACCGCATATTACCAATTAACCAGTGACCGTCAAAAAATAATCAAATTTTTATTGATCCAACGGTATGCCATTTTAGTAAATTGCGCTAGTTATAATCAGAGTATGATCACGAAGAACTTTAGAAAGCCAACTTACAAACTCACTGAAATTATCCAATAACGTTTCTTTTTAAGGTTTACTTTAAATTTTAACTGCTAACTATGATTTTTCTCTGTTCAGGCAAAATTAAAACAGTTTAAGAGCGACATATAATAGTTGCAAAAACTTAATGATCATTATAGTACTAATGAATGAATGCATCAACTTTATATTTAAAAATTTTCGGAGACTTGTAGGTGTGAGATAAAAAATTTAACCAAAAATAAATATGTTTGTTGTATAGAATGAAAATTTTGTGATCAAATTTAATATTGTTTTATTTGTTTTTTACTATTTTGGAATTATAATTAGAATTTTATTTGAAAAATTTATCTAGATGTAAACCTATACCTATTCTAAGAGATTTAATTTCTCTTTTAATATAAGTGTTTTTTAATTTTGTTTTATTTGTATTTAATGATAGCTTTTATGGTTTTTAATAATAATAAAATTCCCAAAAAGAAATTTTGAAAAAATGTGTCTATTAATTTCTTTCCGTTCGACTATCCGGGGTTTTACAGAACTTCTACACCGTTTTAAATAATTGAGAACAGAAATTTTAACTTTGGTTTATGGAACAAAATTTTTCTATAATCCTACGCATTACTGAATCATAAATCGTCCCAAAATTCAAAAAAGTTCTATATTTAATTGCTTTTGTTATAAAAGCAAAAACATTTCTCTATTTATTGTATTTGCAGGATGCATCGATAGGATTCACATAATATCATCAATTGCATTTTAAATTAAACTTTGATTGAATTTTATAACTTATAGGAAATTTGTAATAAATAATAATTATAACAAGAAATAATTTTTCATTTAATTCCATCAACATATGTATCTACAGGGTACTAACATATGTATATGTGGGGTGTTTCACGAGTAAACGGCATTCTTGTAAGGGGATGATAGAGGAGATAAAACCGAGCAAAAAATAATGGTTTAATAATTTTCTCTTCCTCTAAATTCTTTAATTTGTTTAAAATTTCAGAACTATCAAATGTAAGATCAACCTTAATACAATTTTCGAAAGCTTATCATTCATTATTATTTCACTAGCTGTAGGCTCGTCACAGAATGACGGAAGGTCAATTGGAATAAAAACTTTTCTAATTAAGAACCAATTCTAATATTATTATATACATATACATATATTGTAAATCAATACTATATTCTTAAATAAAATCGCAGCCGTTACATTTTGTATTACGACATTTTGTATTACGGCCAAAAAAAATGACTAATTGTTTCTTAATTTCTTGTTGTATCTTAAAAATTTGATATTGAATAAGTTATGTAGTCCACATTTTGTATGTTTTGAATTTGATAAAATTTCGGGGTGTTTAGCTCAAATCCCTTCTTGGTGAAATTTTTTTTTAGTTCCAATTAATATTTTTAATATAATTAAAAAAAAATTTAATTTAATATAATTAATTAAATTCGATAAATTTGTTTGTTAATAAAAGATTTGAAATTTTTCCATAGATTTAACTTGTTTCAATAGCAACCTTGGACTTATAGATTTATTTTGTTTTGTAGCAACCGTGAACTTAAAAGTCAATATCCTAAAATTAATGTATAAAATTTTTTTAAAAACTTTAATTAAATAATAATATACAAGTAAGTACTTAATTAATTAATTTTTTAATCATCAATACCAATTTATATTAAATTTAAATTTTTTGATTTTTCCTTAATTTTGACCTAAATGCGTTCATTTGTTTTTTATTTCTTGGTATTTTAATGAAACAAAAAAAAAACCAATATGACATTAATGAAATTTATATTTCCTGTAAAGTACAAATCAGAATTTATAAGTATATTTTGAAAAATAAAATCTAAATGAGAAACACATTAATATCAATATTCTTTACTTAAAAAATTTTTCTTCAATTACCAACAGGAAGTAATAATAATTTCCCTATCAGCCAATTGAAATTTTCATATTATTTATTTTTTTTTCTACATACATATATATATATATTTTCCCCTTGACCAGATATTACTAATTTGGTTGAATTCAAGCTTCTTAGGCTTCTAATTTTACTTTACTTTTTTAAATTCATATTTTTTATTTGATTTTATAATAAATGATGATTTAGTTGTTGTTGTTGTTGTTCTTATTTTTTATTATTCTATAACTTTAAGATTCATGTTTTTTTTATTACATTACGATATTGTTTATGCCCTATATCAAAATATTTTTAAATTCTCAACTCATAATATCAAAATAAATCGAGAAACAATAAATACAAATAATACAAAAGTATTCTAATATAGATGATAGCTTGTATATATAGTAAAATCTAACAATCATCATTGTACTCGTGGAGTATGCGGAAACGCAACAGAAAAAAAAAAAAACCTGCAAACAGAAAATCTGCATTCTGAAAAAAAAAAAACAATCCAATAAAAACTTCAAAAAAAAACTATATATTTCTTCACAAATGAAATGAAATATAAAATGTCAAGATTTTTTAGCCTTAAGGATCCGGTGGTAAATTTTTTATTATTATAATTTTGAAATATTAAACTAGCGCACTCTATATTATATAGAATCGACGAATAAGTGAACACTGTGTGCGCGCGCAACCATATTTATCATTTCCTGTATATCTGTGCGGCCCAAGTCAATATTTCAAAAAAAAAAAAAAAAATCAAAATATAAAAAATTATTAGAATTGTACAATTTCTATTTAGATTCCAATATTTGTTGTTATTTGTGGCTTATAAGTATAGAATTGTTTTTTTTTAAAGGAGCGTACGTACGCCTTCGGTATTAAAAACTTCTATTTTTATAAATATAATAATTTTCTTGAAATATCCTAATCAAACCCCACGATTAAATTTATCAAATTGTGATTTTGAAATTTCAAAATTATTATTTGATTCTTTTGTTTTTCATTTTCTATAATATCTTCTTATCTTCATTTTTTGATTTTATTTTCACCACAGAAGACAAAAAGTTTTTTTAATTTTTTTTAAGTAGTTTTTTTTTTGAATTTCTGAACTTCTTATTCCAGTTTTTATGCTAATTGTATCTTATGAAAGGGTAACTTAAAAATTTTGTATAATAAATACAATTTTTAAAGATTTTAAGATATTTCAGTATTTTGAATTTATGATCTGAATGGGAATTTTAATTGAAGTTATGATGGTCAAATAGAACGTCCTCACTAAAGATTCGATGATCTGTGAGATAAATCTTCAATTTTTTTCAATGTTTGGGTAAATTTAATAAGAGATACCGAAATTCGATGGATAGTTTTGAACAGTGCCGTATTTCCCAAGGAAATACTGTTCCTATCATTTGATAATATTTAGGCTCCATCATATAAGAATTGTTTAATAAGTTTTATTCTATTAAAATTCAATTCAGCTCTTTTACACGCTAACTAAACGTTAGGAACGAATTGCTGTATACATAACATGTAGGTTTAGTTGGAAAAGGAAGGGTAATAGCATATTAAAGGGGAGTTTGGGATAGATTGGAAATGAATCCGAAAAGATTCGTTTTGAATTTTTTCAAGTTGTAGTATGGGACGATATTAACAGAGGGGAGCACATTCGATGAAAATGGGTTTCCATAACCAGTTTTAAACCATCTTGAAATTTCCACAGTATAGAAATGAGCACTTGCTACTCATCTTGAAATTTCCACAGTATAGAAATGAGCACTTGCTACTCCTCTGGCAGGCATAAATGACTTTAGTTCAATAGAGCAAGTGATATTACCTACAAGATATCTATATATAGACATTTTATAAAACAGAGAAATCGCTCCAATATTTCGACGAGAGTTCCTATTGGAGTAAGTGTTACTTGCTAGACAGGGCAACCTATTAAGCGTAAGACACGATTTTGAATTTTTTCGAAGTTTGGGATGCGCCAGCCCAAATGTGGGAGTTATACTCCATCGAATATAAGCTTTTTTGGATATTAGACAGATCCTTAGGAGAGAAATATATTTTACAACGTGACAGAAAACCCAAACATTTGGTAGTTTTCTTAGCTATATCAAAAATATGCTCGTTTCAAACAATTTTTTGATTTAGCTGTAAACCTAAAGCGGTTAGATTTTCTGATCGTTCAATATTTTCTCCTTGGAATCGCAGAATTCAGTTAAACTGATTTCTCTTGCAGGAAATCATACAGCTTTAAGTTTTTGAAGTTTTCATTAGTACGAACGACTAACTTATTGTGTTGTTTGATTATTTTAATCGGTGATATATGGCTGTTGCACAAGGCAGGATATTACGTCCATAATTTATATATAATATGCACGCTTATAATTGAAATATGTTATAATAATAATTTTTTCCGAATTTTTTTAAGAGTTGTAAAATTGTGAATTAAATACTATTTTTATGTAATTATTGAATTATTAAAACCAATTTAATGTGTGTACTCAAATATCGATTTTAATATATATGTATCCCCAATTTACTTTTACCCATTTTAGTAAACCATTAAATTTTAAAAATCAATACATGGCATTTTTCTAATTTCCAAGTCATTAAAAAAACCATTTTATCACCTTGTAATTAAGTTTTATCACCAAATAATAAAAATTTTTAAGTATAATTGAAATTAAGCTTGCTATAATATTAGTATAATTGCCATTAAGCCTTACATAATTACCGCTAAACCTAGTCATTGTTGCTGAACAGTTAACACACAAATGAAATTAACTTTTAGTTTGGCCAATTAAAATCTATAATATGTTTATAACTCGCAGATAAAGCGATACATTTAAATCCAAATACAAAATTATTACATATTATTAAACAATAGTACTAAGTCTTTATGTAATAATTCTACGTGGGATTCATAAGATCAATCCTCACAATAAGACTCTAGTGTGTCTACTCTTCCTTCCTATCCCAATATATACCCATCGTAATTTTAATCACTGAAATAAAAAAGATATTTAAAAATATGAAATTCATTTAAATATGTAGTTAATTAAAGACTTATTAACTTAACAACTGTTAGTACTGATCCGCAATTATAATTCCAACATCTACTATAGAATTTCTTCCGCATTATAGAACTAACACATCACCTTCATCTCTGCATCATTTGTTTAACAACGACAAATAATTTAAAAAATAATAATTATTCCTATACAATATATTTGACTTCTCGACAGGTATTAAAATTAACATGCGCATTAATTAATAATTCATAATTTTATACCTTTGAATTTAATCCGACTATATAAAACTAAAGGTTCACCTGGTGTTAACATTGTTTTTTATTTCAAACATACCAACATATAACATATAAAAAATAAGCATCATTAATTTTTGTTTAATTTATACCAAATGATGCTGATAATTAAATAAAGTACTTAATTTCTTAATTACCTCATTTACTGGCAACATTTGATGCAAATTTTAACGATTTTTTGATTTTTAAAAATAATATTAATCCAGATATGAATTTTTTTATAACTATTTAACATTAACTTAATCTGAAGTTAAAATGTATTGTAATGTAAATGTATGCAATGCCAAATGTTAAAATATTAAAATGATGTACACCTGCAGCATTTAAATAATTCTTTCCTTTTCAATTCTAGAATACATTCAATGACATAAAATTTTATTTTTAAGAAAATTATTAATGTAAGATTTAAAGGCAACAAAGAAGTTGGGTATTATAAGAACCTTAGTTCTTCAAATAAAAAAAATAAGGATTGCAGTAAAAAAACCAAGACAGGTGGACGGACACACATAGCTAGAAAGACGCGACTAATTTTTTGATTTTAAGCTTATCTACATATTTGAGACTATATCGTCTACTTTACAGCGTCATAAGCATAATATCAAATTTAGAATATCACTTAGAAGTACATTCATACGGCTACAAAAAAATAATGTGTATTTGAATTTTTGCGTATTCAGTCTAATTTGACAGTGACAGCTTCAATTATGTTTCAGTTAAAACAGTTCTTTCACGAATGTTCGGAAAAAAGCTTATTTAAAAAAAATTAAACTAGTTAAAACGTTCAGTAAAAGCAATTATCTTAAAAATGATAATTAATTAGTTAAAAAGTTAATAAAAGAAATAAGAGCTTTCAGTTGTCAAAGTTAACATACTGACAGATAGTGTAAATTTAAAATAAATCTGAAGCTTAATTCTTAGATGCAAACCGAGTTAATTGACTCAGACTATGAATGATTTTTAACTTTTCTGTGTGACATAAACAATATTTTATCATTTACAGAACAGTAAAAGACTTACTCGAACAATAAAATACATATTCGAATTTTCAATTTCGCAAATTTTATGACAAGCTGAATAGACACGATGATCTTAGTTGGACATTTTATTCTAAATTTTGAAGCTCAAAAATCATACGTTTAATCTAGATTATACTGAAAATATAGCTTCTATACTGAAAATATAAAGTGACACTAAATTTGTACCGAACAAAAGAGAGACATTATTTTTTCTAAATTTATTTATTTATAATTGTTACCAGGGCAATAGTAAATATTGCCTTATATAATTATAATCCTTTGCCTATTTGACATTTTGGCTCCTTAAATTCAATACTTCCTTTTTATTTACAACTACAATATTAATTATTTTTTTTATATTATAATATTTGTATATTTAAATTATATTTGGTAACCATGGGGGTTTGTAAAGAAAAATTCATGACCCGTACCGCCGAATCGAGTCCGCAACTTCTCGGTTAGTATGCCAATTGCTTACCCAATAACCCACCCACCGAAGCTCCAGACATTACTAATTCTATATAAACATGTATATCTTAAAAATTTATCTTTATATTCAAATAATTTAAATTTAATTGACATTGTGTGTACATCCAGATACATATAGCTAATGTTCAATTTTTATAATCCAGATATACTTTTATTACTTTTTAATATTTTGCTTCTAATTTTTTATTTAAATTTTTTTTTTTCAATATAATATATATATTTTATTTTATATTTTTGTATTTTCGATTATGATTATGAGACTGTAACATTGACTGTGAACATTGGCAAAGACAAAACCAAAACGAAAAAACAAAAAACAAACCGAAATCACTGAAGGCCTTTTTTTGACATAAACCCCATAAATTCCATTTCTTAGTTGTTTCTTTTTAATTTTTTTATTTTTTTTTTTTAATTTCTTTTCATCATTTTTTTTTTGACCATAGTCAAGTTCAAGAGCGTTATACGAAGTATTTTGATAACGAAACGATTAGCCTGAACGGCAGTTTAATTTAGATTTTAAAAAAAAAAACAATAACAAAACAAAATACAAAAACAAAAAACCAATGTTCAAATAAAAAGTATAGAAAATCGTTTTTAAATGAAGTAATAAATTGCTTGTCATCTAATTGTTGGTTTTTGTATCCTTTGACGGTTTGTAGGCTGCACCAGTTTTTTTTTTTTTCTTATTTTATTTCTATTTTTTTATTATTTCCATCTCTTTTCTTCTTGAATAAAGAGTTACGAAATATAATATTGTTGTTCTTGTTGTACATAAGATCATGTTTTCGTGCACTAATAGTATGATAAGAGTGTGAATGGTTTATACTAATATTAATAACACAGTTAAACCTATGGTATAACTGCGAGGAATTAAAAAAAAATTATATATATATATATATATTTAACAAGTGCATCCTAAAAGTGCAGTCACAGTATAATTTGTTGTTGTTTTTACTTTATAAAATTAATTTGTAAGTGAAGCGAATGCTGAGTTCATTCGCATGAAATAGGAAGTTAAAAAAAAAAAACGAAAATAATAATAAGAAGAAAAACAAAAAAAAAACACATTTAATTTAATCTTCAATTTTTATATATATTACAAAACTGTACATGGCTATAGTTATATGTACATGAAATATTGAAATTAATTTGTAACCTTGATCAATAAAATGTAACAAGGACGAAATTTATACCTATAGTTGTTTGTAACGGAAAAATTGTATATATATATATATATATGTATATATATAAAATTAAAATAAAAGTAAAAAAAAACGTCGTTAGTTATAGTATTAAAATAATGAAAATGTCAAAAAATATTAAAAAACGACTTGTATTTTAATTGCCGGATGAGGAAAAAAACAACATTTAGAAAAACAACAACAAAAACAACAACAAAAAATTTTAAAATAAAATCTAACAAGAGTTGGTAAATTTAAAAAAAGATAGTAATAATATATATAACTAGAGGGTTTGTTTTTTTTTTCAAAATCAAACAAGAATTAACTAACTTAACTAAATACCAGTTAAAAAAGTTTTTTTTATATATATACATAAAAAATTTATATATATATATATATATATTTAAAATAATCGTTTAGATAAAAATGATATAATATTGAAAATTAATAAAATAAAAAATATAGATTGAATAATAGTTATATATATTTTAGTAACTAGTAACACAGGAATACCATATATATATATATATATATATATACATAAACTTACATATCTACATAATTGATCTTAAAAAATATCGCGGTATATTTATGTATCTATACAGTAGAAGATGTTTAATATATAAATGAAATAAAAGCAAGAGTTTGTATATTATTTTTTTTTTATTTACATTCTTTTCTTTCCTGTTTACTCCAGATAAGTGCTATATATATATATATATATATATATATATATATATATATATATATATATTTAATAGGAATCATATTGTTACAAATAAATAGTTATGGATAATCTGGCATATCTTCCGTTACCTTCGGATACAGAATAATATGTGCTCATTAATTTTAAATAAAGAATTTGTTTCCTTAATTTTATATAAAAAAAAAATCCATAACTGTTTGGATATCTGATTGGATTAAAACCAGATTTTGTAAATGGAGAAATGTTTTAAACTGTTATATATTATGTACTATGATGAACAAAATTATCTTTAAAATATGCGGAAATTGTCAAATATTATCATAAATGTTCCTTTCAAAATTAAAAAAAAATTTGACAAATAGGCATTTTAGAAACAAAAATATTACTAGAAAATTATTAAAGAAATTAAAAAACTTTTATAATTAAATTAAATTTAAAAATTTGAATAAAATGAATCGATATATTTAAAATATTCCACATAACGGTTTTTTAAATTTCATGTAATTACTTTATTTCAGTATTAATACCAAGATTATTAATATCTAAAATTGACTATAGATACTAAGGAGATTCGGTTGCCCAGTAGGTTAGTATATTGCAATTATTAACCGAGGGAGAGTGGAATCGATTAGAAAAAAAATTCATCAATTAATGATTTTCCAATACAAAACCCCTTTTGTAATTAAAAATATATAAAATAAAATATATAAATATCATCAAACATCAGTAAAAGCTGCTCACTTAGTGAACCATCACAATAAACTGAAAATTTATAGTTTACAAGGATTAGTGTGTTAGTAAAATTATGCTACTCTACTATTATAAAACTAAAAATAAAATTAATAATATTATCAACCAAATATTTTAGCAAGTCCAAAAAATATGTTAACCGAAATAAAGCAAACATTAAACACCATGAAGCCACATGAAAGTTTATAAATTGCAAATGCTAAATAAGTCATAGAATCTACAAGAACTACTCATGTTTGGATTAAGTCTGACTCTCAATGTTAATATATTAACGTAAGTATCAAAGAGCTCAGATCTTAAGTTAGTCTCTCTTAATATACGCAAAATTGGCTCTAATTTATATTAGTCCGTAGAATGATGTGAGACGTTAAAAATTTCGACCGATCTTTAGTTATTAAAATTTTCCATAAATCTCATTTTTTCACGAATAGCAGGTGAATTAATTTCACCACTAATAATTTGCTAAAAATTATGTCAGTCATCAGACGGTGTGACTGAAGGGAGTTCATATTTATAAGAAGAAGTTTCGTTTATAGGAAGGAAGACATATTGGATTAGCCCAAAAGTTGGTTTCAAAATCAGGGTTTTAATAATTTGTTAAGCGGGGGATTGGGACATCTCATTTGACCTAACAGAGTTTTTCTCTATGATTTCGCAGGAGCAAGGAAAAAAACTCTAACAGTAATTCTCAAATCATTACAAAACGCAACTGGTGATAAAATAAATCAGTGAAGAATCAGATTTGGAATAGTCCCACATTCGAATCTCAGTAAAAGTGCAAACAAATTAATTTGATTTTCGACTCTATTCAGTTATTATTGTAATTAATGTCATAACCAAAAGTAATAATTCCTTATCAAGAATAAAACAAGTAAAGAAACAGTCAGTCGGTGCAACCGACTTAGAAATACCTGGTTTGAATTGGTTCAAATTTAAGGACATATCCATAAGTCATTTTAACACCATAAAAGCTGTTATTAATTTGATCGTAAGACATAGCTAACCAAATTAACTTTATAATACTAAAAACATTTTCTAATTACACTATCTATTAAAAAATATTACAAGTTCTTACCAATTTATCTATTTAAAGATATTAAAAAACAAACAAACTTGAACTAAATGAAAATATATTTATTCCAATTCAATTACAAAATGAAAAAATTCTAATTATTAAATTTTGTGATAAAAAGATAATCAAAGCATAATATATTTAATAATCCAAATTTTTCAAAATTGCAATTATTTTAAATGGTTATTTTATATACCTAATAGAAAAGCTTATAAACTCAAAATATGCAATAAATGTATTTCTAAAATACACTTACAAATTAAGACCCTTTCATATAATTCATTTAAATATTCAAATAAATTTTACATAAATACAGCAAGTACCTTTGAACATAGCTGAACCACTACAATTAAGTCTAGATTTCGGAGACACATAGGACATAGGAAATATATTCTTTGGCTTTGAAATTAAACTCGACCAGAACCAATTCCAATGGTACTTTCATTACTAGTAACCTAGAGTTTAAATTTCATCAAAATACCGGCATTATTTTTTGAGTTATGGTGTTTTTAAGATATATGTTTTTTAGTCCTTGAACTTTTCAAGGGTTCCAGAACCCGAAACCATGGTACGATTTCGCCCATATGCAGTCCCGTCATACTCTTAATACTAGTTAACCCTTGTATACAATTGGAACGTTCTATCTTAATTTTAAGTTACTAGTTTTATTAATTTCGATGATAAGCTTTTACACATTTGGGGGGTCTAAGAGAGGTCCTGAACCACCAGTTCAAATGATCCCAAATTAGGGGGGCACGGAAGAAATAGTAAAGAACACCCTGGGCCAAATTTGAAGCTTCTACATTTGTTTCAAGTTACTATTTTTATTAATTTCGAAAATATGCTTTAAGGTCCTCGGAACTGAGTGGCTGGTCCCCGACCCACTAGTCCAATGGGGCCCAAATTTCAAAGACACTTACGCAATAGGAAGGGACACCCTGATACCAAATTTGGAGGTTATATCTTCATTGGTTTCGGAATTACGCTAGTTTGGCCTAAATTCGATCAAAAAGTTCTAAGTTCCGAACCCATTGTCCAATCCTCACCGTACGTAATCACCGCCGTAGTTTCATTACTAATAACCTACAGCACAAATTTTATAAAAATAGGCTCATTAGTTGTTGAGTTATCGTGATTTTTAATATATGTTCGTTATCCCTGACACCGACTAAAAGGTCCAGAATCCGAACCCATGGGCTGATTTCACCCTTATACAGCCCGCGCTTTACTTATAGTACTAGTTAACCCTTGTACACAATTTGAACGGTCTATATTAATTTTAAGTAACTATTTTTAGTAATTTCGATTATAAGCTTTTAAAACTTGGGAGGTCTGAGAGGGGTACTGAACAACCTCTCCAATTGATCCCAAATTAAGGGAACACGCAAGAGATAGTAAAGAACACCCTTGTGGCAAATTGGAAGCTTCTACATTTTTTCAAGTTGTTATCTTTATTAATTTTAAAGATATGCTTTAAGGTCTTTGGAAATGTGTGGCTGGTCCCCGACCCAGTACTCCAATGGGACCCAAATTCCCAAGACACTTAGGAAATAGGAAGGGACACCCTGATACCAAATTTGGAGGTTCTATCTTCATTGGTTTCGGAATTATGCTCGTTTGGCTTAAATTCGATCAAAAAGTTCTAGGTTCCGAACCCATGGTCCAATCCCGACCTTACGCAATCCCCGAATTAGTTTCATTACTAGTAACCTACAGCACAAATTTGATGAAGATAGCGTCATTAGTTGTTGAGTTACCGTGATTTTTTATATATGTTCGTTAGCCCTTCGATCGATTAAAAGGTCCAGAATCCGAACCCATGGGCCGATTTCGCCCATATGCAATCCCCGCCGTACCTTCAGTCCTAGTAATCTACAGTTAAAATTTCATCAAGATAGCTCCATTATTTTTTGAATTATCGTGCCTACGGACGGACGGACGGACATGGCTATATCGACTCAGGCGGTCACGCTGATCACAAATATATATACTTTTCCATATCTAGCTCCCTTCCTTTAGGTGGTTACAAACACCATACCAAAGTTAATATACCCCTTTACCTATTCTATAGGTGTAGGGTATAAAAATAGGATAACGTAATAATATAAACAAATAATTTAATTGAATAATATAACTTACAGGTATAAATAAACTGTATACAAATTTTACCGGGACAGCTATTTTAAAAGTTTTGTAGTTGAAATATTAATGTAGGAAATATAATAGAAGCGATTTTAAAGTTCGTTCCAACCTAATTTCTTTAGTGGGGTTTTATTAGAGATTCTTAACTCGGAGGGATTTTTGGGTTGAATTCATAGGCAGGATTATACGCTTTTTCCAGAATATGAAACGTGGGATACCCCTCATAGCGCCCTTCAAGCTTTGGTATTTATTACACATTCTATAACTTTGCTATGAGCTACAACTTACAAATCTCTCAAATCCTAAAAGTAAAGCTAATACTAAACATTTTTATTTAAGATAATTCAATACGCGTTTACTATCATAATAATAAAAATTATCATTATTATGATGAGTAAAATTCATAAATATTTATTTTTAAAAATGACTCATCAGAATTTTGCTTTGCATCATTAGCCAAGAAATATTTTGTTATTTTTTTTTTGTGTTATTTGTTGTTAAGTCATTCTTAAACATAAAATTTTGCATTAATATTTTTTGTAATAAAATGTTTTATAATTTCTTTGAAAAAATACAATATTAAAAACACTAAAAATTTTAATTAGTTTTTTGCTCTCTACATTTGAATATTTTGCTTTTTTTCCTATATGGAAAAATTTAATATTCAACGACACTATTTATGAATATTATTAGTTCTCTACAAGTATTAAAATAAAGTTGAACTATTGTCAATGAATCTAAAAATTAGAAACTATGATGTAGATATACTTCACATTTGAAAGGCAAAACAACTAAGGACAGAGGTAAGCCTAAGGTATTCGTAATAATAGTAATGTAGTAGTAGGATTACATTGGATAAAAGCTTTCCAAAGGCACAAAATGTTTCAATTAATATATTAACAAAAGAATGATATTACTCTAATAAATATAATATACATATCATATTACAAATTGTTTTGCACAATTTTTAAAAGAGATTATACAACGTAGATAGATTGTATTAGACGGCCTAACTGTTAAACTGTAAAGATAATAAGCTTGTCTATACCCTCGGTTCGTTGGAATTGGTTTTTTTTTTTTTAAGCGCTAACTGTTCAACTGTTAGGCTAATAAGCCTGTCTATACCATAGGTACATGTTGCAACAAGGGGTCATATTATATTCGTGTTAGTAGAAATGGTCTTATTGAATTCCACATTAAATTTTAACATGAAATAGTACGAAACCTTATAACATGTAGAAACGGCTTAGATTTTCAATAGTTGCAATTATATTTTTTGTTTATATTGTAATATTTTGTATTTGAGTTATATGGTATTCTATATCTGTGAGTTATATTATTAAATTATTTATATTTTGTATTTGTTTATATTGTTATATTAATGCATTTTTTATTAAACATATATAATTATTAATTATTGATTATGCCATTAATTTGAACCCAATGGCAAATGGCAGTTGAGTTGAGTCGAAAACCAGAAAAGTTTTTTCACTTTCACTAGGATTCGAAGCCGGGCCTTTCGCATAAAAGATCGGCACTCAACCACTGTGCCACCCAGCCGTTCAACTGTTGTTTATACCTGTGAGTTTTATTATTCAATTAAATTATTTGTTTATATTATTATGTTATCGTTTTCTTTTATTCTTAATAAGGATTTATTACTTTTGGTTGTGACGTTAATTTGAAACAAATGTCCAATGGTAACTGAATTAAGTTGAAAAGCAGATTTCACTTTAACTGAGATTCGCATGTTGGTGAAGCTATTCTAAATCTCATTCTTTATTGATTTATTTTCTCATTAATTGCCTTTTGTAATAATTTGAGAATTACTGTTAAAGTTTTTATTTCCTTCTTCTTCTGAAATCATAGAGCTTCCACTGTAGATTTTTTGGACAAACTCTCTTAGGTCAAATGAAATGTTGGTGCTTCAATCCCTGTGCTATTCAGCTGTTATCTGAAGATATCTGAAGAATTTTTAACTGAGCATTTCTAATCTCTGTAGTACCTTAAATTAAAATATTATTTAAATTAATTTATTTTAATGTATATGGTAACCTATATAGTTCAGATTTAATATTATAATTAGAAATTTCTTGTAAATTCATCCATTTTTGTGAATTAACCTTTCAAATATAAGAAATTAAAAGATTATTAATAAAATTTAATAATAGAAAGCTTATAAATTTTCATAGGTTTTCAATGCTAAATCTGAAAAATATATTTTTTAAGAATTTTGTGTTTATTTTTTTACAATTTTAATAACTTTCTATAAATATTTATAGACATAAGAAACTATTGTTATTTTTTGCATATTTAAAAACAGGCCATTTTCTATCGTTAAATATTATTTAATTGAATTTTTATTTTTTTGGATAATAATATTGTCATACTAATGAGAGAGAACATCCAATCTTAAGATATTATTCGCAATTTAAGAAAAAAAAAAATAATAAAACTTTTTCGTTTTTTTTTTTTGAGAAATTGAATTTTTATTTTTATTTTATTTTTTTTTGCTAAAATTCTTTTGTTTTCAAAACGAAAAACACAATAACCCACATTTCATCATTCATAACAAATTTCTATATATATATATATATATATATATATATTTTATTAATACTTAGGTATTAATTTGACCAAAAATAAAGAAATATAATATGTTTATAAACACTTTCATCTTTTGTTAAATGTTTTTTTGTTTTTGTTTTTTTTTTTTTTTAAATTTGACACAAAAGAGTCAGAAATTCATTTCCTTACATTTTGACACATACGATGGTGCTCTAAGATAAAACTATTGTTAATTTTTTTTTTTGTGACTAAATCAAAACGTCAAATTATTAGCGGCCCAAATATTTTTTCTCTCTTTCTATTCTTCAATAGATTCTTTTCTTTTTTTTTTGTATTTTTTTAATATTTATTTTGTTAAATTTTTTTTTTTTTTATTTTTTTTATAAACTAAATTTAATGACGACAAATTATGCACACGCTTTTGTAATTTTTTTTAATTTGTATTTAAAAAATTTCAGCCCGAAAGTTCTGTCTGTTAAAAAAAAAGAAGGAATGAAAAAAAACAAGGGTTTTTAAAAAAAGCACATTTTCAAAATTATATAATAGTTTTATAATAAGTTTTGAGCTATTATATTAATAAAAAACTATTGCAGTCAAGAATCCTTACAAGGCAAACAAAACTTGTAATTTATAAAACAATAATAAAGCCAATAGTAACATATGGATGTGAATGCTGGACACTTACACTGAGAGATGAACAGCTACGTATATTTGAAAGAAAAATTATCCGAAAAATCTTTGGCCCAATAAGATTAGAAAACGGAAAATATCAAAGAAGAAGTAATGAAAACATCAAAAACATAATTAATGGCGAAGATATTGTAAAGTTTGTAAAGGCACAGCGGCTACGATGGGCAGGGCATATAATAAGAATGAATGAAAATCGCCCTCAACAAAGAATTTTCAAAACCAGACCACTATACAGTAGAGCAAGAGGCAGGCCCAGAACGAGATGGCAAGATAACATCGAGAATGACTGCCGAAAAATGAGCGTGGAAAACTGGCAGAGTTCTGCGCAGGATCGATCTACCTGGAGGAGTATTACGAAGAAGGCTTTAGCTCACCCCGAGCTGTAACGCTAAATGAAGAAGAAGAAGAATAAGTTTTGGGTAAAGAGTGTATTGAAAAAAAGTCTATAATAATTTTTTAAGACCTTTGGTAAGATATTTATTATATTAAAAAAATTGTAAAAAATCAAGGGACACTTTCTTCAATTTTAAGATAACCCTTTAAGAAAAATCGTTTAGATATGTTGAACTAGAGTCTTGGAGCTCTATATTGCATATTATTACAAAGAAAGAAATAAAAGGTCAACAACTTCGCAAAAACTTTTTCAAACAAGGGTAAATTAAAGTGCCACATGGCAACCCTATACAATTGTGTTATAATATGTGTATTTAGAACTTTTGTTATCACAATTTTAATATATGGATTTTTCGCACTTTAGGTGGGCTGCAATTTTGTAACACGTGAATTTAAAATTTTAGAATTCAAATTATTTTAAAAATTGTAAAAGTGTTGTTAACATACGGTCAAACGTAACGTCCGACTGAAACTATATAGGCACAGGTTTTTTTTTAAATTTTTATAAAAATGTGCTAAAAATAAAGATTTACAGTCAGAATTGAAAATTTTTGTAACTAAAGATACAAATTTCATATTTTCATTCATTCACGATTTCAAAAAAAAAAAAAAAGGTGGTGGTGTAGGCGGAAATTCATAATGAACACTTGTTTTGACCTACAAATTTATAATAAAAAAAAAAAAAAAAAAATTTCAAAACAAAAATTTAAATCTATTTAAACAGATATAGATACATATTTGTTTCTGTAAATTTATCTAAGAGATACTGATTTCAAACAATAAAAAACAATAAAGATTTTATTTCTAACTTTTTTTATAACAAAGTCGCTAATGTCAACACCTTTTGTATTCTTCATCTACTTTTTTTCTTCTTTTCATCTATATTAAAAAAAGTTCTATACGGTAGGTTTTGATTTTATATTACCAGAGTGTATTAGGAAGGTCAGTACATGAATTGAACTTTAATAAAAGCTTAAAATAATATTCAAAGGTTAAAATTGATAAAGCGATTAAAATTGTAGGTACTAAATTTAATCTAATCTAATGGTAAGTAAGAGCTTAAGAATTAAAATAAAGAGATATGTCAACCTTGAAATGTTGGTAATTAGAAAGCTACTAATAACGCGGCACATAAGAAAAAGAAGGTGGAAAAGGCACACGTTACAAAAATACCAAGCAAAATTGCGTCTTGAACGAAATTCGATCTTTCAAGTGATCAGTCAAAGAACCCCTGGTGCAGATCAATAAAAATGAAGCTTTACTATATAAATAAATCCCGGGAATATGCAAAAACAACAGGACTTCAGAGATTTCTATAAAAATGTCTAGTGGTGGCCCTGTATTCTTTCAGAGGAGGAAAAAAATGGTCATCTAATGGTCATTCTCAATCTTAAAAGTGACTTCTACAAGAGTCATTCATGTATGAATACTTTATTTACATATAATAAAAATCATCTGATTTTTTGATAGAAGTTTAAACTACCTAGCACTGTAGCTTATTAGATTTGGTTCTAGATAATATTTAAGGAATTTCAAATTATAATTTGGTAATCCAAAAAAGAATAATTAAGGAAGTTCTTACAGTACACTAATAGAAAAATCTATATTGATAGAAAAAACGACACAAATGTATTCCTTTTCTCCAGTATAAAACTTTCAAAAAAAAAAAAAACTTCTAATAATCTGGTAATCTTTAAATCTCTAAAAATCTAACATTTTCACCTTTATTAAAACACGACGTGTTTGGGGTACTTAAAAAAAAAAACACAACAAAAATAAAATTTCATATGTCTAGTGGGAAAAGCCTATCTTTATCCTCCAGAAATCATTTTCAAACATTTAAAAAAATTATTATGCAGTTCAAATGTGATATAAAATTCCATTCCAAGTACTAAAAAAATAAATTAAAAATTTTTTAAAAACCATGAAAATATTTGTTTTAAATAATAATAAAAAAAAAATAAAAATAGTGAAGAAATTTGCAGAAAATATTATTAAAAAATTCGGTTCAATATTTGAATATTTATTATTTATTTTTTAGAGCATGATATTTTCAACCTCTAAATTTTTTCTATTCATCTTTTGCTTTAATTTCCTTTTGAATATTAAAAAATTTCCAATTTTTTTAAATATTTTAATTTTTTTTTTATTTTATTATTGGATTTTAAAGCAATAAAATGTTAGTGTCAAAATCGTGTCCAAATATTTAAAATAATTTTGAACAAAAAATTCTATAAAATATATTAAAACTTATATATGAGTAAATTAATTCATATAGAATTTAAGTTTGAAAGAAGTTTTTATTTTTATAGGTTAAGGTTCAAACTTAACCTAAAAAACACAATAAATTTGTTTCTGGGTGGCAATATATCGTACAGAATATATAGAGAGTGTAAAAATAGTTCAGGTAATCGAATTTCTTAAAACGGTGATAAAAAATTGATTTTAAAAATTATTAAAAAATTTTAAAATCCATAAAATGGTAGAAATTTTTAATTATTCATACATTTATAAATTTTGATTTCGTTAAATTAATTTGAAATTTTTCAATATGTAGGGTAATCATTTTTAAACTGTGGTGAATTTATAGTTTATTTACATATTAATCAAATTTTGAATTATTATTATTAAATATTAATAAAATTTTAAATTATAATAATTTTTTTTATAATTTTAAAATTAATACTCATGAATGGCCGATTCTTTAAAAATAAAATATAGATTAAAAATTTAGACTTTTTTCAAAAAATATAAATTTAAAACTCTTAATTTTAGATATTATTTAATAATTCAAATAATCAGTTCTAACATAGAGTAAAGATAATAGAAAGAGGGACAAATTCATATAAACTTTTTTAGTATGAAATATTTTTGAGAAAAATAAACGATGGTCAAGATTTTGAATGTATTAACGAACACTTGTTCTATTCAGAAAAGATTTTGTTTACTTATTGTATACATACAATGCACACAGCAACGCACATTTATAAGACAAGGCGATATAGGGTTCATATTTATTCTTATGATAAAAATGAGCATAGATCTAAACACGCTCTGAACATAATGATCAAATCTTCAGCAGATTATGTACAGAATGCTAAGAGCGCTCAGATTTAATAAAAAATCCCCATTTTAAAAAAACATTTTTATTTTATTTACGTTTTAAATTGTCAAAAAGTTAAATTAAATTATTAAAATTAAATTAAAAATGGATCAACTTAAAAGTTTAAAAATATAATCTTGAACAAACGTCAAAATGACTTTGTATTTTATTTTGCTCAGCCATACTCCAAAAATTTCAAGTCTCTGAATTAAAAAAACACGAATCACTAACCCGGAGCGCTCAGAGCTAAAAAAAAAAATGATTTTTTTTTTTGACACTTCATGCTCTGCTTAGATTAAAAAAAAAACGGCTTAAATTTTAAAATTTTTATCCAAAACAATTTTAAATTTGTGACTTTGACCGTTGATTTAATATAAATACAATAACAAATCAATTTAGAAATAAAGTTGACGTATTGTAAACTAGTGTACAATAAACAAATTTAAGTAACTCACACAATTATAATAAACAATTTTTTAATTAGTTACAAATGCGGCACGTATTTATCATCAGATAACATGGAACGTTCTAAATAGAGACATAATTTTTATTTAACTATTTTTTTTTTTAAATATCTATTAAAAAAAAACAAAATAGAACAAAATTATTTCAATAATTGCTACTGAATACATATTTTATATCCGCTTATTTTTCGTATAAATATAAAATTTCAATTATATTATGTAAAGTTATTAATAACATTTCATTTATAGCATACTTACTACTATGAAGCAACCATAATAAAAATAATTGTTTTTTTTTTCTTTTTTTATTGAAATGTAAAACCATTTTAATCAAAATTTGTTAAAAGAGATTCCGTGGCATTATTGACAGGTTACAACAACGTAACAATTATTCGTATATAGTTAAAATATATGTGCGTTCTAATTACAATGTAAATTCGTTTGTAATGTTTTATTATTCTAGGTTTAAGCATCGTTAATTTCATTACTTTTGTTTAGAGACACAGCAGTTAAGTAAGTAGTTAGGAAGCAGGGATATTAAATGGGAGTTTGGAGTTCGATTTGAAATGAAAATGAAAAGATTCGTTTTGAATTTTTGCAAGTTGTAGTATGGAACGTTATTAACAGAGGGGAACACATTAGATGGAGTATGTTCCAAATCTTAGCAGTTCTCAAAATAAATGAGTTTCCATGCCCAGTTTTAAAACATCTTGAACTTTTCACAGTGTAGAAATGAGCACTTGCTGCTCCTCTGGTGTTACGTTGTTTTACTTTGGATTTGTTTAAGAGCAGTTATAATTGATTTTAATTCAATACAGCAAGAGTCATTACTTACAAGATATCTATAAAATTGATAAAAAACTTCAATATTTTGACGAAAGTTAAGTGGAGTAAGCGTAACTTGTTCAACAGGGTCATCTATTAGACGTATTAGAAATAGCGAGAGATGCAGTTATTAAGTACAAAAAGGTTTTTTGCTGGAGAGATTTGAATTTAGATCTTCGTTAACGTTTTTTGAAATGCTATGTATGGTCGGTTCTTTTATATGGAGTAGACACTTGGTCCTTGTCAACCACCCACATGAATAATCTCGAAGCCTTTGAAATATGGTTTTAAAGAAAAATACAAAAATTTCATGGATAGATCGTAGACCGAGAACTTCTTACTGAAATCAATAGAAGAAAACGAGGAAGAGTGTAGTAGAGTAGACTGTGTCAACTCTGGGATACCCGTATGACCGTAACATATACATTATATCATCCGGTTAATTACTTTTGCCAAAATTTCAAACATTCAGCTTTATTAAGTGTAGGGGAATACTCATATAAAAGAAGGAGTTGTATGGTAGCTAATCGATCCCTCTGCAGGAGACCAACCAAATTTTACTGTAACTTTGGCCATTACACTAAACTAATTTTGGCAAAATTTCAGACACCCAGCTTCCTTAGGTGTGGTGTAATGCTCATATAAAAGAAGAAGTTGTATGGCAGCTACTCGAACCCTCTACAGCAGACCAATCAAATTTTGCAGGAACTTTGTCCATTACACTAAACTATTTTTAGCAAAATTTCAGATACCCAGCTTCATTAGGTGGAGAGTAATGCTCAAATAAAATAAGAAGTTGTATGGCAGCTGCTCGAACCCACTGCCCTAGACCGACCAAACTTTGCAGAAACTTTGGCCATAAAACTAAACTACTTTTGGCAATATTTCAGACACGCAGCTGTAATAGGAACAGAGTAATACTCATATAAAAAAAGAAGTTGTATGGCAGCTACCCGAACCCATGGTTCAAAATGGCTGGATTTAAATAGCGATGACGGCTATTGCAAAAAAATTAATTTGCAAAAATTTCAAAATCCTAGCTCCTTTAGTTTTTGAGTTATCGTGCGGACGGACGGACAGACGGACGGACAGACGGACAGACGGACAGACGGACAGACGGACAGACGGACAGACGGACAGACGGACGGACGGACATACATAGCTAAATCGATTTATTTTTCGATTCTGATCCGATCCATACACTTGAGTCTATATCTACCCCCCCTCCTTCTCTGCGTCACAAACGTAATGGCAAATTTATTATACCCTTTGACTATATAGTCATACGGGTATAAATATCATATTTTGGACATGTGCAATTTATCGTGCAAGGAAAAATTGAAGGCAAAAGAAGTGTTGGCCGAAAATAAATATTGCGGTTACACAACATCAGGAACTCGACAGTATACCAAATATAGGTGATTTGGTACACATAGCAATGGATTGAAATGAGTACAGATACATTTTATGCATATTTTAACTCAACTTTCAGGACATATGACCACTAACATCCAATAGTAGATAGGCATCGAAGAGAGAGAATCCAAAAATGTTTGAGATACGCCAGCAGTTGTACTTCATTTTAGTTCGAATATAGGATTTATAGGTATTAGATCATTGAAAATATAAAACGTTTCTGAATTTTATAAGGTCTAGTGCTATCTTCTGTTCAAATTGTAAGTGGAATTTATTAAGATCAATACTCAAAACTTGTCATGCGCTACCAGAAATATGTTTAAGATGCAGTTGGTTAGCTATTAATCATTTCAATGCACCTAAGTATGTATTTACAATAAATAAAAGAAATGTAATAAATAATAAATTATATTTTGATTACAATACATAACTCTATGATTCAATGTGATCAACACGGCAAGTTATTAAATCGGCATAACTACAAAAATCTAATCAGATACTCTTTAAAACCTTAGAATAGACAAACCAACCACTTTATTTTTTATTTTTTAATTTAATATACAATTTAATACCAGTCTTATTTTAAGTATAATTTTTTTATTATTCCACCATACTTGGATTACATTTATCTTTAATATAATCTAACTGCGATTTAAGAATATTATTTAATTTTTATACCCGTATGACTATATAGTCAAAGGGTATAATAAATTTGCCATTACGTTTGTGACGCAGAGAAGGAGGGGGGGTAGATATAGACTCAAGTGTATGGATCGGATCAGAATCGAAAAAAAAATCGATTTAGCTATGTATGTCCGTCCGTCTGTCCGTCCGTCCGTCCGTCCGTCTGTCCGTCCGTCCGTCCGTCTGTCCGTCCGTCCGTCCGTCCGCACGATAACTCAAAAACTAAAGGAGCTAGGAACTTGAAATTTTCGCAAATTCGTTTTTTTGCAATAGCCGTCATCGCTATTTAAATCCAGCCATTTTGGTCCATGGGTTCGGGTGGCTGCCATACAACTTCTTTTTTTATATGAGTATTTCTCTGTACCTATTACAGCTACGTGTCTGAAATTTTGGCAAAAGTAGTTTAGTTTTATGGCCAAAGTTTCTGCAAAATTTGGTTGGTCTGTTGCAGTGAGTTCGAGTAGCTGCCATACAACTCCTTCTTTTATATGAGCATTACTCTATACCTATTAAAGCTGGGTGTCTGAAATTTTGCCAAAAATAGTTTAGTGTAATGGCCAAAGTCACAGGAAAATTTGGTTGGTCTACTGCAGAGGGTTCGAGTAGCTGCCATACAACTCCTTCTTTTATATGAGTATTCCACTACACTTAATAAAACTGTATGTTTGAAATTTTGACAAAAGTAATTAACCGGATGATATAATGTATATGATACGGTCATACGGGTATCCCAGAGTTGACACAGTCTACTATACTACACTCTTCCTCGTTTGATATGAATGAAATTTTTTTATTCGATACTCAATTAGATGACAATATAACGAAATCCAAACCAACCAACTATTAAACGACACGATTAAATATATAAAATCCTGTATCATAAATAATAAAAATATAATGTACAAAAAAAAAATAATAACAAAAATATGAATTGTAAATTGAAACCGAATCTAATTATTAATTTTTCGCGTTAAAAAAAAGATACATGACAATTGCAATTTTTATGAACACACTTTTATTATCCATCCATTTTTTCCAATTTTTAAATTGTTAATGTTTTTTTATTTTTTTTTTATTTTTATTTTGTTTCTTTTGTCACGATTAACCAATACCAGCGTCAGTTCAAATATTTAAAAGATGCGAGGCGCTACATATTAAATGAGATATTTAATAAAAGCGTTAATAAAATTATTACTGACAGAATTTTAAATTAATAAAATGAAAAAAGTAAATGAATTAAAATAGTTGAGCCTTTAAGAATGGCCTGTTAAAAAAATGTTTAATTGTGAAAATAGTTGTAATAGTACATTCGTTTATTCAATCTAAAATTTATGGGTTCAGATTTCAAACTAGGATTTGTATAATTGAATTTTGGAGCAATTTTTAGAAATTTTCATTGAACACTTATTTCAATACTTATTTCAAACAGTAACCAATTTCTTTTAATACAAAATTTTTATATACATTTTCCCCTATAAGTATGCAATAGTATCATACGGACCTCGACGACGTATCTGCACTGCTGTGAAAAAAAAAATTATCAACGTGGAAGGACATAATATTTACTGATGAAAGTAAATTCCACTTTGACGATGGCACATCGAAGATTCGAAGAAGAGTTGGCAAACGGTTAAGTTATGAACTCATGGAAATATTTCCACCAAAATCCTAAGGTGAGGATGATGTGGGGATGTTTCTCCTGCAAAAAAAAAAGGAAGGTTGTGCTTTGTGAGCTTCAAAGTAACAGCGGATATGTGTTTTGATATTTTGCAGAAGGAGTTAGAACAATCTGTGCGCAAGCTCTATGGCGACACTTCCGACATTATTTTACAATAAGACAACGCTCGTTGTCACACGGCAAAAAAGATAATAACAATTTATTTTTTATGTTTTGAGTGTAGAATGAGTATTTCGCTGTCACATGCCGTATTACATTTTTAGGGTATTATATACTAATTTTAACTTTATCTTTTTGCTTTGCCGGGTTGAAGATCACATAACAGTTAAAAGTTTGACTGTAATGGAATGGCACCCGTATAGCCCGGACCATAAACCAATAGAAAATATTCGGTCATATTAAAGCTAAAGGTAGCCAAGAATCGTTCAAAACCAACGGAAGGTCTGAAAACTATGATTAAAGCCACTTGGGATGCAGCTGAAACGTCAAGAAATCAACACAATTCAATTAGAAAAAAGATGTGAAGCTGTAAATAAAGTTGCACACAATTTGGTGAAAATCAAATTAATAATCATCGATAAATTAGAAAAAATAAATAATGATGACAAGTTAGAAGATGAAATCTCTTCTCGTAAATGCTTTTTGTCGTAAGGTCTAAATCTTTCATTTACCAAAAATGTAAACCAGCTAAAAGATGAGATCACTAAAAACAGAGATAAGGAAGCTTTATGTTAAAGTCGAAGCCCACTGCAGTTGCTTATTTTTTTATTTTCATATTTTGTGAATTGCAAAAATTCTTTTATAAAGTAATCAAGACCGGTTCTATACTTTGACTCGCAACCCCATTTGTAAACTTACTTTACTCGGAATACAGGTAACTTTGGTTGGCAGAGCGATTTCTCGAATCAGAGTCTCATTATTTAAAAACACATATCTTAAGACTAACAAAACAAGAAAGCTTCAAATTATATTAAATATTTTAAGCCTTTTTTTTGGAAGATGTTAAACAAAGTTATTGATCCGATTGCTATTGAAGTAACAAAATTCCGATATTAAAATTCAAAATGTCCAAGTAACGTAAAATTATATTTGTTTTTGTGTTTTTAAAATCAACAAAATTAATAAAGTTTCTAGAAATACGAATATGGATAAAGAGAAGGTTTTTGCACAGTATCTGAGAGTTGACATGTGCAACTATAATCTTATTCAGTTCAAATTTATCGATTCAAATAAAAAACTAGCTAATTAGAGAAAGAAATAAAAGTTCAGAATTTATTAGTTTTTAACTTTGTAATTTTTAACACCTTTTAAACTGTAATTTTAAATTACCTTAACTAGTTTTTAATGGAATTAAATTATTGGAATTAAAATAAAAATTATAATAAGAAATAATGGTAATGTTATTGGATGATAGCAATGTTTTCATAGCTTTATAACATAAAATTATATTTGTTTATAAACTAATAAAAAATGTAGTGTTAATAAAATTCATTCAGCAAAGTCTAGTACAATTGAGCAAATTAATAAGCGACCAGGGTGACACGTTAAAAGTCCCATAAGAAAATGAAATATTTGTCTCATTGACATGAGTCAGAAATCCCATTATATTTTTTGTAATGATAATAATTAATAATGTTATGATTTGGTTTTTTTGTGCTGCACTAGAGCGGCGCCCGACTACAGCCACTTGCCACTTGCTAGGGCTCGACCGCACCACGCAGGATGTCTACCTCGCGTATTCGAAGACTTGATCGCAGAATGCTAAAACTCGAGCCGCGGCTCTCGTGTTTCGGATGGCTCAAACAGACCAGAATATCGAAAAAAAATGAATGTAGCTGTTGGAAATATTCGGGTTTTATAGTTGGTTAAAAAATCATAGAGTTATACCCTTTTTCCAAAATATGTACCCATATGAAATATTTAATGAGACTCATTTTGGTGAGACAAAAATCCCGTTAAAAATATGTCACAAGTCCCATGGAACTTCTGTCTAGTGATTCAAAAGTCCCAGTGGGAGTTCTGGCCATGGGATTCTGACATGTCACCAATAAGCAGTTTAATAGTCGTCATTGATTAATTTAATTTCTTCTGAGCAATTCTACAAAAAAATAATGTTTGTCAACTGTTGGTGCTTCTCATGTTTTTACCAACTTTCATCATATGAATAATTTCTCACAACATTCTCAATATTTCTATATAAAATATAGTTTAACCAGTTGAGTACTTAATAAGGAATCAAGTGTTAAATTGGATAATGTTCAACAATACTAAAAAATTTGCTAACTATAATGGTTCGATAAAGAAGAGCGAAATATTAATTTTATAACATTAGTTGGATTTTTAACACTTGGATATATGATTTGCTGTTAATATAATAAACTTCCTTTTAAGAAATGTTGACATAACACTTTGCGTTAGCATATTCTTGCATCAAATTGTACCATTTTTTAGTAAAATCATGTTTGGTTTTTAGAATTAATTTAATACGTATAGGAAACATACACAAGAAGTTAGACAACATTAATAAAACTGTGTCAGATTAATGATTTATAAGATGGTATTAAATCAAAAGATTGCATTAATACAAAATACTTTAAAATTTAAAAAGTGTCAATTAATTTATCCCCAGGGTCTTAAAAAAATAATAGATCAAATAATTGGAGCATAATTTAGGTTTTAAAGATTATTTAAGTTTTATTAACAAAAATTAAATAAAGTATCTATATAAATTATATCAACTCATTTGCAATTACTTGTGTATTTGTAGTATTAAGAAATGAATTGGAAATGACAAAAATTGGAGGTCAAGAATTGACAAAATTTAATGTGCTGAACATCCACAAGAACAAAAGTATAGTATTTCTAAATGAATAAAGTTAATAAATAAATTGTTCTCAATAATATTCTTTATTTTTGGACCTCATCAGTCAGTGGTGCTATTTGGATTTAACAAAAAAAAGTTTTAAAGCTCTGCCGTTCAGAAAACAATTTTTATAACAATAGCTGTGTTTTTTTCATTAGGTTCAGGATCTTGATTTGCTTGATGGACTTGAACTTGTATCACGAGCTTGTACCAAACTTAGAACAATGTTGACAAAAGTATAAATACTACTATTACAACATTATTAAATACTTGTGTAAATTATCACAAAAAAACTAATTTTATGGAAGAACTTTTTTCTATAGCCCCACTTATTACGGAGCTACAGCCATTCCAAGTGCGGAAAACCCCTTTGTATAAATTGTTATCACAAGAGCTTTATAATGATTATTTTTAATTTGGAATCAGTAAATGTCAGCTGCTTTTATAAGTTTTATAAGTATATGGTAAATAAAAATTTAGAATTGCCGTCATGCAACCTCATTTTATGAAAAAGTTTCAACCTTTCATATCTTTTAAACCATTTAAGTTAAAAGCTGAAATTTGGAGTAGTTAGATTCTTAGAAATTAATATGAGTATGTTTTTGAAGAAAATTTTTTTCTGACACCTAATCTTTATGAGCTGTAGAAGTCTAAAATGGAAATTTTACTATTTTTAAGCACATGTACCTTGAATAACTGTCCAATTTTTTTTGATATTATTCTTAATTTCAAAACACTCCTTTAAAATTTTACAGTGTCTCTTGAAGTGTCTCCAAAAATCAAAATTTAATAGTAAACTATTTTTATACCCGTATGACTATATAGTCAAAGGGTATAATAAATTTGCCATTACGTTTGTGACGCAGAGAAGGAGGGGGGTTAGATATAGACTCAAGTGTATGGATCGGATCAGAATCGAAAAAAAAATCGATTTAGCTATGTATGTCCGTCCGTCCGTCTGTTCGTCCGCACGATAACTCAAACACTAAAGGAGCTAGGATCTTGAAATTTTCGCAAATTCGTTTTTTTGCAATAGCCGTCATCGCTATTTAAATCCAGCCAATTTGGTCCATGGGTTCGGGTGGCTGCCATACAACTTATTTTTTTATATGAGCATTACTCTATACCTATTACAGCTACGTGTCTGAAATTTTACCATAAATAGCTTAGTGTAATGGCCAAATTTACTGCAAAATTTGGTTGGTCTACTGCAAAGGGTTCGAGTAGCTGCCATACAACTTTTTATTTCATATGAGCATTACTCTATACCTATTGAAGTTGGGTGTCTGAAATTTTGCCAAAAATAGTTTAGTGTAATGGCCAAAGTTACTGCAAAATTTGGTTGGTCTACTGCACAGAGTTTGAGTAGCTGCCATACAACTCCTTCTTTTATATGAGCATTATACTTCACCTAATAAAGCTGGTATGTTTGAAATTTTACCAAAAGTAATTAATGTTTATAATAATAATAATATAATGTTTATATAACGGTCATACGGGTATCCCAAAGTTGACACAGTCTACTCTACTACACTCTTCCTCGTTTATATTGAAACAAACTCTGAAACTCCTCCTAGTTGAGAATCTCAAATACACATATATATAAATATTCTCAAATAAGCGGCAATCCTGATTTTAAATCCAACTCAAAAATCCTTTCTAATTGAGAATCTCACGTATAAATACATATAAATATTCTATAAAATGCGTACATCCCTAATTTTGTAACAAACTTTAAGATTCCTCTTAGACGCTAGGAACATTTACCTTGAATAACTGTCCAATTTTTTTTTTTTAAATTTTTTTTTTTGGAACTATTTTTTTGGAACTATTTTTTTGGAATTATTTTTTTTTGGAATTATGACACCATCCCATTTGAGGGAGTTTCACTTATGGACATCTGTGAATATAATATAGTTTCGAAGTTAAAAATCAACCTTTTATGATGAATCTGAGTCTCCTTACAGTAGAACGTTTTTTTGCATAATTCCGTGAAGACGAGCAGGTTTTGAAAATTTTCTAAAGCTATTAACGAATATATTGTAATTAAAACTATACTAAATAATTATATTAAGTTTACCAAATATATTTGCAAAATATTTAAAATTAAGTTTTAAATTTACGATTATGACCACCTTCTATCTAACATATATATTGCTTTTTTTCAAATTGGCTTCCTCATTATTGATTCTAACTTATTAAAACTTTATGTTCATTTCATTGTTTAATAAATAGCTACTATTATTTTAAATTGAATTTTACTATTTCCTCATTATTTAAAAATTTTAATTTTTATTATTTAATTAAAAAATCTAAATAATAATAATAAATTAATTTTAATTACAATTAGAGTGAAATACAAATGCCAACATAAAGCATTGAAATACAATAAAATTAAAAGATGGTTTTTCAATTTTAATGCAACTTGTATTCTAAGAAAATTTATTTATTTTTTCAAAAATCTATTATTATAATTCTTTAATTAAATCGTAAATGTGAATAAACGTATCAATAAATTTCCAATAAAATCAATTAATTTAAATAATAGTAATAGGTTTAGAGTTTTAAATATAAACCTAGTTAATACGCCCTCGTCTGTCACACGCGCCGAATTCGCGTCTATGTATGCGTACTTTAAATAATATATTATTCTCCCTCCTTCCTTCACAACTTCGTGTACCCCTTGAAGGAATGGGAGCTGTTTTTAACTCACAAGATTACAGGATATCCTCTAATCATGAATTAGTTTTATAAAAGCATTTACAAGTAACTTTAATGTTAAGTGAGTCAAAGGATTCTAAAGATTTTTAGGGTGCTATGACCCATAATTTATGGGATATATTGGCTCTCAATTTTTAAGTCATTAATTTTTAAGTCCCTGCACTGGCGGGTTATATTGTTCAGATAATATTTAGGCAATATGTCCTAGCGCTGGTGGGAAATAGAGTCCAAGAGCATTATGATCCGGGTCACAAGGCACGTCGCCAATTTATCAATTAGAATTATATTAAAAATAATGAGTTTATATTTAAAATCTATAATCATAATTTATATTGGAAAGGAATTAATATAATATTATATAATAAACTGAATTTAATTAAAATTTTTTATTTATTGGAGACATTTTGTTTTCCTTTAAGTACTAATGATCTTTAATAAATAATTTTAACTCATTCCTTGATAAGACTACTTGTTTTAGTGAAGATATACGAAATAAGTTCAGTTTAACAAGTTTTATTTTGAATTATTTTTCCTTCAATTTAACATTAAATAAAAAATAATTTATTCAAAGGTAATTATTGGGCAGGTGCTAATAGCATGTCAAACTAATATTAAATTAGAGGAAACAAGAATTGCTTATTTTTATTGTAACACATAATAAAAATCGGACATCTTATAAACCAACAAACCAATTAACAATAAATAATTATAATAAAATTGTTTTTCTGATAAAAAAATCTCGATAGTGAAAGAAGAACTTAATATATTGGAATAAATTAAATTATATATATTTAATTTAATTCTTATTAATTTTATTAAAAAATATAAAAATTTAAAATAGAAGATATCTAGAAAATTTTGATCCCAATTAAAATGCCCTAACATTTTTGGTTTATCAAAGTTGATGTGGTTCTTAGATTATAAGAAACAAGTGTTTTACATGACCATAAGTGGTGGACATATAGTAGTAATATGTAATTATAATATATTACTTCAATCCAATAAGTTATGCAGATTTTGAACAATCCAAGGTTTAACTAGATTGATAATCAAGGAAAAGTGAAAGCTGGAAGGGTTGTGAAAAAGTTAAAAGAAGTATGGTATTTTGATTATTTGGGAAAGTAAACCTTGAAGGAAGTTTATTGATATTGAACGAATTAATTGATATTGAACGATTACTTCAAACGGTACTCTTACACTCTGAAACCGTACGACTCTTTTACCCAAACTTTATTGTGGGACCTTGTGTGGAATTAATGTAAAGTATTTTTTCAAGGATAAGGATATGAAAAGCATTGTGGGGAATTTGGTTGAGGAAATTTGGGATTAAGAGGGACAGGAAAAATGTAGGGATAGACAGAGATTAATGGAGATATTTATATGTACTTCTTTTTGTACATATTTTTATTTAAACTCTTTTGTATTCTTCTATATTGTATAAAAAATTACTGTAAGTCTCTGTAAATAAATGACAGGTCTGGCAATCATAAATGAAGAGTTTTGAGTGATGACGAGGCAGGATCCGATATAGGTATAAATAAAGAAAAGAAAGTTGAAAAAGATTAGTCTCATTCTAAAGCGTCCAATAACATCATTGGCCCGCCAAGCGCTAGAATTAAACTCCAGGGGCCGAAAAAATGTGAGGAGGCCAAAAGCTACCCGTAGAAAAATAGTTCAAAGAGATTGTTATTTATTTGGAAAGACATGGTCGGAAATAAAAAGATTATCGCAAAACATAGATAATTGTAAATGGAAAGGCTTCTACTTTGGTTGTGTGGAAGCCCTATGTTCCCTAAGGGTATAATATTATATTTTTTTTTTTTTTTTTTTTTGCCGGCACCTCTACGTGCTAACTTTCACTGTGATAGGCTAAACAGCCTGACTATATATGTGCATGTCGGAACAGGGGAGGTATATTCATATATTAGAACTGATCAAATGAATTCCACATACAATGCAAACATGAGGTAGTACTACACCTTATAACATGTATAAATGTCTTAGATTTTCAATAAATACAGTTCTATTTTTGTTTATATTGTAATAATTTTGTACTTGAGTTATAATGGTATTCTATATCAGTGAGTTATATTATTTAATTGAAATATTTGTTTACATTTTGTATTTGTTTATATTGTTATATTTATTTATTTATTATTAAAGATATATAATTATTATTTATTAATTAAGCCATTAATTTGAACCCATAGGCGAATGGTAGCTGAGTCGAGTTGAAAACCAGATAAAAGTTTTTTCACTTTCACTGGGATTCGAACCCGGGGCCTCTCGGATGAAAGTCGGCACTCTAACCACTGTGCCACCCAGCCGTTCAAACAAAACTGTGTCAGTAATTTAATATATTTCCTTATTGTTTAATTTTTAATCATCCGAATTATTTTTATTATTTTCACAATATTAACTTTGAGTTTAAGATTATCGTGTCTAACTTCTGATTATTTTGATTACTTTTAATTCGAATTTTATTTTAGCGTAATTAAATTTTTATATAATAAACTTAAAATTTTTATTAAAATTATTATTCTTTTCAATGACATTTATCACATCGTTCGATTTTATTTTGACAGTGTTAAATATATAAACAGTTACAATTTTAAATTACACTTTCTAAGTACAAAATTCAAAGTACTTTAAACATGCATTAAGTCTATAGATTTTATTTAAAAAAAAAAAAAAAAAATTTTTTTAAATTGAATACCTTGACAAAATGAACATATTTACACACCTTGTTCCAATTAATTTTAAACTAATTTTCATTGAACGATAAATATATGACTCCATCAATAATGACTCATTTTGTAATAAATTTTCACCAAATGAAGTAATCGTTTGAAAGTCAATGAACGTAATTCTTTTCAATAAAAATAATTGTTTATTACAATTTAATAGTTGCTCTACTATAATTTCAGTAGGAGTTTTCATTATGAAATTTTAATTTTTTTTTTTATTTTGTAGATAAAATCAAATTAATGCATATGAATTAAATCTATATAGGGTTTTCAAATAAGAACAACTTAACTTTAATTAAATATTTATTAAAAGTATTGAGCGTTTGAGTGAAACATATAATATGAAATATGAAATAAAAAACCGAGTAGTTTTCTTTTACAATTACAATTTCAACTACAATTTTTAGATTAAATACTACTGTAATCATATAAATTTCAATTCAAACCTATATAATATTGAATTTTTAATCCTTAAACTTTATAATGAGTTCTTATTATAGTGTATTGAAATTTTATGAATGAAAAGATTTGCAAAATACTCGAATACCAGGAAATTAAGTACTTCTGAAGTATTTTTCGGTACTTAATTACTCGAAAATCCTTCAGTATCAAAAAATAATTACAAAAGTAATTAAAATCAAAATTATTAATTTGGAAATGAAAATATTTCCAAAATACTTAAATACTTGGAAATTAAGTAATTCTGAAGTATTCTTTGGTACTCAATTACTCGAAAATACTTGAGAAATTAAAAAAATTATTACAAAAGTAATTAGAATCAAAATTTAATTACTTTCCAGAAAATACAAGTATTTTTACTTGATTCTTTTACTTATAGTATCGAAATTTAAGTAATACTAGTAAATACAAAGCAATGAGTATCAGGTACTTACAATTGTACTTAAGTACCATTTTTCTCAGTATTTTAGAAGTGTGATTTAAGATAAAATATCCATTGTATCGCTCTCTGAAACTTTCTTTCAATATTTTTAACATAACATATATCTGTACATACTTATATGAAATCCTCCAGTGTAAATCGAGATGTTTTTAATAATTGACTAAATTTTATTATTAAAAAATCAATAAATTTCACTCTAAAAATAGAACAGTGCTACATTTTCTATTTACTCGCCTCAGTTATATGAGATTTTTATATTTTATATACCTATATATTTTTACATGTAAACTCAATTCATTAGAAATTTTGACATTTGATATTAATTGTATATCTTATAATAAAATAGCTATTAAAATCCAATATAAATAAAAAAAAATTCCCAATATAATATTATCCTATTAAAAGAATTTTGCAATGCATATTCAAACTCTCATCACTGGACACTGACGAAAAAAAACTGATCTTTAAAATTAAAATTTATTACAATGACACAAAGTATTTTTTTTTATAATATTCTATTAAATTACAAAAAAGAACGCAATGAAATCTTTAATGTATTTTCAATATCTATCTACTGATATTTTCTTTTAATATTAAGTATTAACTATGTTTAAACCGTGAAGTATATTTTCTTTAAGTTAAACAATTTCATACATACTAAATAATTGTTATAATTTAAGTTCGTAAATTCTATCAAATAATAATAATAGAAAGAAACGACAATCAAAATATATGATACATTAAAACTAGTTCCATTTGAACAGCGTTATAAACGCTTAACACTAAATAATAACTTTTTAAAATTAAATAAAATTGCTACATTAAATTATGCTCTGATAAAATACAAACGAGGAAGATACCTTTGTCAACTCTTAGATTATATTTAGATTTCACTTTTTAAAAATAAAACATACGGTTTAAAATTTTCGATTTGTTCTAATAACTCACAGATCAAGTTCTGAAAATTTCATTCATGTATTAGAACAAATCGAAATGTAATATGACAGTAGTTGTCTAGGCAATCTAACACTCCAAATGCCTACTGATGTGCCTGGTGGTGCTAGAAAGATAAAACACTCTTTACATATATTTCTAATATCTCAGGTAGTACCTAAATGCTGATGATTTAAAATCTTAAGCTTTCAATATTTATGTTCCTTAACAGTTACCTATAAATAGAGCTCTGATAATTAGTTTGTATGTATATAAAAAAATATGGAACCAAAAATTGAATTACAAGACTCCAGCTCTTTTTTGTACTGATGTACAGATATGGGCAGACGCACAAAGTTAAGTTAGTTTACTCTCCGATTCCAATCAGAACCACACATTTGAGCCTTTATCTGTCATATTAGCCGTTTAGCACATTTCAAAGGAAGAAGCAATTTCATTATACCTGTGCAATTATAGGCATATGATTTAAAAAAAAAAATATATAAAATTTTATTTAATTCGGTGTATAATTGTTATGTGCAATAAATAAAATGATATTCGATTATTGATAAAAATGGGTTTGTACAATTAACATTATGATATAATACCAGAATACAGATCTACAACATTAAGAATATGTATCTGCAGCATTTAAATAAGATACTTCAACTAATGTTAGTTTTATTAGAAATATAAAAAACCATCTCCAACTTTCCACTAAACTTGCTTCCAAGTTCTTACCTTAAATCTTTTGAAAAGACATAAGAGATCAAAAAATTTTGTAATTTTTCAAGATTAAATATTGTTTTTTTATGTGTTTTAATAAAGCTTATGAAATTATCTGTCAAGATTGAATATACACCTTATTAAACTTCTGTTGGAACTATTTAAACATAGCCATTTTCCAAACTTTGGAGCAATGGAATTATGTTAGAGCTACAAAAACAATCTAATTGTACTAACAGCAAAATAAAATTGCTAAATTTTTCTCAGTTATTTGGATTGCTCTTTTGAAACATTCAAGGTTATGGTATGTTGTAAAATTTAGAAAGGAATTAACTTAAACCCTTGAAAAGATAACTTTTTATTAAATTATTACCTAACATGTCCAATGTTGCTTTTACATTCCATATTACTACAATATTTCCAAGTAAATTAAAATATTAGATAAATAAATTAAAACACAGATTACAGGTTTTTTATTATGAAATATTAATTTAATGTATTTAATTAAAATTTTTTTTTTAATTAAAAGATTGTTATATTTACAAGTAAAACAATTTTTCAAATCGAAAATCAAAAATTTGTTTCCGCAATATTTATTTTAAAAATTTATTTTAAATAGAAACAATTAAAATTTTTTTTAATAAAAGAATTTATTTAATTAGAAATAAAACTGTATTCAAATACTTTTTTACTTTTATTTAGAATTTATATTTACTTTCCCGATTTTATTTTGGATAAAAAATTTAATAATGGTTAAGATCATTTTATATTTTTATTTACTTACTGTAGATTTTTACACAATATGTAAAACGTTGCATAAAGAAGGTATGGGATTCGGACAAAGAAATAGAAGTCTCAATTTTCAAAGTTTAATTATGAGATAAAACTAGAAGCCTTGTTCTGCGTTTCCTAAAGCTGATTTATTTAAAATAAAACTTGTATTTTTTTTATTACATTTCCACAGGTTTAAGAAGTAGGTATAGGGCAAGTCTATTTAGACTAGACTTCAGTGTCTTTAATCTTTATTTTAATAATGGACCCCAATTCTAATTCAAAAATAAATTAGAACCGATTCAATCCGATTAAAAAAATTATTTTTAATTAAAGTTAGCAAGCGTTCTGTCATCATATTTATAATAACTGAATGACAACTTTCATTCAAATAAACAGAATTTGTACGACATTAAAAACATCATTGATTAAATCGATTAAATCGATTCTCATCCTTACATGAAGTTAAATGTAAATAAATTTATTAATAATTAATACTGATATTTCTCTTCTTTTTAATGTACTAATTTAATTGAAAGTTGTGAGGAAAAGACTCTCAAACATTTAAATTAAATATTTTTGCAAAATATGAATATATTTTTTTTTATTGTTAAAAATTATTATTTAACATTTTTTTTAAAAAATAACTTGATAATAAAAGTAAGGAAATAAATTATTTTGAGAACTAAGAATTTCATTTCAAAATAAACAACATTTAAATCTATTAGAAAAATTTTTCAAATAAATTTTATTAGTTCTTATGAAATATTTGACAATTACAAAAATTTATCATTAATTGAAATCGATTCTTTATAAATAAGAATTTTTTATTAAAACTTATTACTTGTGGACTTATGTTAAAAATTTATTTTAATATTCTTACAATTACATTTTTTAAGAATAATAAAAATTTTTTAATTGGAAAAAAAAAAATATTTTAAAGTGCAAAAAAAAAAATCGATTAATACTAATCGATTATTCTTTACTTTACATTTTAAACTTTTACCCACGATCATTATAAAAATGGAAGAAACAAATTATGTATCACAAATTTAACATATAATATCGATATAATTTTAAAATGCTAAATCAGTATTTTTGATTAATTTCTTAATTTTTTGTAATAAAAGACTAAATATATAGGCGAATAACTGAGAGAATAACTTTAGTTACATAAAACAATCAATTTTTTACAATGAATCATTTTGATTGTGACATTTTGAAAAATTTTCCGACAGTTAAAAACGCAAAGAAACAGAGTGAATTGTATATAAAAGGACAATGTCTTCAATTTGCTGTATTGCTATTTAATGCTTATTATAAGCCTTTAAAGAATCTTTCAACTACAAAAACTTTTGATGTTGTTTTTTTTTTTTTGAAAATTTTACACAAACAATGTAAGTGAAGACAATCACTTGTTGTTTTATTTTATGTTATTGTAATTTTATTTATTGCTTTGTTTTTGAATTTTAGAAAATTGCGAATCGACGTTTGCACTGTGAAAATAAGGTACCGCCGATATATATATATATATATTTATATGTGTATATTATTATATATATTTGTTTAGTTCTGATATATTATTCCACTGACCTTAAAGAATTTATCAAGGACGAATGTCTAAAATCATTAAAATTCCTGTCATTATAATACAAATGATACATTAATAATCTAAAATAGTTTTGTATTGGAGGGATCATCACTATAATTCTTTGAATTGCTAGGTTTTTTTTTTTTGTTTTTTTTGTGATTAATAGAAGATAAAAGATTATTCAAAATTTCATAAGCCGTTTAGAATCACAAATATATATAAATATATAATATCTTTAATCTACCTACAATAATCGGATTGGGAACTTCTGATCGTTTGAGTGTTATAGAATACGAGCATTTAGTTTAATATATCACCACCTATGTAATAATGTGATAACAAAGCTAAAATTCAAAAGCTAGTGAACCAGAAAGAAACTTAAAAAGAACTTAAAAAGAACTGCAAATTGAAACAATTGAACAAGACTTTTGATCGATTAAGTGGAAGTAAAATAGAAACACCAGTGTACATGATCGAACTTAAAATGAATTGGATATTGAAACAATTGAACAAGACTTTTTATCGATTAGGTGCAAGTAAAATAGAAACACCAGTGTACATGATCGAGTGTTGTAAAAACATGGTTAAGTCATTCCTCCGTGTCAGTGGAGGAATCTTGAAATACACAAAACATGAGATATGTAAATTGTAAATTCAATTCCAATATTAGGGAATATTAATGCGGTATAAAACTATTACATATTTCTCTAAAGACGGAGTTATTAAGATGACGACTTTAAAATCCCGGTTGGATTATATCTAATAAAAAAATATCCTAATAGCCTATCTACAATGAACGCTCTTGTTTTGCTCTTAACACATAGCTATCTGTCAAACTAAGTTAAATGTATTGAATTATATGAAAGTAACTACAATAGACGCAGCCATGTCACAGCCATTACGCAGTCATTAAAAAAGTTGTTTAACTCTTTCGCTTTCTCTAAGTATTCAATGTCAAATGAGTGAACTTTGAAAAATAAAAAAATACATTACAGAATAAAAAATTTGTAAAATTATTAATTTTTTTTCTATCTTAGGTTAAATAATATCAAACCATTACACAAAATAGCTGTACAATAAACTTTAAACTATTGAATATTTTTTAATTCATGAAATTTGTAAACAAAACAATGTCAAAAAACGATTTCATGTACATTTCATTGGGGACACTACTTTGTGGACACTACTACGTAATGAGAACGAAACAAGAGCGTCATTAAAGATAGGGTATACTATTTTACATCGCAATTTAAAATAAGATTAGAAATAAAAATAAATATAATTCTTCTGTAAGATAATAGCACAAAAATTTACAATTTGTGTATTCATACTCTTATACAAAAATCCAGCCGAATAATCAACGGCTTAGTGAATACAACAATTAAGGAAAACGATGTCGAAATGACTTCGTTAATATCCTATATTCTTTAAAGAAATGAAAAAGGTATTAACATAAGCAAATACAAGTTCTAAAAAATCTTGCGACTTAAGATACCCGATGCATTTCGTAGACATTTTGATAAATTTACAAATTATTAACTATAGGCCATCAAATGTGTTCATTTAGTTTTGGAATAAAAGTGTTCGTATCTTTCCATTCTTGTTATCTTCATTTATTTTTTATGCCTAATCTGTTTTTGTTTTTAGCAAATTTTTTTCAAAATTTTGAAAAAAATGGATCTACATAGTTTAACTCTGTCTGTCCGTCCGTCCGTGTGTTTAACGAAAAAAAAAACTAAAATTTAACTACTGATTGATATCCTTAAAAAACTAACGGTTTTTAACTCCGTAAAAAATTAACGGATAAATATCCCACTAGTTGCAAATCCGAAGTTCGGAAGTTAGTCCTTGAAGTTCGGAAAAATTCTATAATGATATTTTTGTAACAAGAGTTCTATAAGGAATATTTTCAATCCGGAAACAGCAATCGAAAGTTACTTTTATAAGCTTTATAAATGTATGTAATGTATTGACTCTTCATCTCTTACTTTAATTTCCCGATATGCAGTGATTTAAAGGAAGTCAACTCAATTTATCCAAAAATTTTGACCCTTATATCTTCCAAACGGTTTGAGGTAAGAAGAGAACTTGAATTTTGAGTGGAGCTTGGTCTTAAGCGGTTCAACTAAATTAAAACGGATATTCTTTAAATTAAAGATCCGAAAACTTATTTTGGATCATATTGTTTAATTTTTGAAATGTAATTTTTTAAAAACTCTTGATTTTTTTCATTACTTGTTTTTTTTAATATTATTAATAGCATCAGTCATCATACCAATAATAAGTATAAATAATAGTTAAAAATAGTAATCAATATGAAAATGTAGATATACTCAATGTACATAAATATTTGTAATATCATCATGCCTCAGTATTATACTATAGATATCAAAAGCAACTAGTATTACTCTAAATTGAATTACTTTGGGTTTGGCAATATTCTTATATTACCAGATAATTGTAAATGAAATAGAATATGATCATCTATTTTATACCACCTTTATATGTACTGTTTTAAATTACTCTCAGTGCGAATCAATTTAAGCTACAATAGTAACATCAATTACAACAATAACAAAAAAAAAAACTAAATAGTAAAATTCAGCAGCATTACTTTTAATAGCAAGTCTAGTTAATATTAATCTAGTGAATGGTAGTAAAAGAATGAAAATAAAAAATTGAGTTTATTTCATAATCGAATATAACAACTTTGCTGTTAAGTACTTTGATTACTTGTCTATATTGTATATAGAGGTACTTACATTATTTTAGTATTTGTTTTGTTTTTTTTTTATTTGTAACTTTTTCAATATTATATATTATAATGATGGTTAAATAAATCTAGTTAAAAGTAGTTACTAACAATATCGTACTTGCTTCCAAAAAAAAGTAATATGGCTCGAAAGTAATGTGTAAAAAATGTTAACTATTACTCAATGATTAGTTACTTTTAGAGCAAGTTATTATCGTAAGGAATACAAATTGTAATCATATTATGTATGAAATATGAAAAACTACCTGATTTCCCTATCCTATAAACAGTTCAAGGTAGAAAAAGACTAATCCTCCCTTGCACCTGGATCTGGAGTACTTTTTTACTTGTTCTCTGGAGTTAAAACGGAAATGAGCGTTTCGTGATTCGTGCCTAGCATGCAAATGCCTAGCGAGGTTAACAAAATTAGATGAAATTATAAAATTGTACTTTTTTAAATTTTTGGGCAATAAAGGTCTTTCTTAAATTAAATGCTAACTCTGAGTAGTTAAAGAGATTTAATTTATATTAAAATACATTGTAAGAAAGATTTTAGAAACCAAGGATTATTATCGTACTTGAAGACGGAAGGATGCAATAGTTCCATAGTAAGCCCATTATGGACTTAATTCCATTTGAAATGGAAATAAGTTCATAAAAAAATTATGGCTGTATTTCCCTGTTAGCGACTATACATAAAAATTCTGGAATAATTTCTTACCTTGACTTTGAATTCGCTCTAAGATCTCTCCTTATTCAGAATATCATCGCATATACATACATACATATATATATATATATATATATATACATATATTGTGTAAGGTGTTTAATTCTGATGCCTTCGAGTTCTGACTAGCCCGCCACAAACGAGAACATTGCCATAAGGCCTTAATTCACAATTTAAAAGAGAAATAAGGTCACAATTCACTTTATAGTCTTAATTCTATTTCAAATGGTATTAAATCCATAATTTCAAGTTCTGGACTTAATATCTATGGTACTCTTGCACTACCCTCTCCCCCTCATTGAAAACCATTTGACTTAAACTCACTGCTTTAAACAGTCATCCAGTGTCTACAAGTATAAAGTTATAATTTTTAAGAGGAATGAATTTCCCGTGGACTAAATCTCTAGAATTGAATCAAAATTAGTTAAAGAATTATGAAACAAAAAACCAACAAATAACATAAAAAATGAATTGTTATGAAAATAAAAGGTAGGTTTGGTATAGGTTTAATAATAAAAAAACAAATTAATATTTATATATACCTACATCAATAAAAAATAAGTAGTTAGTAGGTATAAAGATATATCAGTAGTCTGTATAAGTATGTTACACGATTTTTGAATGACTCCATACTAATAATACGATATAAGTATGTATATGAAAATTATGTGGTTAAAAATTAAATTAATTTTTTCTATTTTTGGTAAATTAAGATATTTTTACTGTTTTCTTTTAAAAAATTTGTTTTTTTTTTTTTTATTTTTCTAATTCTTCTATTTTCCAATTATTTATTTACTTTGTTACTTACTAACTTACTTACCAACTTACTTAATTTACTAAAAAAAAACGTTAGTTTTATTTAGACATGTTGAAAAAAATGAGTTTTTTTTAATTTTAAAGGGTATTTCACGATCGGTATAGAACAATATATTTTTTATGTAATAACCATGTTATTTGTTAAATTATATTATTACATTAATTAAGAAATACATATTAATAAATGAATTTGACCTATTTTTCTTAAAATGTTTTAAAAGAAGTTTCAAATAAAGTTATTTTTTTATATTATTAAGTCATAAAATATTGATGGAGGAGTTTTACATGTATTATAATTAAAAAAAAAAGTAATTATTTTGATACTCATTGGATCACTTTTTTTTTTTAATATTTATAATTAATGACTTTGATTTGGATTTTAGATACAAAAGTTATGATTGTAGACCACCAAACAAATAGTTTAAAAAAATATAGGTTAATATGTTAATGAAAATGTTTTAATCATAAATTGCATCTATTTTTTTTCTGGAAGACAAAATATATCATACTGTTAAGTTAGTGAAAATTTTAACTTAACATTGGGTCAGTTGAGGATTTATGGGGATTAAACTTTTGTCAGATTTGTAACTAAACTGAGTTTCAAAAATCATATATAGCTGGACGATAATCTATCAGAAGACAGCTCATTTGGGACCTTTGACTGACTTCAAAGAGTCAGAACTACAGCGCGACTTTTGACTAACTCCAAAGAATATGTATTTAAAGGAGGAGCGCCACAATCTCTTTTTATTAAGTCCTTTTTTCAAAATCTCGTCTTAAAAAATCTTGCGTTTTTTAAAAATCTCGTATTAGAAAATGTCGGTTTTAGAAAATCTCTTTTTTAGAAAGTCTCGTTTTTTGAAAATCTTGTTTATAGAAAAACTCGTTTTTAGAAATCTTGTTTTTAGAAAATCTCGTTTTATATTGAAAAATCTCGTTTTTAAAAGAATCTGATTTTTAAAAATTTTAGAGTTGTATACAAAATCAGAATTATCCCCCCTTTTGAATATCAGAAGAAAAATGAAGTTTTCTAAAACAAGATTTTCTAAAAACAAGATTTTCTAAAAACGAGATTTTTTAAAAACGAGATTTTCTAAACTAAATCTTCCGTTATCTGGATTTACTAAATCGAGATTTCGACCAAAACCCATTTAAATATTTTTTGAATTAGCAATATAATTAATCTTCATAAAATCATTTTTTCGAGAGAATTTGTAGATTATTTTCGTATTTAGCAACTCATAACCATTAAGATTTTTATTCTTTTGTTTAATCTATATATAATCCATTTTAACACACATGCAGTGCAATATAGAAATATATTTTGGAAATTTCGACCCCAACCCATTTAAAGAATTTTTAAATTGGCAGTATAAATTTCGTAAAATCATTTTTTCGTGAGAATTTTAGCAACTCATAACCATTAAGATTTTTATTCTCCTATTTAATCTATATATTATAAACTATTTTTACAAACATGGAGTGCAATATAAAATTTTATATATTCTTCAATTTATTTATAAATCATCAAATTAAAAAAATATATGCAAAAAGTTAAAATTAATGAAATAACAATCTATATAAAATTATACTTGTTCGAAAAAAAAACCAATATCATCTTGCGAACAGTTAAACACTTTTCAATTAATTTTTAATAAATTTTATAGTGTTCTATGGCATATTAAATTTCTCGCCCTGCTTTAATATTCTTTACTAACTATCTTATTACTTTTAATGTAAATAAACGTGTTTTTATATCGTACTTATTTACCTATGTAATATTCCTTTCTTAGTTTTTATTATTCTAGGGTATTCTTAGATTTTTATTTTACAATATTAAAGAATTGGTGGTTCGTTTGCAAGTTTATGTAGCAGGATGATTCGGTTTTTAAAATGCCAATCGATAATTTAAGGCCCGCTAATTCGAATCCTAGTTGAAGTGAAAAAAACATTTTTAATTCGATTTCTGTTTGGCACCAGTTTTTCCATTCTATTAAGGTGCCATTTGAAATATGGTTCAAATTAAAATAGCACAACTAATGTTTAATTGAAAAATATAACTCACAGATATAAAAATACTGTACTATTTATATACAAAACTATTATACAATTTTATATATTTAAGTTTAAAGCGTTTCTTCATATTTTAAATCCCCATACTGTCTCATGTTTTAGTAGTTTTATGTTGAGTTCATTAAGATCAATTCTAATTATAAGAATATAATATAGCACTTAAGTACATTAGATGCTGATCTTAAAATTTCTATGAAACACTATTTGATTTATCATATCAATTTGATTTTATAAGATTGAACAGTTTATTAAACAAGTTTTGATTCTTTTGAAAACTTGAGTATCTCAAAAAAATTGAAAATAATTAAAATTATGTATAGGAACGATCTATAAAAATATTGAAAAATTATTGAAAAACTATTACAGCATATTGGAAATAAAGTAACCATAAGAAATTAACTGGCTCAGAATTCAATTAGCTACTATTTTTAATTTAATTATAAAAAGTAATCACTCAAACCATAATATTAATTGAAAATCGTTTTAATAAACAATCTTTATATTTACCTTAAATATTTTAAAAATTAATATAGCCTTTAACTGGTTTGATAGTGAATTTTTATGATATAATCAAGTATTTGTGTTGATAATTTGTATCTGAAAGATATATTTTCACACTTAATTCAGTAGTTTAATTGAATTTCAACACGTCGTACCAATATGGCTTTGCTAACATTTTTTTTTTTTAAATTTAATAATTTTGTGTTTTTTTAATAATATATTTTGTAAAATATAATATTGCAATGGCCATAAAATATTATTCTGATTTGTGTTAGGAAATGTTATATAGGAATTCTTTAAAAGTTATTATTTTAGAGTTATTTTAATGAATATAGCATAAAATTGTTTGTGTTAATTTTTACAATTATTTAAAAATAAATCAAATCCAATTTTGAAATTAAAAGAAATAGTTTCAGTAATTGATTAACTTATCTTAATTTCAGGAAGTTTTTATAAGATAAGTTTGTTATGAAGAAATCGCAAAAAATTCCAAGGCGTATGGTATATTTAAAAATCAATCAGATATTCATCTAATAAAAATTTATGTTAAATAATTTCATTGAGCTAAAAAATTACGAGAGAATTTTCTTTTGATTTAAAATTTTATATACTCAAATCATTATTTATATTATTTCAAATATACTTAGTCCCATAGCATTTAAATATAGACTTAACAAAAATTTGCAAAGTTTATAAACTTTAATATTAATATTAAATAAATTATGGAAGGATTAAAAATAATTTTAAATGTCAGAATAATCTTTATTCTTTAATGACATAATTTATGTTATACACTTTTTAGAACTATCATTTGCACATACTTTACGCTGTATATACAATAAACGCACTTGTGACGCGCTCTTGACGCTCTGCATACGTAGTCTTCAAAAAAGTATTCATAGTAATTATTTTGATAATCTATTTTTAATTCACTTGTCAAATTTAATGCTAAAATATTAAAGATAACTGTATTAGATAAAAACTTATTTTGAATTATATTAAAGTTATATTCAGTTGAAGATGTCAAATTTATAATAAATAAGATTCGTAATCTATCTATATACAACTGTATATATTTTTATAAGAAAATATAAAATTAATTCTATGAAAAAAAGGGGTGGGAATATAATTTGGGCCAACATATAAGCAATTGTGTTTACATATTTTAAATAAAGGATATAATTTATTAAAATTTATTGAAAACAACACAAGGGTTTGTGTAAAAATTTTTCAAAAATTAGTATAAAAATCAATATTTCAGGGAGGAATTTATTCATTTATTTTTTTTTCTTATAACTAAACAACAAAATATTATAATGTACTCGTAAATTAAATCAATAATTCGTTTATAAAACCATATTCCACAAAATGTGCTCCGCAACCTTGATAATGTATATATGTACGATTTAGCTAAATTTAAGAAGAACATTAATATCTTCCTTCTAAACATCCCATTCAATTTTACCTATAGTTCCCATAACCCAAAAATCCCAAAAAACTCCACCATAATCCCAAAAACTGTCCATCTACCTATCTCTGTAACTAAACTGTACATTTGTATCGCATGTTCCCTCCATAAGTTTGATCCAAAAAGCGTTTGGTTTTGGTGTGTTTAAGTCGCTCACAACCCAAAAGAACACCACCCTAATTCAATGGGTGACTTTCAAGCTTTCTATTCCCATGTAAAAAAAAAAGCCACTAACAATCCAAAATTCTCTACTCCAATAATTTAAGTCTAAATTGAAAGAAATCAAAAATTGTAATAATTTATTGTAAAATTATATTGAGAACAAAGAGTTGAAAACTGGATATTTTTGACAGAAATATTTTGGATAAATGAATGGTATATAAATTATGTATATAATTATTATAGTACATATTAATATTAAATCGAGATAATTTAAAGTTTCCAAATTGTGCTAAAAAGATTTCTCATGGAGAAAGTTTGATTAAAAATATGAATATTCATTTAATTTCAACTTCACCATTGTTTGAAAGACACTTCACCATTGTTTGGGAGACACTTCACAAAAAAAACCTTTTCAAAACCCCAAAGATAGATTCCTTTTATTAAGCAGCAATTACTACCCAAATTTAATAAATTAAAAAAAAAAAACTTCAAATGTCCAACTGATTAAGGTTAAATGAAAGTACAATAACAATTTCCAAAAAAATAATAAATTATTATGTGAATGATTTAAGAACGGAACAGATTAAAAGAAAAAAAAAAAAGACAAATAATATTTATGGAAACCATTTATCAATTCTTAAAATATTCAAAATTACAAAATTGTCATAATGTATAATGCAAAAAAAAATTCATTTTAAATACCTTATTCACAGTTCACACTACACACACTGTAAAATGATTCACCAACTATGTACTAACAAAATATGTTAAATATTTTGTTTTCAATTAGATTAACATCGAATAAACATAGCAAACATCGAATACCTACAATATAATTTAAATTCCAAAAAAATAATATTTGAATACTATTCGTATTATAATTTATAGCCCATTTATTACCAAAAATATTTACATAAAATTCCATAAAAATTTTTTACAAAAATCCCAAAATAATTCCAAAAAAAAAAATCAAAACAAATAGCCATATAATCAAATAAATATATAACAATATTGATTCATTCACCAAATTAATTCAAATATAACAAATTTGTACAAAATTTCATGTCCTTTTATTTTATAATTTAAAACATTTTTAAATTCCTTTTATGGTTTACAATTGACCCCATTTTTAAAAAAAAAATTTATAGAACCAAAACAATTTTTGAAATAAAAAATAAAATTATAATTTACTAACCCAAATTAATTCTTCTGCCATAAACACTATAACTTTTGATTTTTTTTTTTATTTTAACTATAAACGAATAGAGTTACAGCGGCATATATATATATATATATATATATACTAATAGGTAACAACATATGACACAGCCTCATACACCACTATCCAATATACCAAAAAAAAATATAAATTTCTCACAGAAATAAATTTTTGTGAATCACTTGACAATCTTTTAAAAATAATCACTTTGGGAATAAGTGAAAGTGGTGACATTGAGGTTAAATTTTAAGAAAAATAAAAAAAATGCAAAACAATAATAAAAATCATCTTTTATATTAAATCTTAACTAGTATAATAAATTCACTTTACTTAACTTTTACTTTATAGTATGAATATATGAATATTGAAAGATTAAGGATTCACCAATATTTTTTTACCTTTTTTAAAAACAATCTATAAGATAAATTTTGTCTATACGATTAGTATATTTACTTTTTAACGAATAACTATAGTTATTTTTATTTTGTTTGTTTTTTTTATTTTTTTTTTGTCAATTTTTTTTATATAAAACCTACAAACCTCAAATTTATGACTTCAATAATAATGCTACCATGTCCATATATATGCACATAAATTTATGGAATTTTAAAAATAACAAAAAAAAACACACAAAGTTTACAAACAAAGAAAATATTGTGGATATAGAAAAAAATATGAAATCGAGGTACCAATGAATATTGGTAATATAATATTGAAAAATATTATACGTATAGATAGAGATAATAAAAAAAAAACATGCAACAAGTGCAACATAATTGTACATTTAAGGTAAATCAAAACACGAATATATAGAGAGAATTGTAGAATCATATAATCGAAAAGACATAAATCAGAATAACCTGATGCATAATCGTATTCAGAATGACATATGTCCTACTTTATTTTTCTCCACTCATAACTATATGCGCGCTGTCCTGTAATTTTTTATATTTGAAAAAAATTTATACTATACCTATATACAAAACCACAATACTATATATATATATATATATATATATAGTTATTTTATATCAATTTGCTTAATTCTATTTGCAAAGCTTAAGTTCAGTTAAAATATAGTAAATATTATATTCAATACATAATATATTTTTGTTATTAGTATTTCCTATTATCATTTATTATTTTGTTAGTTTTTTTTTTACTAAAGGAAGTCTTATCATGACCACCATAGTGTTGTGTTGAAATTTCAGGATGGTATTATAAAGTAAAAATTATAAATTTCGATAGTTTTAAGTTAGTTAACCATGTGTCCGATCTTTTGCATACATACGTTTAAAAATCATTAAATTAAGTCGGATTCATCGAAATTTGGAAAACTATTTCAATAAACCTCGGGTATATTGCAGTTCTTTCTTTAATATTATTTAAATTTTCTTCCATTATACCCAGAAACTGTTCTTAATTTTACCCAGAAGAAGGACATAAATTTTCTGTCGAGTTTAATATCATAGTTCAAATTATTTACTTTAAGCCCCAGAAAGTTTGTTTTTTACAGGTTTGGTGGAAATGATCGAAGGCATCTAGAATCACTATATTATAATGATGAGCTTCAATCAAGTAAAACTGCCCTCTTTTTAAAACTGAATGGATAACCCCCTTTTGGAATGGACCCTTAATACAAATGTATCTTTGTGTTTACGGATCGGCATTAGAAAAGGAAATTGGGGATGGAAAAATATAGGTCTAGATAAGGATAAGTCTAGATAAGGATGTATATTTTAAGTACATCATTAAACCGTTTTTTTTTCTTCAAAGCTCTACTGTATATGAATAAGATTGAACTGCTAACCGTTTGTTACGGCGGTGGGGTTTGATTTTTGGCATAATATTTTTAATTTCTTCCGATGTATTACCTATAGTAGATATTATAAAATAGACAAGCAGCTCTTACATTACGGCGGTGGCTTAAAGACGTTAAGTCTTTTGTGACGTTAGTATCATTGATAATAGGAACAGCTCTCTTTTATATCTAATCCAGATATTGAAGAGCGGTGCTGGGTGCTTCAGCAAATATGTGAGAATTATACTCAAGTCTCGGCCGAAAGTAGGTTTTATAAATTTAAAGTAGATTTGGAGATGTAAAGTATTTCCTACCCCTACTTAAGAATCCCAGGCATTTCACGGCATCTTTTGCGATCTAAAATATGTGGTTGTTCCACGAAAATTTTGCATTTATTTCCATCCTTAGGATTTTTAGAGATTCGGAGTTTTGAATACCCATATTGCCAAAAGAAATGGTTGGTACATAATCGCTTCGCTTGGTTGATAACAGACAATTTTGAATTTTTAATTTAACTTGTTCACGCTACCCCAATCTTGAATTATTTGGAGATCATTATTTAAGTAACTTGAAACTATGTTTCGTTTATAATTTTGTCTATGACAGAGAGTGCGCTTCCATGCCAATCTGAACCTACCTTTTGCTCTAGAATATCCTTGTGAGTTCAACCATAGTGAAATTCTAGTTAAGACACTTTCTTCTTTTCTCAATGTGTGTCCAATCCCTTTCCGCCTTCCTTATAATGAATTCATTATTTTGAATTGAAAACTCATTGTAAGGCTGATAAATATTTTGATTACTTTCTTTTAAAAATTCTAACGATTTGGAAATATCCGCTATTACTATTAACTACACATATACAAACAAATATAAAATAATAACTTTTGTTTTAATAAATAAATATAAAAATGAAAAAAACAAACAAAGTATTTTATTAGTTAGATTGCAAATTTAAATTGAAACCCATATACTGGTATTCACATATAAATACATTTGATCTTAACTTCATGACAAACAAACTAGGAGACTATCATTAAGAAATGAAGAACAAAAATCTTTAAAACAAATAACAGAAAAAAATTCTACCAATTTAAAAATTTTTTAAAATTCTGCTGGAAACTTACATCTTGTGCATACCATATGGTCAGTCATCATAAATTCTCAGTTTAATTTGAACTGTGGCTTGACTACCAATGACTCTACCATAATAAAATTTACTAAAAACCCAAAAAAAACAACAACAAATTAAAAATAAAAAAAAACCCGAAGATGATCATAGATCTTTGTTGTCTCAATGAATTTAAACCATCATCGTATTATATATATATAGAAATTGAATGATAGTAAAATTGGTCAACTAAATAACTAATGTTTAACTGAAGCAAAATAAAAAATACAGTAACCAGTAACTAGGCAAACAAGTTTCCGGTGGAAAAATAAAAAAAAAAAAACAGAAAATATGAATTGGAAAATTTGACCTCTAAAGTGATATCACATATAAATTGCGCTCTTTTACTGTATTTTAAATGCCGTATACAAGATGATAATGATAGTTAAACAAACTACTCTATGACATTTGAATTTAGTTAGAATTCAAAATATTATTCCTATTATTTTCGTGATTCATTTTATAATTTGTTTTATTTATAAAATTATTACATACTCGTATATGTATTTAAAAAATCTTTGAAAAATTGTCAAAACATTTTGTCATTTTGTTTTTTTTTTTTCAAAAAATTATTCTGTCTTTAAAAGTTCCGGATTTATGTTAGTGTATCAACAATTGGAAACCGAATAAATGAATGTATAATGAATGAATTTGAAAAATTTTTTTAAATTATTTAAAAAATTGCGTCAAATTCTTTGGAATGCGTTAATTGTTTGAATGGTGAAATGAAAATGCACTGCAATCACAAAGATTTTTTTTTTTTGTAAAATAAAGCGGGCCAAAAACTGTAAAAGTAATAAAATATTCTATGGCTTAATCTTCAGCCTTTTTTTTCTTATTCCGCCTTCTCCCAGGTTATACCTATTAAGCTATAATCAGCTCCCTAGTTATTGTATTGCACATTGTATTACGAGGTGGGCCATGTATTATGAAGCCGAATTCCATTCATTTGGATTTCATTGTTGATTTCAATTTGATTGAAATACTGGAAAAAGAAGGAATAGGCTAAATTGGTTGTTGTTATTTCGAAGGGAGGGAAAGCGAGTCTCCCTCGCACATAGGGCTTGCAACCCGTTGTGCACCCCTGCTCTCAGAGTCGCTTGTATTTCCTACAGCACCTCATTGAGCCATTCTATACCCTAAATTAGTAAGTGTTATGAGTAACTGTACATTACCGTGAAAAAAAACTTTAAAAGTTCTTAAAAAAGCAATTGTTATAACTGTAATAATAAATAATAAATAATGTAATAATTGCAATAACTGTTCCATTTTATTATTAATAAATTACAAACCATTTAGTATAAATAACTAACTATAATTACTTATTGATAATAGAAAGTTTTGGCATGGACATTTACACTTATAAAATCACAAAGCCAACCAATGTACTCGTAAATATGCAGAATTAACCGTTTTTTTCTAGTGTCAACGTCTTACCACAAAATATAAGAAGCAGAAACTGTTTTCTACCACTGATAAAGAAAATTATTAATAAAACATTTTATTTTTTAATTGCATAAATATTTCATTTCATATTAGCGTGAATTTAATTTTACGCTTATCTTAATTTTATTCCCAATGCAATGATAAAAACTTGAAACGTTTTTGATAAAAATCTTTAAAAGCTAGTATTTAATATAAAAAACTAAACTTTAATGATAGAAATTGAATTAGAAATAAAAAACTAGGTAAAAAACAGTTGTTCTTGTCAACTCTAAAACATTAATATACGAACGCATTAGATTATTATCAAATGCATATTATTATTTTATAAACCTTTTATTTTTGTTTCGTTGGTTTTTAGGTTCTAAGTGTAGTCCATAAGGGAAACATTTGGATAAATATATCTTGATTATCGAAGAATTTGGCCATGAAAGTCTGGATGTGATAAAGACGCACTTTCCTTGCAAGTTTACTTATCTATTTTCAATTTCAATCACGTAGCCTAATTGGTTTCAAAGCAATTGGATTCAAAATTTTTTACTGTGGCTATGTGTCACCGTGGCATATTCACTTGACTTTCAGTTTTTGGATTATAGTACTGACGAATACAGCCTCTTTTTGAACCTAATCACGCCACACGCTTGATTCCACATCGATCATGCCTATTTTGCCTATTTGAATACAGTACAAACGGTAGAGCAATTTTTATATACTAGTTACTATTTTTTCGCACGGATACATAAAAACACAATGAAAAATCTTTAAAATTCATCTTGACACTGACCACCTGAAGCATTCCATACAATTTTCACCTATAAAAGAATAAATTCACCTTATGGATCAACAATAATTTTATTGCGTAAAAGAAAACACTATGCGCAAAATAATTATCAAACGCAAATACCGAAGTTTTAATAGCTGTTATTTTGTATTTTTAGTTTAATAATAAAAAAAAATGTAAGACTTGTTTTATATATTTTGCAAATTGATCAATTACTAAAAAAATATAATAATACAAAAACAAAATTATATAAAAGTAACACATTGACAAAAAGTTCATCTAGATTGTTTTGTTAAAAAAAAAACCATTTCTAAATATGCACTAAATATTTGAGGTTAAATATGTGATAATTTAAGATTCATGAAGCTACTACTTATAACTTTAGGCAGACCACTGTTTTATATTAAAACTAAACATATTAAGAAATATTTTTTAAAACAAATTGCGTCTATCCATCGAAATTTCCAAGTTGAAGGCTTTACTAAAAGATTTTTAAAAATAAAGTGGCATTGAACTTTACTTTTGGTTTTTAATTATAACTGTAAATGCAGATTATAACTGTAATTGTAGATTATAACTGTAAATGCCTTTTCTAAAGACGATTATCTTTTGATGACTTTAGCGTTTTACTAGCAATTTTTGGCAACCCAACATTTTTTGAAATTCTGCTGGACGCGTCAAACAATGCGTTTATGAACTTACGAATTTGATACCAAACGTGTATAGGATAGGTTGTAAAAGATTACATGAAACGCCTTCTGTCCTTGTAGGACAAATAGAATATATTGTGTAGGCTATAGATTAATCACATTGTTATATACAAAAGAAAATTTTATTCTTTTGCATACTTTTAGGGGCAACTTTTAAAATTTTTAATTTTTCAACCGAATTCAGAAATTTACCGTTATTGTCGCAACGGTTAATAGATTAAATGTTGTATATATTCTTTTTTTAAATTTTATTGTAAAACGTCACTATTTAAAATACGTATAGATAAATTACGTATCGATTCGTGGTGGCCACTAAAGAACTTAAAAAGGATCTCTTATTTTAAATAAGAAAAATTATTTGATATTTTGCAGATAAGAAACAGTTTAATAAAATTTTAAAAAATTAATAATATTTAACTGAAATTTTAAAATATAATGAAATTAGAACAATCAAAAGTGTTCATTTTTTTATTTTATATCAGAGTTTTTCATTTAGTCATTTTTTTTAAGTATATAAACTAATATCTGCTTTGTCGGCTTTGAAAGTTTCTGCTGATCACCTCAGGCGCTGTATATTCAATATATGTAAAAATATTTCACAAGATGATTAGCAAAAACAATAATTTGCAGAAAAATAATATAAAAATTATATTCTTTAGCTACTTAGCGAAATAATTATCGCGCGAAAAAAAACTTATCAAAGAAAATAAAGAAAAACAATGTATAATTGTCTGTAAATTATTATGATAATTAAAGAAAAATAATAAAAATAATATTTAATTATATTAGAGAAATAGAAATATTTACTATAATATAATAAAAGATTGATATTGATGCTGTTTGACTGATTGAAAACGACATCAATTAATTATAAAAAAACAAAATTTACGGAAAAATTTTTTTCTAGGAAATGAATACTTTTACTCTACTTTTACTTTTTATTGTCCCAAATAACATCTTGTTACTTTACTTTTAAATTATTTCCATCCGTAGTTTTTATTACTTATCAAAATATATCTGTATTATTATCTACCATATAATTAGTAAATAATTTTCAATTAAACCTTTAATTGTATTTAGTTTGTTACTTCCGTTCACAGTAAATAAGGAAAAGTGGAATTACACAGTTTGTTTTAATCGTCCTTGGCTTATTGTAGATATTTTGATGATGCCGCAGATTTCCTTTTTGCCAGGTTCATTTTTGGAATGGTTTTCTTAAAGTTAAAGTTGAAGTTCAACCTAAAATTTTAGTAACATCCTTAATATATATATATATATATATATATATATATATATATACTAGCTAATACCCGGTGCGTGTTGCTGCGCCTCTCAATGGAGGTTTAATTGAAGTTGATGTTACTGCAAAAAGTTAACACAAAAATTACTCACGGTATACACATGTAAATTTTAAAATGTATGAAAGCAATCTTTTTAAAACAATTTTTCTAATTCAAAGTAGTACAAACCACTTTCCAAAATTTGACGCAATTTACTTCCAAAAAATTTTTTTGACCAATCATAGAACCGTCTGTTAACAGACTCAACTCCATTTTCAAGATGTTAAATGAGTTAATTTTATTCTCAAAACGGAACACATATACAAAATTTGAAGAAAATCGGTTAAACCGTTTTTAATTTAATTGAAAATACCTATAAAAAGCTGTTGGGCCCCAATGAGTTAATGCAACTCAATAAAATTTTTTGTGGGCTTTTTTTTAGCCAAAGCAGAATTTCATGAAATAGGACAAAATTTGGATCCAAAATTATTTTTGACCAACCATCGGCCCGACATGGGTTAACAAATTCCAAAACTGTTAATAGTGTCAACTCAATTCTCAAGGAGCATCACGTATACAAAATTTGAAATCAATTGGTCAAACCGTTTTCATTTTGGAACAAAGAAGTTTAAATACTTGCACCACAGCCCCAAATTGGCGGTCCGTTAGAGCAAAATTTTTGAGCCACGATTTCTTTCCGTACCCAAAAACCTCTATATACAAATTTTCATGAAAATCGGCTGGGTAGTTTAGGAGTCTATTCGCTACATACAAACAAACAAACAAATAAACAAACTTTCGCTTTTATATATATAGATATATATTAATATATACATACAGCTGATGGTATTATGGTTGTTGGGCCGGCCTTTCATGCGAATGGTTCCAGGTTCATACCCTGGCTGGGTAAACTCAATAAATAGTATATAGCAATATAAAAAAAAATTATATAAAAATAACTTATAATTAAATATCTAATAGTCTAAAAATAGAAAAATAATAATTAATAAACATATAAAATATAAAATATTACCTATAATCGTATTCCCAAATAGCCCATAGCTTAATAGTAAATAAAAAATTAACTTTATCTATATAAAAATATGCACCTTTCAAATTGACACCATTGACAGCATATCCAACATAACATAACCCAACAAAAATTGCAGTGACACCTTGCGGGAAATCGCATTAATATCTTGCGGAGAAATTTGCGTAGTCTTTTCCACAAAGAGTGAGATTGAAAATTATGTGGAATAACTACAACAAACCAATCATCTAGCGAACAAACGATCAATGAAACGGAAACAAAGCCTCGGATACAGAAACTTTCCGGAAGCCCTATGCTCCCACATTACCCCCTGTGGAAAAAATAAATTAATATATACAATTATACTTAAGATTATACGTCTTATTTGAGGACCAAAATACAAATAAATATAATTCTGTACTTGGACTTAAGGGTTTCGGCACTGTTAATTTGCTCACCCCATCTTCAGTCGATTAAAATCGCCCCTATTTAAAATCCCAAGGTCTATTGCAAATAGTATATAAGAACTGCATCTTTTGTATAGAATTTAAACACCTAAGGCATCGCAATTACTAATTGGAATTTAAACTAAGTCCATTTGATCTTGCAACACTTTTCTGAAAACCCCTACTCATTTTCTAAGTTTATAAACTACTTCTTGCACCCAGACTGAGAATTAATAATAACTGACTAGTTTTGTACAACTGATAATTAACAAAATAATACTCATATTTTTTTCTTATAGTAAAATGTTTTACATAACCATTTTTTAAACAGCCTAAATATATATATATATATATATGTATTTTAAAAAAAATTAAATTTTAAAGTTGTGTTGAAAGTAATCTAATATTGCTTAAAAGGAATCATTGATTTTAATTTAAGTTAAAAACGAGGAAGATTATAGTTGCCCTTGTCAACTTTTAGATACCCGTGCTTACCCACTAACCGTTATTTATTTTCCACATGCTATTATAAATATTACAAAAAAAATATAAGAAAGTAAAATAGTTAAAAAAATTTAGCTTATTATCCCATAATTTTTGCTTAAAAAAAATTAAATAAAAACAAAAAATATTAAATTTTTAATTCATTATACCATAATTTTTGCTTAAAAACAAAAAAAAAAAACCATAAAAAAAAATAACCATAAAAAAAAAATAGCCCACCCCAAAAGTTGGCCCGAGCGATGCCCAACTTTGCCAACTAACTTGCCCTATTACTTTACCTGCCCAGTTTTAATTTTAACCTCGTAGCTTCATTAGATTCACAGTTATCGAATTGACAACTTTGTATGGCAGCTGCCCGAAAATGGGGTCGCAACATTTTGAAACTCCATATTAGTGCTCGATTCATTATATAACTAACAGTGTGTAATTTTCATCCTCGTAGTATACTCAGTTTCCAAGAAATTCATATTGGTGCAAAGAAGTTGTATGGCAGCCCCCCGCAAATGAAGCCGTAAAATTTTGAAACTTCATATAAGTGCTTGATTCATTATAAAACTAACCGTGTGTAATTTTCGTCTTTCTAGTATAATTACTTTTGAAGAAATTTATATTGGTTTAAATAAGTTGTATGACAGCTCCCCGAAACCTTGGTCTGGTATTAACCAAAAAGAATAGGGAACCTTAAAAATGTCCAAAAAATGTTTTGTGTGAATTTCAAAACTCAAGCTCTAATTTTTCAATTCTATCTCTTTTAATTAATTTTTAATTCACGAATATATTAAACCTAAGCAAAGTAAGCATCATATAATCATATTGATAAAATGATTCATTCAAAATATTACACATATACATATTATATGAATATACATACATATATAAATTATTTATGAAGCCATTTACTTAAAAAAAATCTTTGTCTTCTTTTTTGCTTATCTTAAATAAACTACGCATCATTTAAATCATATGAAATTCTAACTCGTAATCGTACAAAAAAAAATACAAAAAAAAAAAACAAACAAAATTCATATAATTTCATGTTACAAGGTGCATAGCTATATTTCAAATTTTTGTATGAAAATATTGGAGTTAAAAAAGTTAGCTGTTCGAGAGCTACCCGAAGTTTTGGTCCGATCTTAACCAAAAAAAATAGGGAACCTAGAAATTGATTGAAAAATATTTTGTGAAAATTTCAAAACTGTAGCTCTTTTAGTTTTTGAGTTATCGTGCTGACACACAGACGGACGGACGGACGGACGGACGGACGGACAGACACACATAGCTAGATCGACTAATTTTTCGATTCTGAGCCGATACGTACCCTTGACACTATATCTAGCTCGTCTAGATCGATGCGTTACAAACGGAGGAGCAAATCTAATATACCCGATGTCATATATATATGCACGGGTATAAAAACTTGTTATACATGAATGATGTTAGTAAAAATAATAGCCCTGATTCTTCTTTCTGAAGTTTCTGGAAAAAATATTGTGTATTAACATAATTTTAAAAAAAATCTTAGTTAAAAAAATTTCCAAGTCGTTGAACAGTTTTTGATTTTGGAGGATCAAAAACTGTAAATAACAGAAAATTTTAATCTAGTTTTAGGATATTTTGATTAATAACAAAGGCATTGCCTATTCCAAAATTTTCAAATTGTTAAATAACAAACTGTTATATAATTTCAAAATATTTTTACAGTTTTATCTTGTTTTATTTAATGTCAAAATATTATGACAGACTTATAAAAATATATGAAGAAACGGATTGTTAAATTAAAATATAACTAACTGTAATAACTTTTCAATCATATTTTTTTGGCGCTTACGGTTAAAATTTTAAACTAAACTAAAGCAAATTTCTTTATTTGAAATAATAAAAAAAAATTTATGATTATTTTCTTGTCTCTAAAGATATTTATTTATTATAATCTGAAGTTTACAAATTAAATTTATTCTGATTTGTTTTGTAGAATAAAAAGTTCAAAATACTTTAATTTTAATTGAAGGGCAAAGTACGGAATATTTAAATAAACCAGACTAGACAGATCTGATTAAAAATTTTTTTAAAATAATGCATTATGAAATACTGAACATGTTGACATTTATTTTTTTTTAAATTTAATAAAAACTTGCTAAAGGAATTCAAATATAAAATTATTAAAATATATATAACAAATATGTAGTTAATTGTATCTATTGAAAATCTAAGACGTTTTTACATGTTATAAGGCATAATTCCTAAATTGTACATGGAATTCATTAAAATCAATTCTAATATCAAGAATTCAAAATGTGCAGTACCTCTTTTTCTGTTACAACATGTATGCATTTAATATAGATAAGCTCATTATCCTAACAGTTGAACAGTTAGCATTTCAAAAATTATATAGTAATAATTAATTACAGGCTATTGTACAAAATAGGAACACCTATTCACCACCTTAATTCAACAAATTACTCTACAAAAGTTTACAACAATGCTATTACAATTTGACTTTACCAGATTATGACTTCAAGTTTATTTGACGGAATTTTGACATCTGAAAGAAAACTTGCGCTTTAACCGTTTATTTTGAAATTTTTTTAACTAAAATTCAATTCTTTTGTTTCAATTTTTGAATTTAATAAATTTTGTAATCTTAGAGCGCAAATCTCAAAGTTCGTATATGAATAATTTAAAACAAAATATATATATCCCATAAATTACATCCAATTGCATAAGAATATTAAAAGCACAATATTATAGTGTACATAATAGGGTTTTATTATTTTGATTTCATTTTGATTTAAAATAATCCTGTTTATATGAAACAATATGATAAGAGAGAAGAAACACACCTGACAAAACCTGATTTTTATTTTATTCAACAATAATACATAAATACTTGAATTAATAATAATTTTCCTACTTCGACAGATCATTCTGCTGTTTTTTTGTTTTTTATTATCTGCTTATATACCAGACTATTTAAAAGTAAAGTTTCCATATGCAGGATTTTTAATAACCTGCATCCTATTACAATAAATCAAATTGACAGATGGAAAATATGAAAAGAAAAGTGAAATATAATGTCGTAATTGGAGTTGTAGTGTAAAAAAGTACTCATTTTTAGGTAGATATTGTTTTGCACTAAAAATTGGACACTGATATTTTTGCATATATGCATTACTCCGGTTTGCAAAAACACATTTTTTTAATATTATATAATATTATTAAAAAAATTAGGGTCTATGACACTTTACTGCAAAAAAAATGTCGAATGAAAAAATTCTGAAAAAAAAATCCCGAAAATATCAAATTTCGAATCATTTAAAATCTTAAAAAAATCCCGAAAATATCCAAATTCCGAATTACGAAACCTTATTCGGGTTGGGTACGAAGTTCCAAAGAAAACTCCCACTTAAATACACATACATATTTAGTAAATGGCAAATATAAATGCGCTGGAAAAAGCATCCAATGCATATTGAATATAACGATTAAAGAAACTGAAGTATAGTCTAAATAGACTTGGTGAGTGCTCTATGCTCCTTAAAGGAGTGCAAAAGAAATGGAAAAAGTAAGGTCAAAAATTATTTAAATAAACGGTCAAACAAAAAAACTTCCGAGATAAAATATAATATTTCTTATAAAATTCAAAACTTTAAATGCAATTTTTTAATAAGTTTTCTTTTGAAATGACACCAAATTAAAATCGAGTACAAAAATATTTATAGATTTATTGGAAATTTATAAACTTTTAAGAATTGTTCACCTGCTGAGAGACATACCTAATTTGTCATATTTAATTTATGTAGGTTTACCATGATTTTAGATTGTTTTTTGGTTGTTTTTTTTTTGGGGCAATCCAGCAATTGTTCAATAGTTTTCTGCAAGATTTTTGCAAAACTTAGCATAGTACTGAAATTCAATATTATGATAATTTTAAACAATATTGCTCAATACTATACAGTATACAGTATACAGTATACCGTTAGAAAACGCCTCCTCCTCTCATATTATTTATTATTCGTCTCGATATACCCAATGATCCAAACTTACATTTGGAAGTATAAAGTTTAGATTGAATTAATTAAGAATTTAATAATAAGTCTTTATATAACTTGTACCAATTATTTCTTGAACGTCCTTTTTTTAATCGAAAAACTTAGTGATTCTCCAGACCATAGCATATTTAAATATTCTTTGTGTATATGTATATATATTTGATTTAATAAATGAGACATAAATTGTGAAAATTTATATACTTAATTTATATATGGACTTTAAAGAAAAAATATAGGTAATAAACAATAAATATATGACAAATTCAGATGCAAAGCAATGATCTTTTACTCTTTTGAGGTGCACAAAGGTTCATAAAGATTCACGGTACAGTTTATTTGGTTACAAACGGCACGCGCTTATATTATGACCTCAATAATCATTTATTATTTTGCAATTTATTAATAACATTATATAGGAATATTTTTTTTTAAATTTGTGATTAAATATATTGAGTCCAAATTATAGCAAACAGAGCATAACATTTAAGTGATTTAAATGATAATTTTTTAATATATTTAGTACATTAATACAAAGTAACTCTTTTATTAAATATTAAAATTCTTAGAATATTAATGATGATAAGATCAACAAAACTTTATCTGTGATTTAAATGAAAAATTATTAATTTAGAATTTTAGAATTTCAGTTCCAATAATCAAATTCAGGATTATAAGAGTAAATAATATTTTAGTCCAAGTAAAGATGTAATCATTCTTATTAAATTTTTAATAATGGAAATAAGATCTTATATTTAGACTAGTAATCAAAAATACAACATATTTAAATTGAAAGGACTTTAGCTTTTCCAATCCTTCTTCACCTAGTTTTACCCCGATTAATTAAGTTGATTCTAAGGTTTTAAAAAAATTTACTGGATATAATTATTTATATAGGGAGCACTCTTATTAACTGCTCCGGAATGTGCCACTGTATAGATGCATATGAAAATGTATTTTCTTGTATCAGAGGTAATATGCAAATTTTTATTTGCTGCCTGTTTGTTCGAAGGCTTAAACTAGGAATAAGGTAATAAAAAGCACTAAAAATTGGATTGAGATATTTGAAATATGGTAAAATTTTGAAATTCTTTCAGGTTTCTTCATTACTTGAATAAGTTTTATATCTTATAACTTTATAAGCTCAAAGTTTTAAAGTGGAACATGAATACATTCGGTATATTACTTCTTAATACATTTTCCAGAATCATATCACGAGGTTCAGAAACGCATTTTAATGCCAATTAATTGAAACTAAAAAAAAAATATGAAAAATTTATTTCAGTTCCTACAACATCGAAACTAGAAAAACCTCAGCTTAACTTCCATACAGATAAATAAGCTTGAGAAACAGTTAATTACTGGACAATCTGTTATATAATAGATTCAAATATGGTTCTTATCACTATGTCTTTAATACCTTATAAACAGTGTAGGTTTACCGAGTCTATGCGACTAGATACCTTGCTTTAATTGCAAATTATTAAAATAACGAGGAAAATTACAGTTACCCTTGTCAATTCTTAGATACTCGTAATATGATGTATCAAATAAAATAAACCATTGATTAATTCCCTTATGCTATTACTTATATTAAAAAAAAATATTAAAGGTTCAGGTTCCGGTTCAGACAATAATTTATCATAAATATTTCAAATATTTTAAAAATTATAATCGGTTCCCTTGGCAACTGATAATGGAAACTAAATATTCGAATAAAACTTAGTTTATAATATATGCTTTCTTAAGGATTGAAATAACAAATCTAATAACATTTTTAAGACCTTGGTCATTTTTAATAACTTCAAATGTGCAATTGGTATCCTTAGGTTCAAATGTGCAATAAATATTCAGTACTTTTAAAAAAATCTGATATTAATGCAAATATCATAAATTTTCCAATCATTAAAAAAGAACATATAATTCATGAGAACTTATTACCTAATTAATTATTTTACGAAGAATCCTATATTTTTTTAGGTAGGCAAATCAATCAAAATAATTAAAAATTAAAAATTATTATTATATAAAGTAAATTATGACCAATATCTAGTTCAACTTTTACATCCATGAAATCTTATACCAATTTAAAATCTTATACCAAACTTGTTAAAATTAAAAACTGTAAGTCATTTTATAAAAAAAGCCTTTGTTTTTAATCTATTATTATTTTAATAAAACATTAATTTCTTCATAAAAAAACCAATATGTTTTTAATAGTTTTTTTTAACATAATTTCTAATATTTCTTGTCACTTAAAATCTTATAAAAAAAGTTTTAATAAATTTGAATCCGGTCGGTAAGTAATACGACTTTATATATGTTTATTTAATTAATTTAAATTTTTAGTATAATATAATATTGCCGAAAGTTAAAAATTTATTAATTGCACATGTAGTACTAAAAAATGAAACCTAATCACAGTATCATCTATTTTGCAAATTAAAAATTTAAATTATAATACATTTTTTTTTAAATTTTAAACGTTTTTATGATATTTTTTAACGATCAGATTGCATTAAAATGAATCTTCTAATGAGGTCAACTTAGTAGGACACAAAATTAATATTGATCAATTGCATTCTTCTTTCTTTATAATTTAAAATTCACAAAATTTACGAAGGTGATTAACTTTATTTTTTTTTTTTGACATCTACTCTTCAAGTATCTTATGACAAATATTATGGGTTTTAATAAATCTACTAGTTGAATCTATCTTATAGGTGAAAAGTATCCATTTAATATTTAAAAAAAAAACAAAAAACCAATAAAAGTTCAATTTTATCCTGTAAATCATTTACTTTATAAAAATTTAATATAACTTATACATTTAGCACTTATATTTTATTACTAGATTTTTAACCAAAATTAATTTTAATCATTGTTTTAAAGCCAGTATCTGATGATTAAAATATTTAAATTAATTAAATTTTAAAATAAAAGATTTTTTTAAATTAACATATTATAACCCATCTTGAATGACTGACAGCATAGTATTGAAATTTAATATATTTATAATATTAAATTTTAAATAAGTGTGTCACACTATTTTATATGAATCATGATTAAATGTTGATTAAAATAATTAAGTTTAAGGCAGTGATTTGCAACCGTTTTTTATTGGCTAACATATCGAGTGCTATCTAATGCTAATAAAACCAATCAACTAAGAATATGTTAAACTGAAAGCTCAAAATGGACTCGGTAAATAATGTCAACTAAATTAGTAATAAGATTAAAATAATTAAGTAGATAATTTAATGACACAAACTTAAGAAAGTAGGACATTATATGATATAACTAGTGATTTATTTTTCAGGTGTGCCAAATTTTTTTAAAATTTCCAAATTTTAAGATATTGAATTTTTGAAAATAATTTCTTTCATACAGTGCCCTGTGTTTGCTTCGTCCTGGCGTGCTCTTTCCATAGTATTTGCTATAAATTTTCTTAGAATTTCAGATCCTAGCGCCCTCACTTCTTCTCGTATATTGGATGGTTTTTAGCTTATTGGCATAAATCTTACTCTTTAGGTAGCCCCAAAGAAAAAAGTCAGACAAACGCCATTAAAAATCAGAAAACGTCAGGGGCATCAGAGAGCCGCAGTTAGAAACAAAATTCTAGATTTTCTCTATCTCTGGCCTTAAAAAATTGTCAATCATTGCCCAGTATTGAATACAATTCATATTAACTGCCACTTGTTCATCGTTTTTGAAAATATATGTCCCAATGATATTTTCGGAAGGTGTTCCACGCCATACTGTATTTTTGATGTTTAACCATTATGCTTGGATTTTGGGTGTCCCATTTTGTGCAATCTGTGCTGTGCTATATACCATCATAAGTTTTCCAAGTTTTTCAAGATGAAATCGGAAAAAAATACGTTTGAAAAAAATATATTTACTAATTGAATTATAACGGTACTTATGCAATTTTTCTTTACAAATTCCCTCCGTGACGAAATCTAATTGAAAATTTACAAATATATAATATAAGCAAACTAAATAATAAATTTACTAATATTATATAGAAAGTGAGATGACAACGAGCCGCAAGGTCTATCTATTAGGATGGCATATGCTAACCCCCCCATAACAAACAACAACAACAATTTTTATTATATTTTTTTAATATGTTTACTATACTAAAAAATTCATATTAAAATAAAATATTCGTTATAGAAAATGCTTTACTAAATAAATAATTGTTCAAGATAATTTTATTCAACATGGTAGTGTAGACTCTTTTTTAAGAAAATTTTTTTATTCAAAAAAATTTATTTTCATTTTTATTTTCAATTTTAAAGAGTTGAAATATTTTTCAATTTTAAACTACAAATCGGATTGTTCTCCACTCGACTTACTTGAAGTATTAGGAAATTATAGTCTAAAGAAATGTCTTCGTCAGGTTCCCTGATACATGAAATTTAGAGTTCACAGGTAAAACTTGAAAACTCTAAGAATCGAGTTTTGTATTTTACTAATTTTAAAAATTATATAATTATAAATATACTAGCTAATTCCCGGTGCGCGTTGCTGCGACTCTCAATGGAGGTTTAATTGAAGTTGATGTTACTGCAAAAAGTTAACACAAAAATTACACACGTAAATTTAAAAATGTATGAAAGCAATCTTTTTAAAACGATTTTTCTAGGATTATTCTAGTAATTTTTGAAATTTTCTGTAATTCAAAGCAGTACAAACTACTTTTCAAATTTTGACGTAATTTACTTCCAAAAAATTTTTTTTGAAAAATCGTAAGACCGACTGTTAACAGACTCAACTCCATTTTCAAGTTGCTTCACACATATAAAATTTGAGGTAAACCGGTCAAATCGTTTCTAATTTAGAGTTAAGTAAAGCAAAAATTTATTAAAAGCCACTGTGCTCCACTGGGTTAACAAATTCCAAATCTGTTAATAGTGTGAACTCAATTCTCACAGGGGAGCACGTATACAAAATTTGAAGAAAATCGGTCAAACCGTTTTTAATTTAGAGTTAAGTATTGAAAAAACCTATAAAAAGCTGTTGGGTCCCAATGGGTTAATGCAAGTCAATAAAATTTTTTTGTGGGTTTTCTTTTTAGCCAAAGCAGAATTTCATAAAATCGGACCAAATTCGTACCCAAAATTTTTTTTGACCACCCGTCGGCCCAACATGGGTTAATAAATTCCAAAACTGTTAATAGTGTCAACTCAATACTCAAGGAGAATCACGTATACAAAATTTGAAGTCAATCGGTCAAACCGTTTCGAATTTAGAGTAAAATATTGAAAAAACCTATAAAAAGCTGTTGGGCCGCAATGGGTTAATGGAACTCAATAAAATTTTTTTGGGGCTTTATTTTAAGCCAAAGCTGAATTTTGTAAAATCGGACAAAATTTGGACCCAAAATTATTTTTGACCACCCGTCGGCCCGACATGCATTAACAAATTCCAAAACTGTTAATAGTGTCTACTCAATTCTCAAAGAGCATCACGTATACAAAATTTGAAGTCAATCGGTCAAACCGTTTTCATTTTAGAACAAAGAAGTTTAAATACTTGCACCACAGCCCCAACTTGGTGGTCCGTTACAGCAAAATTTTTGGGCCACGATTTCTTTCCGTACCCAAAACCCCTATATACAAATTTTCATGAAAATCGGCTGGGCAGTTTAGGAGTCTATTCGCTACATACAAACAAACAAACAAACAAACAAACATACAAACAAATTTTCGCTTTTATATATATAGATATGATTGAAATATAAAACATCTTCAAGAAACTTGTAGCAAGCATATCGTACAAACTTACGAACCCTCATTCAAACATAATACCCATATAAAAGTATATACTAAAATGAATTTATTTAGAAGTCAATTAAATGAATCAAATATTTTTAACTACTACTATTATGCCCTTACGAAATATAAAAAACAAAAACAATTAGACTTGAATTTTGTTTATGATTTCAGTATTTCTTAAAATTCATTTTAACGCAAAAGTCATGGATGCAGCACACAACGATTTTCATATTACAATGAACGCAAACGCATATTAATTAATTGTATGAAGTTTAGATTTCTGCATACAAACTCATTTACCTCTTATTATTATGTGCATATTAAACTTTACTAAATTAAAAAAAATTATGCAATTAGAAATATATCCATTTCCTTTAAAGATACTGGAAATATTTTAATTTTTGTTTTAAAATTCATCATTTATTAAATAGTAATAGTTCACAAAAAGAATTTAAAATGCTAATGGCAACTTTAAAAATTAATCAATTTATAAAGGTACTTCAATACCATAAGATTGCTTTTCTTTTTCTACGCAAGCAATTCTATTCTTTCTAGCACACTAACTAGTCCGTGTTTTCCCGGTTATTTGATTCCTATTTCTAAAGTTCTTCTTTGTGTAGTTTTGTGGCTTCGTCCCTTTTATCTCAGGGATTCAAATCGAAAGTTTCTTTGGCGACTGATGTTGCTTCGTCATATTCCACAGATCTTAGTTTTCTATTATCTGTTGTCAAAATATTCTAGTTAATGCACAAGCATCTTAGGGTTTAGGAATTTTTGTAATTTCTTTAATAATAAATCAAAGCCGCTTTAACTCCAGGCAGTTTGAAAAAATGCCTTCCATATTGTGAATTTATTGATAAGAGTAAAATTGCACCAAATTTAGTGGTTACAATATTATTGCACAAAAACAATGTTGTAGTTGCACGGAAATAAAAAAGTTATTATTTAATATTTTTTAACACATTAGATGTTCGTAATCCGTAAAATTATTCCGAAAAAAACAAATTATTAATTCGAAAATGAAATAAAAACCTTTATCATTTTTGAATTATGTTTTTTTAAACTGCTTTTATTCGTTTTCATTTAAAAGTGAAGTGAATATACTGAATAATATGAAAAGTAAATCTGTTATAATTTTTTTTTTTTTAATTTATTTTGTAAAAATTTATTTACCATTAAAATTTCTTAGAAAATATATTTAAAAAAAAACAACAATTATCTTAATTGAACCTTGAAAATTTTATTTTGAATAAATTTTATTTAAGAGTAAAAATATTTTTGGTTCTACAACTTTTGAATTTATCATCTAGGTTGAAAAACATTCCCTTCTTATTGCACTTGATCTCAAATGTTGATTTTCTAAAATTTAAGTAAATTATATACTATTAAAACTTTAATTTACATTTTTTTCTTTTAAAATTTTGATTATTAAATAATAATTAATTTGACAATCGAATGTCTACGTGAAGTTTTTTGGAAAACTTTTTAATTAAAGTTGATTGTGAATTAAATCGAAGAAAATTGTGAATTAATTTGATACTCGAATTACTAATTGAAGGTAGTTAAAATTATATTTTGAATTCAATTGATGTTGAAGTTGTCAAATTTATAATTAAAGAGAATGCTGAATAACTGAAGTAAGTTGTAAGATAATAAGCGATGAAAAAAACCAAAGGTTTTTAAAAAAGCACATTTTCAAAATAATAGAGTGTTTCATACTGAGTATTTTATCGGAATATAATGTTGAAGCTTCAATATTAACGTTTAATTTAAGAAATATATACGTTGATGACTAAGTTACTACTTACTTATAGAAGCAGTTAATTTTTTAAATTTTTAAGTCCTAATAGCTCCTCTATGGAGAAGGTTGTCTAATTTCTCAAGGATCCTCACTAGGTTCAAGGAATTAAATTGTGAATTATACCAAAATTTGGAATTTTACTTAGAATTTTACTATTTAAGCAAAAATGGTTAAAACTGAGAGACACTTTCTTCAATTTAAAGAACCGCTTTTAAATTTAAGAAAATCTTTTAACATATGTTAAAGTATAATGTTGGACCTTCAAATTTTGTATATTAACGAAAAAAACTTTGACCAGGTATTCAAGATACAGGTGTTTAAAAATTATTATACCAATTTAAATATAGGGCTTTTTTGGAATTTCGGGGGCTGTAGCTTCGTCACCCTTCAAAATTAAGAAAAACCTTTGACACATGTTGAAATATAATTAAAGAGCTTTAAATTTTGTAAGTCACAAAAAAAAAATTTGACAAGGTATTCAAAGTACAGGTGTTTAAAAATTGCAAAATTTCAATTTTCGGGCCCTTATAGCTGCAAAACAGGGGACGTAACAAAAAGAAATTGTTAACCGACTTTTATTTATTTCTGAGGATCTAACTACTCCCAAAACCCCAAAATCCTAGACCCTAGCTTGGCCCGTTTAGAAGATATGTCCAGCCAAAAATTTTGCAAAAATTGAGTTTTTTGTTTTTGGGCAACACTTGAAGTTTTAACAACCTTTCTTTTAATAGAATTTTGTTATTCAGAAAGTTCAGGCGGACATTTAAACGGTCTAAAAAATAAAATGGTTTTGTAATACGGATCGTATCCTGTTATTTAATTTCTAATTTTGACTTTAACGTTATTGCAGGTTCGAAGATGAAGTGTTAATATTTTATGAGTTACATTAAAGCAATAGTAAAATAGATTTTTAAACAAAGTAAAATTATTTACAGACTTGGGGTTGTAAGACAAAATTAATTACACAAAACTTATTGAATTTTCAATATATTTGAACAGCTATAGATGGAACCGAATTTTGAAGCGCAGTTAAAGTGAGCAATTGTATAGGTTTATGTCGAATTCTATAAGATAAATTAAAATAATTAGACAATTATATGTCCATCACATTTTCCCTATTATTTTAACATCTATAAATAAAAAGAATTACTAATTAATTTGGTTTTAATCAATTAAATATTAGGCGGATGTCCTATTGACAATAAAATAATTAAAAAACAGTTTCAATAATAAAATTTTTGATCTAGTTTTGCTGAAATGTAATGTATAGAATTTTAGTGTCAAATACCACATTATTGGTATCATAGCATTAAATCAGAGAAGATATATGAAGACTACCTTCATAGTTAAAAACATTCTCTTTCATCTTATTTTACAATCTTTATACAAACTTTTTTTATTAATTACTATTGTTGCTGCAAATTAAAGCAATCCTCTGTGTGATGGTAGTATATATGTGTACCTAAAATTATTCTGAAATCGCTTACGCAATTTTTATACATTGTACATATTAAAGATAATAATAGTTCATTACCATTGAAATTAAAAAATAGAAAAATTGTTCTCACAGTTAAGTAAACACTATCTTCAAAGTGTCACAAAAATAATAAACAATTTTTTTTTTATTAAATATAAATACAATAAAAAAAATGCTTTAAACAATCATTCAAAAATCCTTGACCTTTTCATTACTGGACACCTTTTTTTTAACTGACAACTACCTGAATTTTTACTGGTAATGATAAATCAAAAATATATAAAAAAATCTTAAATATAGAAACATTTCAGCCTCTAGCATTAATCTGGAGGAGTTTTAAAAATTATTACAAAAAAACTAAGAAAGAGACAAAAATAAAGTAATAAATGAAATAATAAAAATAATTGTATTTTTTAGTTAGTTTTGTTTAATTTTAGATTAATTTGAATTTTCCTAGAAATAAAGCAAGTGATGAAAAAAACCAAGGGGTTTTAAAAAGCACATTTTCAAAATTATATAGGGTTTCTTACGAGTATTTTATCATTTATTTTAATACAAATATATATAAAAATAAATGATAATATTATAATTTAGTTATTTCATTAATTTATTAATTATGACTAATAGTGAAATCAATACTTAGAATATACTCCCAATGCACTCAAGAAAACCTGTTAATATGTGCGAAATATAATGTTGGAGCTTCAGTGTTAACGTTTAATTTTGGAAAAACATACACTGGTGAATAAGTTGCTGTTTTATAAAATAATAAAAGTTTTAATTTTTAAAACCTAGTAGCCCTTCAACGGGGAAAGTCTCCTAATTTTTGGTAAGTAAACTTATGATGGATCTGCCCATCCCTCTCCTGTCCCAACCCTTCCATATTTTTAGGTTCTAGGAAATTAATTGCGAATTTTATTATCTAAACAAAAATGGTTAAAATTAAGAGACAATTTCTTCAATTTAAAGAACCCCTTTCAAATTTAAGAAAAACCTTTAACATATGTTGAAATGTAAAGATGCAGCTTTAAATTTTCTATATTTGTAAAAAAGAATTTGAACAGGTATTCAAGTTGCAGGTGTTTAACAATAGCAAAATTTAAATTTTCGAGTTCTTAAAGCTCCTAAGCAGCGGGCTTGACAAAAAAAATTTGTTACCGACTCCTACTAATTTCTGAGGATAACTTTTCCCAAAATTTCAAGACCCTAGCTTGAACCGTTTAGAAGATATGTGTGGCCAAAAATTTTGCAAAAATTGAGTTTTGCATAATGCTAAATTTTAGTACCGTATGGCAACCCTAAACATTTGCCTTTTCAAAACCCACTATCTTTAGTCGTTTCCAGATTGAAAATACACCTAACAGAACTCTTTTTATAACAATTTAAAAATAGGGCTTTTTCCAACTTTAAGAGGCTGTAGCTCCGTAACAGGTGGGGCTACAGAAAAAATTTCTTCTATGAAATTATTTTTTTTGTACTATCTACCCGTGGTTGAAATTTCTTTACTCTATTTCAAACATTGTAAAAGTTTTTGTAAACATGCGGACGGACGGACGGACGGACAAGTTGAAGCTATATAGACACATTTTTACAAAATTTTTTGAAAATGTCCTAAAAAGCAAGTTTTTTTTAAAGAAGCTCATTTCCAATTTGAAAAACAGTTCCAATATGAATACTAGGTTCTGGCAATTTGAAACCTTTATGATTAAGAATAACTGTTAACACATATTTAATTTGATATAAGTGCGTGGCAGGCGTTTTTAGGCGTGGCAGATTATAGGATTTATTAATTTTATAAGTGATATTATTTATTTTATAATATCATATATTTTATATTTTCCTATATGTATATTTGGTCACTATGGGGATTTGTGAAGAAAAATTATTTTTCAATAAAAACCAGTTGGAGGATAGAAATATTCAAAAATTTTGAAAATATTAGTTTTTTTTAAACGGTAAATTACAATACCATACATGACGATTGGCAACAATAAAATATATTAAATTTTGCTTACAACAACTGTTGTTTGCCAACTCCAGATTGAAGAAATCCTGCATATAGAACTTATGCTATAAAAATTTAAATATAGAATTTTTTCGAACTATTGAAGCTTATTGCTTCATAGCTGGTCGGAACAAAGAAAAAAAATGTTTAATAAAATTATTTATTTTAAAATCTATCCATAGTTGAAGTTTGATTGCTTGTATTCAAAAAGTGTAGGACTTTTATTAACACCCAGATAGACGGACAAAGTGAAACTGTAAAGAAAAATTTTTAAAAATTTTTCGTAAATGTTCTAAAAATTGTTTAGTATAATTTGACAAATATAATCACTACTGTTTAATTCGAAACATTGTAATTTTATTGGATAAAAATTAGCATAATATGTATTATTAAGTAAAAATGTTTTTCCGTTAAAGGTTTATAACAGGGTTGTAAAAAGCGATTAAATTTAAATTTCGATTCAACTCTGCTGACAGTTTGAGTGATACAATGCACTCTCAGGTTAAGCGGAATCAAATATTGAGCGGACTCAAATGTTGAGCAAACTCAAATATTGGGCGGACCTAAATTTTAAGTTAAGCTGTGAGTTTAGTTTGGAATTTGAGTCCGCTGGGTCATGAGTTGTAAGCAACCCTGGTATACAACTCATGCATGATCTCTAATTGTGAAAGTGTGTCTCTAGACAAAAAGAACACGCAGACCCTTTGGATTTGTTAACCAATTGCTGGGTAAGATTTTTTTTAAATTTTTTAAGTGTTTTCTCTGCCAATTAAAAACGATTTGGTTTTATATTTTGTAAATATGCTGCCCTTTGACAGTGGAACTGACTGTAATACCAGTCTCTGAGTTTGACCCGGCGAATTATTAGAAAAATTTTTTTGTGACGATGAAAACGATGTATTTTGCGCAGAGAATTTTTTGACCCAAAAGAAAGTTCCTTTTCTCAAAAAATTTAAAAAATCTATTAAAAACTGAACTGTTCTACTTGTCAAATATAAAACAAACATTTTTTATTTAAGGAAGAAAACATTGTTTGAAATCGAAGGGTGCGTTTATGTAAGAGCTACAAGTGATAAGAGCGTCGAAGCTCCAATGTACACTTCTCTATTTAAAGCATGTATATAGTTTTCTACACTATGCTCTTAGCGCCGCTCCAACATAAACGCACTCTTCAATATTTATAAATTTTTTAATCCTACAGGCTGTATTGAATTAAAAATGATTTAAATTGACACTAGCATTAATTTAAACTTATTTCTTTTATGTTTAGTTACAATTTTTTGAGCAGACTTATAGAATTAAATTTTGAAATTGTTTTTAAATCTCTTTCTTATTTAATTGGCGCAGCTTTTATTTATGAATATGATGACCATTCATTGCAAAATGATCTTAGTCCTATTTACACCATATATATGGTTAATAGCCTAATTAAAAAAATAATTCATATTCTACCTATTATTCTAGATCTTATTAAAAATAAGTGCATTCATCCTCAAATAATTGTCTCCTTTCGATTGTATCTTCTATTAATATATTTATTTTAAAAACTTCACATTAACCTACAACAATTTTGATATTTTGTCATCACCATCAAGTCTGCTGTAAACTAAGTCAATTAAATATAAGATCATTCAGTATATTATTATTTATTTTATATATATGGGAATTAAATTTAATTAGCCTATATATTTGAAATTTTTCTCCGACATGATTAAATCCAAATGAACATTTTAATTTTAATTTCACAACAATTATTGAAATCGAAATAGCCCGGTGTTAAAAAATCAAAACATCAAAAAAAAAAAACAAAAAAAATGAGAAGGTCGTATCCATCTGCCTGATCGATTAATTTCATAGAAGATCAATTCAATAAATGAAGTGTTTTTATTCAATTAATAATAAAAAAATATATAAAATGATGTGTTTTGAAAGCGGCGCAACAAAATCTTAAGAAAAATATTAAAAATATATACTCTTAGGGAATTAATTAAAAATAAAATAAATATATATATATAAAAAATAATATAAATAAATATTAAAAACCCATTGCTTTAGCACTGTTTCAAAGTGATAGCGACAAAAATTATAAAGTGTAAACGATTCTTATATGGCACTTTAAATTACCAGTTTTATTTTTTCATTACATCCATATGATATCACTTTAATTCACTAATATTTGCGGCTTTATCACTCTTTAACCTTTTAATGCTTTATATTTTATTTTATAATGATGTGTCTTCTTTTTTAAAATAATTTATTGAAATGTGAACTAGTATTGTCAAACATCATAAATTGTATATTATATGTTTGTAGTGTTATTATTATTTTGTTTCCTATTCGAAATTAACTTTAGGCGAACAACAAGTATTTCATCTTATATTTAATCATTTCAAATATATATTTTCATATCATATGTATATACTTTTATATATAAGATTATTTTGAATAGATTTGATATCAAAAGCTACCGACTTAATTTTTGATCATAATTCAAATTTATGTTTCCTAAAAAAAACAGAAATAAAAAACTATCTCTAAGATACTACTTTTTTTTAGTTTAATGTGACACAATTCATACTTTATACTTCTTTTGGTTTAATTTTTAAATTAATGTGCAAAAAATAGTTTAAAAGTTGGGAGTAGGAATTTAGTTTCATGAGATTTAAAATCTGGGAAAAAAATTTTGTACTTCAAAGATACGGATTCCTAAGACTCATTGGCAATGAAATTATTACAATTTGTTAATATACTCTTTTCACATTAACTGGAGTCCTTTTTCAAAAGAAATTTATCTATTTTCAAATGGCTAGATACAAATTTTGAAAATTTAATTGGTCATATTTTAATCAGATCCATTTTTTGAGATTCAGTTTAGTTGTATTAATAGTGCTCGCTGATTTTGTAGTAGAACTTAACTTCAGCAAGAAACGAGGAAGGTTATAGTTGCCATTGTCAATTTTTCGATACCCGTGCGTACCAACTATTATGTAATAAATAAATAAGAATTTCATATATTGCAATTGAACTGTTTGACAGAAAATTCAAAATATTTGTTTTTTTTATTTTTAATTACAAAAAAAAATAATAAAAAAAAAGAGGAATTAAAAAACAAGATGAATTTAAAAAAAAAATATGCTCTCAACAAGATTCGAACCCACACTTTTGAATTAACAGGCCGACGTCCAAACCACTAAGCAATTGATTTTTTGTTTATCATAATTTTTTTTTTTTTAAATAATTATAGTTGCTATGGTATCAATTGTTTGTTTTGGAAAACTATAAATTATTTATTTTTAATAAAAATGCGAGTTTTTTGTCAAATTTTCTATAAAATAAAATTTCTCATACATAAAATAAATGCATATATTTTATTAAAAAGAGAATAGAAGAAAATAGATAACAAAAAATTAATTTAAAAAATAAAAAAAAAGTTTTGCTCCAGTCTGGATTCGAACCGAAACGTTTTCACTCCAGGTTAATTATAAATTAAAATTTTCAGAATATCTTAAGAATTTTAACTTAATTTTTGTATTAACATTACTTTAAGATCAAGGAAAAAATAAAGCAAGCTTTAAAGCTTCAATATTTGTAATTTCATTGAAATTTACAATACTAAACAAATTTCTAATCAAACTACCTTCTAAAACTACCTATAGATAATTAGACACTTTCTAAATATGGCAAATAAATTTGTTGATCTTAATTCCTTTCGCTTTTTAGAATATACCATTTCTTTTTAATATCTAGTCTTTTGCACCATTTTTATTTTTAAATACTAAGAAAAAAAAAAGAGTCAAAGGTGCAAAAGTAAAATTTAATTTTAATAAAGTGGATCTTAATAATTAAATTAAATATTATTTTTTTTTATACTTATCATTTCGCATCAAAGTTTGTAAATTTAAATTGAAAGTGGCTAGCGAAGAATTAAATTTAAAAATAGATATAAAATATTAATTGAGTATAAAAAAAAGTTTTACTTTTATTATATAAATAAAAATTATAAATACATATATTATTATATATATATATATATATATATCAATACACAGGAATAGCTATATATTTAAGACGGAACTTTTTAATCGCAGCATATATACATAAAATTTAATAATTTCCATACTTATTTGAATATTGTGACACTATTGATAAGATATGGACATGTAAAATAAAAGTAATAAAACTTTATTTAATATCTGATTAAATTTATGCTTTATTTTAGAAAAAAATATAATAAAAATTTTCAACCGCAAACTAATAAATATACATGAAATGGGTTATTTTAGATAAAACTCTTGATTAAAATTCAAATTTTAACATAGATTTAAAATTTTAATTGTGATTAAAATTCAATTACTTATTCTTAATTTACATCATAATCTTAACTAAAATCTACCAAACTGTGTCGTTTTTTTTTTTTTAATATCTTTAAAAAATTTTGGGGTTATTCAAAAATGTGCCTAGAAATTTTAATAAATTAGATATAATGAAAGCAACTGTATATAAACATATATTTTTTTGGAGTAACTTACTTACTTCCTCGATCCTAGAACCCCTGCTGGGAATAGAGCGTCTATAAATCCTCCCCACCATTCACGATCTTATCAATTCCTTTTAGCTGTAACCATGTGCGTTTCTGCTTCTTTCAAAACAGTACCTACCTACTTCGCGTCTGTCGTTTGCCTTGGGTATTACACTCAAAACATTGCTTAGCAATGTTTTATTCTGGTTTCATCAAAGCATGCCCAATTCATCGCCATTTTCTTTCTCGGATCACGACATCAGTCATCTTTTTGCTCGGTTTTTGCTAATGTTTTTTGGTAATGATTTGCGGCCAACGAACTCTTAAGATACGACGTAGGCAACGGTTTATATACATCTGCAATATTTTGGTAAAATTAGCGGTTATTTTCCATGTTTCATAACTATATAGAAGTACTGATTTGACGTTTGTTTCAAAGATTTTTAGCTTTGTGCATAGAGCGATATTATTTGACTGCCTTATGTCTTAGAGAGTTCCGAAAGCAGCTTTAGCTTTATTTATTCTGCTGTTATCACACTCCTAAATAATTGAACTGCTCTACCTCTTCAATTTGGCTTTCCTCTAATAAGATTTACTGATGCGTTATTGTTGGAATGCAAAAAAAAATCGTTTTTAAAAAACTATGAACTAAATTTTAATATTTAATAAAATACAAATTGTCCTGTCATAGATTGTTAGATGAAATACGGTTATCACCACAACAATTGACCGATTTGATGCAGTTTAGAGAAATCCATTGATTGTTAATTCTACAAAATCCATTGATTGTTAATTCTTCCATGTATTGATTCCTTTAAACTTACTTCATTTTGCGTTTTACCAGACTCAGCAATAAAGTTGCATCAAACGCTTTCCAGATTCTAAATACATTTCGTAATTACTTCAGAATTTCAGAAAATCTAAAATAAAAAAAATTAAATTATAGTTAATTTACCACGCCAGAGATATTTGCATCAATATTAAATTAAAATACTATCAAAAATATACTTCTATGACAAAATATCTAATTGCACCTATATAATAAATTCTCATTTTACGGAAGTATTTAAAATGACATCATTAAAATATAATAAATTTTACCAACTACAAAAAAAAAACAAAAAAAATTCCAAGCACCAACATTATTGTTAAAAATAATTTAACTGACCTTAACATGACATTATTATGATTATTACAATTATATAACTTTTAAACTATTACCATGTTTTCTTATTGTAAAACCTTCAAAAAATTGATTTATGCTCTATATAATTTTTCAAAAGTCAAACTTACCAGTACGTGCAACATAAAAAATTTTTACTATGCAATAAATTGCAAAAAGCAAAACAAATAAATCAGATGGATATACTAATTTTCTTTCAATTTGTGTCAAATTCAATTTTAAGGTAAAACCTTAAAATAAAAATATAACATCTTAATTTTGCAATCCAGCCATAATCCAAAAAAAAAAAAAAAAACAACACAAAATTTAGCAAAATATCAAGAAACACAAATATAGGTATAAAAAAAATATCTAGGCTAATTGAGGTACATTCAATATTTTTTTTTTCTTCGTTCTTTCCTTTTTTTTTAAATTTTGCTGCTGTTGCCCAAATGAACCATTTCTTAAAGCGACAGCACCAATATTATAGCACCCAAACCATCAAATTAAATTTCAACAGTATTTCAAGTTGAAAATTTGAATAGAAACATAAAGTACTTATGGGATAAAGGTTTAAAAAAATTCTATATTCATAATAATTGTACCGCCATCAGATGAAGCGCCATCACAAATTATCGATTGTCGATGTTTTGTGCAAAAATCAGTCTATTGCAGTGCAAAATAAAAAAAAAATAAAAAAAAAACACAGATAGGAAATATTGAAAAAGGAAACATAATAATCTTAAGTAATCTTAAGATTACTATGTATCTGACAGTTAAATAAATTTTTATAAATTTTTTACCATATATTTTTTATGTTTCTATTTATGTTGTAGCTGCAGACAATAAAAAAAAAAAAAAACCCAACGAAATAATCATTTAATATGAACTAATAAAAAAAATAAAAATAAAAACAAGACAAGTAATGAAAGAAACTAAGGGTTTTAAAAAAGCATATTATCCCAAAATTTACAATTGTTTTTTTAATTTATAAGAAACCCTATTTCCAATAAGAAAAACTGTTAATACTAGTTAGATTATAATGTTGGAGCTATTATTTTTGTATATTATAACTTGAAAAAATTTGGACAGATATTTAAGGAATTGCAAAATTACCAATTTTTATTTTTTGAACCTTTGCGGTTGAATTGATACTCACACTTATTTCTAAACATCTAACTTTAATTTCAGAAAATAATTTTTCCATACGATAAATTAAAATACAATATATATATAAAGTTCATGAAAATATAACTTATAGAACTTTTGTTATAACAATTTAAATATAGGGCGTTTAGCACTTTCATTCAATAAGAGGTGGGGCGTTAGAAAAAGTTGTGAAATGAAATTAATCTCTTTACAAAACCTACTTGCACTTAAAGTTTCATTGCGTTAATTCAAACGGTGTAGAACTTTTCAATTGCGCGGTCTAACAGACGGACCTAGTAAAACTATAAGGAAAATTTTTTCAAAATTTTTTTGAAAATATTCTTAAAATTCACTGATGAAAGACACAGAAGGATAGATATTCAACATCTCTATTTTACTGTCTTTTGCTTCGCAGAATTTTTTCGCAGAACATGTTCAAAAAATTTTGAAAAAATGTGCTTAATATAGTTTCGCTCTGTACGTCTTTCCGTCCTTATGTTTACAAAAACTTTTGCTCCGTTTGAAATATTAAGAAAAAAATCTAACTACGAGTAGGTATTGCAAATTAAATAATTTAATGGAAGAACATTTTCCTTTGCCCCACGTGACGAAGCTACGGCCTCCAAAAGTTGGTAAGAGCCTTATATTTAAATTGCTATAAAAATAGTTCTACAAGATACCTACTTATATAAGCTTTACAAAAATATATCGATAAATGTATAGTGTTGCCATACGGTAATAAAATGAACCGTTATGAAAAACACAACTTTTCTCCAACATTATTTTTTAACATACGTTAAAGGTTTTTCTTAATTTTTTTTTTTGAAGAAGGATTCTTAAAATAGAAGAAAGTGTCCCTCAGTTATTTGCAAATTAATAATAAAATTCTAAGAAAAACTCCAAGTTTTGGTGAAAAACACAATTTATTTCCTAGAACCAGAAAATGTTGGGCGGGGTGAGTTAGGGTTAGATCCTGGAGAATCATTATAAGTTTGCTTAGTAAAAATTTAGGAATGTTCTCCATTGAAGGAAATTTTAGGACTTAAAAATGAAAAATTTCTTGTTTTTATAAATCAGTAACTTTGAAGCTGCATCAATATAGTTCGTTAACAGGCTTTTTGACTACATTGGAATTATATACTATTATTTATAATTAATAATGAATTGACAAAATTACTAAATTATAATATTATCAATTTATTTTTATATATATATATATATTTTTACGCTAAGTTCAGAATATAAAACTATATAATTTTGAAAATGTGCTTTTTTAAGAACACTTGGTTTTTTTCATCACTTGATTTTTTTATACTCACACGATTGTTTTGTTTTTTTTTAACTTTTGTAGGGAATTTTTGAGGGCGTAATGTACCTAGAAGGCAATTACGGGACATTAATTGATACTTTTTTAAGTAAAAATTGTGTAAAAAGAATGGTGTTTTTTTTTGGTATTTATTTTTTATTGTTTTCTATTCACCTTTCTATGATTATTACAATGAAATTCAAATATTGACATTACAATAAAAAAATTTTTTTGATTTTTGGGATATTGAAAGATAAAAAAGAAGGAAGCAAAAATAATATCAAGTAACTACAATTTTGCATTAAAATAGAAGATTATTATGCAAGAATAAAAATAATGATTTTCTATGCTTCCACTAACCTGAAAATTTGATCTTTAATTCATCACTAATAAATTTATTTTTAACCTGTTTCTTACATTTTAAAATTTTTATTTTTCTTAAAAATTTTTATAGTTATAAATAATTTATATTAAATCGGAATCATATTTTTGTAGGTCCGTCTTGATATTTTGCAGATAAAGTAGATAACACGCTGTTTCTACTCTTACTAAATTAGGTTAGGAGTTAAAAATTTATTTCTATCTTGAAATTTTATAGGTAAATTTAATTATTATATACCAGACGTTTAGATATTATAATAGTTTAGATATGATGCGTTTACCAGTATTTTTAATTTAGTGCTGTCTAAAAACCATATTATAATATTAATTCAAACTATATATGTATGTAACGAATATTTTCTAACTTCATCCAGATTACCAGCTTCAATAATTGGTTTTTATCTTTAGACTCAACTTAAGGGTATGACAATTATCATCTTATCATAGAAATAGAAATTGTAAAATTAATAGAATTTTATTTAAAATGTTAACCTGACAAATTGACAGTTACAATAACAAGTACCATTTTAACATGAACATGTCAACAATTTATTCTTAATAAATTATACTATTTAAATAAATATAATTTTATATTTATATTATTTAAAAAAATATTCTAAATAATTATACAAGCTTTTAACATGAAAACAATAACTAATAAAGACAGAAAAAACAGTTCACATATCAATTTCAATAAATGGATGACGTAAATGTCATGTGTCAATACTTGACATATATACAAGCATATTCTTAGTAATAAAGAATAGTGTTAGCACACTCATTTACTTGCCAATGAATAACTACTAAAAAGTCATAATTAAGCTACTAATTTTAAAGAAATGCCAAACAAAAAGCTTAGGAAACAGAGCAAAAGTAATAAATCAAAAATAGCTTTTAATGGAAAGCTAGCTATTTGGCGCTTTTGATTAAAAACAAAATTAAACTATTATTAAACTTCAATTAAATGTGTATGAGCATAATATAAAAATGAGAGCCGGCGTTCTTCATTGCTACCCAAGTAATATCAACTTTTCTATCATCTATTTAATAAAAATTCTATTTTATGAAGCTTTTATAATTCAAAAAAAAATATAATAATTGTGCAAATATTAATATTATATGTACATATGTGCAATTTAAATATTGTAAGCAATTCACAATAATAATGGAATTTTTTATTCTTATTTTATATTTTTCTTCGAGCACCATTTGTTTTGAAATGAAAAAATTTTTTAGCAATATGATCGTGATTTCGTGACTTAATATCATAAAGTAAATAAATATGTACACGTACTATAATAGTTAAATAATATAATATATAAATGCTTATATGATTGGTATTTATTACCACCAATCAATGCAATATTACTGATAGATTACCTATGATATGAAATTTTTATAAGAAAATTTGCTAATATAAAATAAATATTTCCTTACAGCTACCAAAAGTATATACACATCTACTAAAAGAATAAAACTAGTATACAAGTGTTGTAAAACCAATTCATATTTTTTATGTTAAATATAAAAAGATAACAATATATTAAAAATGAATATATATGGTACATTGGCTTAAGCTTAAAGCGTTTTTTTAATGATTTAGAGTTAATTGAATTTGATTCTATTGTAAAAACCGCAAAAATATAAAAATAAAACAATCATAATACTCGTATATATAACTGCGATACAAAATCAAATTAATGGTTATATAAATTAGAGTAACACTTTCAAAACAATTGTTTATTGCAATGTATTAATATAAAATTGTGAATTGAGTGGGCATATCCACATTTTATTACTACATTGTTAATAAATGTAGTATAACAATGTTCGCACTAAATTAAAATGATTATTAAACAAATTGTTAAAAATTAAAGAAAGTTGTGAAAACAAAAAAAGCCAAAAATAGAAATATTTTAATCACGATTATTTGTAATATTGTTCAAAACCAATGAATAATAAAATTTTAAATATAATGTGGTTTCTAATATTTACAACTAGAATATGATTATTTTAATGTAATTACAAAGAAGAATATGGTTTTGATCAATAAATAATATTGAAAAACTTTTATTTAAAATTCCTAAAGTATAGGTATTCTTTAAATTTTAATTTTATTATTTAATATTCAATTCTACGGTAAAAGAATTTTATATGACAAACATTTGTTTAACCTAAAAATCCATATTGCAAAAAATTGTGCGAGGACGAGTAAACCATACATTTTTGAAAAACGTAACTGTCAAAGAATATCAGCTCGTTACATAAAAAAATTTTCACAACCCTGGTTTTGATTTCAAATTTGTCAATTGTCATATAAAAAGTACAATTTAAAATGATTTGTAAAAAATAAAGATGGCTCAAAAATATAACAAAATTCCACAATTATAATTTTTGTTTTTTTTTAAGTGCCAACTAAACAGTTAGTTCAACTGACAGCATAGGTACATGTTGGAACAAGAGATCATATTATGTTCGTGTTATTAGAATTGATATTAATTAATTCTACATACAATTTAAACATGAGATAGTACTAAATCTTATTACAAGTAGAAACGTCTTAGATTTTCAATAGAAACAATTCTACTTTGTTTGCATTGTAATAATTTTGTATTTGAGTTAAATGGTATTATATATTTTTGAGTTATATTATTCAATTAAATTATTTGTTTATATTGTTATATTAATGTATTTTTTATTTAAGATATATAATTATTAATTATTGATGGAGCCATTAATTGGAACCCAATGGCGAATGGTAGCTGAGTCGATTCGAAATCCATATAAAGTTTTATTATCCACTTTCACTGGGGATTTGAACCCTGGCTTTTCGCACGAAAGTTTGCCACTCTAATCACTTGATTTTTAAAAACTGTTTGTAAGCACGTGGCATTCCAATTGATTTAGCACTAAACTCAATTTTGAAGGTTATGTTAATAATAACAAAACATAGAATTTATATATAAAATACTTGTATAATAATTGAATATTAAACTAACAAGATATACTATTTAAAGTACAATAACCTATTGTTTTTATAATATAATTGTAATAACAATCAATTATAATTATTAAATTATTTAATTCAGATATCTTATTTAGTACTGTTAAAAAAAAAACGTATGGCTACAATTTGCCGTTAAAATTAATTTCATAGTATTTTTTACTTATTTTTTTTTTTTGCAAAAAATTATTTTTTAAAGTATTTAGAAATAAAAATCATCGTAGATAACATCAAAGTTTAGTAATTTATACAGTAACCCATTACGAATTCAAGTGAAATTCGCAGATTTTGCTTCAAATACAATTAAACAATACTAATTATTTGTAACTTAAAATTCTTGTAGTTATTGTGTTTACTTTAAAGGTTTTCTAGAAAAAATTTTAAAAATTTCGCGTTGTTTATTCGTACATTCGTAAAAGTATCTTGAAAGTAGAAAAGTATCTTTAAAATAATTAAGTTTTAAGTTCGTTAGTCGTTTTGCAATCTAGTTGTAGTGGTTATATTGTCCAATGATTGAATATGTGAATTGAGGGAGATGTTTAACTATAATAAAATACCGATACTCCAAAAGGTCACCTAAAAGTCCGTCAATTTGAATGAGATTAAAACTCTATATTATGCTAGAAAGTTATTGAAATTAATCCAGATTTTTTGAAGAGTTAGTCAAGCTCATCTTACACTTTGTTTCTAAATCATTTTGCTAGATTTAAATTTGTTGTAAATAATTAAAGTCCTCTAACTGAATGAATTAAGTATACGGAGCATTCGAAATTGCTGCCAAAAAAGTTTAAGTGCCAAATTTTTCTAATATTAACATCTTCTAGGACCATTGAGTTAATGAAAGATGGTCTAGTTGCAGTAAATCTTGAAATCATGTAGAAACTGATTTTTTTTTTTTTTTCGAAGGAATGGAAAGCTTGAAAGCCACCCATTGAAACTATGCGGTGTTTTGTTGGGTAATGTATGATTTTAACACACCAAAACCATACCCTTTTTGAACTAAACTTTAGAAGGGAACCTGTAATACAAATGTACAGTTTGGTTACTGGGATGAGGATATGGAAGGATTTAGGATTATGGTGGAAGTTATTTGGAATATAACATTCCCCAAAATGGATTATGGGGAAAATTGGATGGGATATTTAGAAGAAAGATGTTAATTTTCTTCTTAAATTTGGTTAAATCGTACCTATATACATTATCAACTTTGGGAAACACATTTAGTGGAATATGGTTTTATTAACGAGATGAGCGCATGACAAACGAATTTCCATAAGCCGTGTTACCCCATGTGGCTAGCTCAACTCTGTAGGGATGAGCATCTGTTGCCCTCCTTGTTTTCCGTTGGAAAATCTTGAATGGAGGCATAAGTTTTTTGATTTCTTTAGAACATGTCTTAGTCCGTACAAGATATCTATAAAACAAGGTCAGTGACCCAACAGTGCAACGATGGCTGAGTGGAGTGAGCGTCGCTGGGATCATTTATTAGACAAATAGCTCTATTTTGCACTTTATCGAGATATCCCAGCGCCGTAATTGGAGCACCAGCCTTCCAATTCAAAAAAGCTCACTCTTATCAAAGTGGCGATATTAAATAAAAAATTTCATTAATTTCGCAAATTTAAGTTAATTTCATTTAACATAATATAAAGTTATAAAAATTATACAATTCTGTCCACATCTGTTTTGCAATATGAATTAATTTACTATTCTTTAACATTTCTTTTAACATTTTTATAGTATATATGGATTCCATGTAGTTTTTTTTTATATCACGTTAAATAATGATGATGAGAATGCGAAAATTATTAACAAGATGTAATATAATAAGTATCACAATGATTTGGATATATTATGTAACTGGTAATTTAATTTTAACAAATGACTTCCTATTTTAAAGGGAAAAATAGTTTTTATTAAGTGAAACAAGAAAACTTATTTATTTTCTTTTGTTAGGTAAATAAAAAGTATAACAACTAAGTCAAAGTATGAACTTACTAAAAGAAAAACAAAATTATACAGTTTTTAAATGATATGTAGTTACAATTAAATACGATTCCCACCCAAAATTACTTCAAATTATAATTTGATCTATGTATCATCTATGTAATATGTAATTATATTATGTATTATAAAAAAAGAAAATTTAGACATTTTCCATATAAAATTATTAATTTCAATGAGTACTTAACTTAAGCTTAAACATCATTAAATTAAATTTTTGTGTAGTAAGATGTTATCTATTGGTATTCATTGGCATCTAATTATGCATTTTAGCATTTGAAAGATGAAAATAATTAAATTACCGTTTACAAAAATTATATAATTAAATAGTAGAAAGAATAAAAATATTTCTTCTAAAATACAAAAAAAAACTCATTCAAAAAAATAATATTGAATTATTTTTTAATTGATACCCATGGCTTGCACTTAATTACGGCAATGGAGTGAAATATGATGTATAGGAGTGACATTCTTTGAGTAATAGGAAAATACTGTAGAAGTCACAATATTTTTAAGAAACATTTACTCCTGGAAATTATGTATAATCATCTTTATGTATATAAAACATATATGAATTACATTAGAGATTATAGAATTTTATAATTATAAGCCCTTTTTAGCACATTTTTCAAAATTCTGAAAAAAAGTGTACATATAGTTTTACTATATACGTCCATCCCTTTTTACCTGCTGCTAACTAAGAAATGTTAACAATGCGTTGGTAATAAAAACTTTTTCCTGTAGTCCAACCCGTTACGGAGCCCCTCAAAGACGTAAAAAGCCCTATATCTAAACAGTTATAACAAGAGTAACATAAGGTATATTTCCAATCTGAAAACGGTAAAAGACAGCTGGTTTTATAAGCTTTACACATTTAAAACCAAATGCATTGGGTTGCCATAAAAATGAAACTAGTAGGAGTCGTTCAGATTTAAGAGCTCTCCGTTTAAGAGCTGTAAGGGTCCAAAATTGAAATTTTGCTATTTTTAAGCACCTGTAACTTGAATACCAAATTTTTTTTTTGTAATATACAAAATTTAAAGCTGCAACATTATATTTCAACATAATATGTTAAAGTTTTTCTTAAATTTAAAAGGTGGAAAACACAGTTTTATTTCTAGAATCTGAAAATTTCCGGATGAGGAGGTAAGGTTAGATCCTCGAGAATCACTACAAGTTAACTTAATAAAAATTTCGGAACCGTTCCCATTGAAGGGCTATTATTTCCAAAATTAAACGTTAATATTAAAGCTCGCAAAATTATATTTCAGAAAAAAGTTAGATTTTCTTGAGTAAATAATGAATTGATGAAATAACTAAATTATAATATTTTCATTTATTTTTATAAGTATTATATTTTTTACCATAAACTCAGTATGAAACACAATATAGGTAATTCTGAAAATGTACTATTATTTGAATTTAAGATCAATTTTATTCCTTGATTTAAATTTAATTTATTGAATTTCTCTGCAAATCTTTTCCATATTTGTATTAGAAAATGGAAGAACTATAAAAATTTCAAAAGGTTTAATCCCGATTGTAAAGAATGGCTAACAATTTTGTTTTAAATAATTTATCATTGTTGGACAAAATAACATTAATAATTTAAATTATATCACTTTAATGTCATTCATCACCTTCTATTTTTGTAAAAACAGGAGTAAATTACATAAAATATTTAAAAATATTTTTGATAACTGTTAATTGCATATGTATATGTGTATCTACTTTCTCTACTCACTTATATTCTAAAAATAGGGTTACATTTTTGAAAAGGTTTACATGTTCAATTTCCTATATATTATTGAATTTCTGTCTGATCTCATTTAATAATATTATAAATTTAAATAAAAGAATATATTATCCTAATAAATACCTATAAAATTCAAGTTGAATGAGTACTTGAATGAAGTTTGTTATAACCGGAACACGTATATACAAATCTATCTAAAGAAAGAGTCAAAAAATGGTTCATAAGAATTTCAAAAAAAAATTGGAAAGTTCGAGTATTTCCAAAAATACACTTAACTATATAGATTCAGCAATTATCCATTACATTGAATACAACTTCAAAATTTTTCTTATTAATTACTCGGTTTTTTAAAAAAAATTGTCTAGAAAAATGTCAAATTAAAATTAATATTAATTTAATACTTAGGTTTTTGACATTATATGAACATACTGTTGACATTGACATTTTAATATTAAATGAATACATCATATGTCTGTGTACTTGTTTTGTTAAACAATTTTTGACTTGTTATGTTTTTTAGTAGACAAAATTCACAAAATTAGCTAGTTTGTACAATAATTTTTTAAAATAAATATGAATTTTAAAAACTATATATAATTGTTTTACATAACAAATTCTTAAGAAAAGAGAAAAAAATATTCTGAAAAAAACATGAGTACTAACTGTCACATACAACAAATTAACAATTATTTTTAAGAATAAAACTTAATTAAGTCCTAAAAGCATTTTTAAATCTTTAGATCCATTTTAAAATGCTATTTTTAAACAATTTAAATAATTATTTATATTAATTACCATGGCTGCCTCAATCAAAAATTTTGACTTTAAAATCCTTAAGGAAACATTTCAATATTTTTTTTTGTAGAATTTTAATTTAAAAACCCTTCGCGTTCATTTTAATCAAATATATATATTATACACCTTTCATTTGTGTCAGATTAAAATTTTAAGCTTTGTCAAAAAAAAATTTCACCACTCAATCTGCAGTAGTCTTTTCTTTTGATGTTGAATTTAAATTTGAGTTTCTTATAACACTCTGGATTTTGACTGTTCGCACGTAAAATTTCGATTTTTTTTTTTATTAATAAATATTTAAAATAAATTAACTGAATCCAATCAAATTAGCTAAAAGTCAATGGACTCTGGGACACAAGAAAGTGCTACACAAACAAAAATATGATAAAGAAGAGAACTTCTAAACTATAATACAGAAAACGGACGATAATAACATTTTATAATTATTTAAAATAAAAGATCTCAAAGTCCCCGTATATTTTGTTCGCTTTTCTCTTGTGATTCAACACATCAGTTCAATAATATTTCAATTTCAAAAAGCCCATTCATACATATTAATACAGGATGGCGCAAAACGACCGATATCGTTTGAATGTTTAATAACTTTTTAAATTTATTTATATTTTTTATTTTTATTTCAGAATTTTGTGTAGAAAACTTGGGGATTTGGAAATGGAACAGTACACAACAGAACAGCGATCAAAAATTACGAAAGGTTATGGAAAATGTATTGGAAAGAGCACGAATGTACGAAGCCGAAAGTGGTCACCATTTGGAGGATATAATTTTCCATACTTGAGCTAAAAATATTCCCCAATATAATACTGTATAATAAAAAAAAATAATAATAATTAACCATTAAATAAAAAAGTTATTAAACATTCAAACCATATCGGTCGTTTTGCGCTATTCTGTATATACATTATATGTATTCATATAATAACAAAAATTTTTGGCATTTTAGTCATCATTTTCATCACCATAATCAACTTCTTCTGCATAACACAGCATCATTATTTCAATAACCATTTTTGGGGATAAAATTTTGATCGGAATTGCGACTGCCGCTTGATTTTTTCTTTTTATTATCATTCTCTTCCTGTTGCATTCTATTTACAATGTATTCAAAAGTAAATACAGGTAGGTAGTTTAAACAGGTGCAGGGTCAGACGTTTCATAGCTAAAAGTCCCAAAATAAAAAGGAGTCAAAATTCCAATGGAAATGAAGTGAAGTCAAAAGTCCCTTGAAACTCTTGATATAATAAATAGTTCTCCTTTTTCTATAATATGTATATTATGTATTTTAGTGATTAGCTCTAAAATATAAAGCATTATTTCAACAACAAGATATTTAAAGTGTAATTTTTTAAGCTTTCGAAATAGATATATTATATATATATATATATATATATATACATATACATTCTGGAAAAACGGTATAAAACTGATTGATCGATTTGTAATAAAATTTAAAAACTTAAATTTTATATAGATATACTAACACATATTTTCAAATGAGGGAAACCCTGGTTCTGATATCCCATTGGTATTTCTTTCCTTAACACTAAGACAAAAGTCTCATAATAACTTCTGCAACATTGAAATTGTGTCCCAGAGTCTCAATGGGAATTTTGGCTATGGGACTAATGACCATGCACCTCATAAATATACCTGTACATTTATACATATGAGTTATGTTATGCTATGATCTTATTACATGGTGGGTTATCAATCAGAAACAGAAGCAGGAATCGGAAAAAGAATAAAACTTTAGAGAAAAATTTATAGACAGAACGAGTATGAATATGTCTTCTTATATGACTGCAATATTAATTTTCAGTTTCTCTTCTGAAATTCCGCGAAATTAAGAACAAAAAAGAAAAAAATATTTTTTGGAGAATGCAATGTTTTAGTTGAAAAAAAAAATAACACGGGGAAACAATAAACAAAAATGATGGAAATACCAAAAATAATATAACTAAAATGCAACAGAAGCATGTCATTAAACTTACGAGAATGAACTTTTGTTATATTTGTGTTTATTTTTTTAATTTTAACAAATTACGAAGAACCTTAAAAAAAATGAAGATGTTAAAACAACAAAAAAACCGAAAAACACATATTAAAAGACTTCCTTGAATGTTCCTCATTTTGATATTTAAATAAAATAAATATAATAGAAAGATCACAACCCATTTTGAATCAAAACTTAGTGTGATCTGTGATACAAATGTGCAATTTGGTTTCGAGGATGGGGATATGAAAAGATTTCGGGATTTGTGCAAAATATCTTAAACCTTTGTTATTTTAATATTAGGTTAGGATTTTTGGATTTTAGCTGATAGGGAAAATTAGATGGGATATTTCGAAGACATACATTTATGTTCTCTCAAATTTAGCTAAATCGTACACAACTACATTATCAACTTTGGGGAGTACATTTGATAAAATATGGTTCCTTAAACGAAATTAGTGCATGAAAAACAAATTTCCATAAACCGCGGAACACCTTCTCGTTAATCCTACCGTGATCTGTTATACTCTTTTTTTCCCGTATGAAAATCTTGAATGGAGGCATTAGATGTTAAAGAAGTGATGTTATTCCATACAATATATCTTCACAATAAGGATTGTGGCCTAACTGAACGACGATGACTGAGTATAGTGAGCGTTGATGTGATACTGGGATCATTTAAAAAACGAATAGCTCTAACTTACATTTTATTAACATATCAATAAATGCCTGCATTATATTCCATTTCCCGTCTAATATAAGATTAAGGAGATCAGATTGACATAAGTAAGTTTTGCAGCGATACAAGAAACACAAACACTTAATGTCTTTAGTTACATCAAAAATACGCTTTGACAAAGTCAGTCTTTGATTTAGCTCGTTCCTCAACATGTTCACCTGTTTGGTTCCACTCCATTTTAGAATTGGTTTAGATCTGTTCCATTTTACACCGTTCAAAAATTTAATATGCATATAATGACTCTATTTCTCTGGTTATAGTTTGTATATCTTTTACAAAGCCCTTGAAGCATTATTTTTTTAAGACTTCCACTGTTGGGAACAGTATATGTGTATCAGATAAATGTATTTCGTTTTAAATATATAGTTCCAATTAGAATTTTAATTTAAGTAAATAAAATTAATTGATATTTATACACTTTAACTGCTTTTGTATTGATTAGTTTACTCTTATAATAATCAAATATTTAATTAAGGTTCTGACATCTTTAAATTGCATGTAATGAAAAATGGAAGCGTTCATTTTTTGAATTTTTTATAAAATACAAGCATTTATAAAAAATTTAAAAAAATCGTGAAATAACATTTTATAAGTAGAATGCAAAAAATTAAGTAATTACATTTGAATTCAAAGAAACAATCCAATTTAAAAAAAATAATTAGGGGGGTTCTTTGTTTTGAATATAATTAATAAGAATTTATCAAATTCAAATTCAAGTTCCATGTTTAAAAATATCTTCCAATCATTTAACAATAATTTGATTGTTTCAATATTTGGAGCCTATAATTAACTTGTCAATAATATTGAAATATTTGACTATATTTCAATTTAGTAGAATGTAATTACTAATTGATAAGTTAAGTATTTATTAAATGGAATAATTCGTGTAACGGATTTTGTCATGATATGTTATATATCATGCAAAGAGGTTGATGAACTAATTAATATCAGAATTGTTATAATACAACATAACGATAAGTTAAGGCCCAAGAAATTGCTCCTTATACTCTCCTCAAATTTCAAATATATAGGATGTCTTCAAGTACGAATTTTTAAATAAAATCTTCCAGAGCAGCATTAAAAATTCTGCATAAATAGAATTACTGTGATTCTCATTCAAACAGAGCTAATGAACTTATACAAATGAAGTAAATGTATTTAATCCAATGGTACCTTCCAAAAAAAAATATTTTGAATAATCAATTTACATATGTTATTTACATAAGAATATCCACCATAATTTTTGAAGGCATTGAACTCTTTTGATTATAAAATAACAACAAATGCTTTGATAATTAAAAAAAAAAAAAAAACAATTATAAGTTTATAATTTATTTAATAACATAATTAATACAGAAGATAAAAGGCTATAATTAAAGATACAAAATTTTAAATATTATGGCAAAAAAAAAATATTAAGATAGAAGAACTCTGGTTCCTGGTTCAATTGATTCTTTTTTAACATTTTGATTTTCTTAACATTTTATATTTTAATTATTTTAATTTTTTAAAGCAAAGCCCGAAAATTATAAACATTGAAAACATACAAATTAAATTTGCATTTCCTGTGTTTTGTTAATTTTCTTTAATTTTAAATGTTTTTATACTTTGTAAAACTTTAATTTCTTCATTTATTTTAAGTGGAAGAAACCATTAATAATAACAATATAGATAAATTGAAACAAGTTTTTTAAACAATAAGGAAATTAAGATTTTAGAATTGAAAACTATTTTCATTTGTTATGAAAAGAAGATTCACCTTTGTTTGTGTGACTATTAAATTGACAAATTAAAAAACTGAAATAACCTTATTTAACCTTTAGTATAGATTCTTTAATTTTATATCTTGTTCCTGCTCTAGTTATTTTATTCCGTTATAAATTAAATATTGTATTGAAAAATACGCTTTATGGGAATGATTGCATCTTCTTTGAAAATTCCATTCTGGATCAACAATTTTCGGTAACTTTTTATTGGAGTCATTATGTTTTTTTGTAATTTTTTATTATGTGTTGTTTCATTAAATGTAATTTATGCTTGTGACTTATTGGAGTAAAGCAATTCTTTAACATAAAAAAAAAGTTCTACTTCGATTCAAAATCAAAGACAAAAGTTCTATGCAATAAATTGTCATTTAGTGTAAGTCCTTGAGTCAATTCTTGAGTCAAATGCATTTTATACACCTTGGAATGCTAGGTATTATGAAAAACATTCTATTTGGAGTTAGCAAGTTTTTGAAGTTTAAATTTTCACAGTATTGATATTTTCCACATTCATATTTTTCATAACAAAATGTAAAGAAACATCGATATAATATTTGGCAGTATATGTTTACATTTTTTTGAAGAATTCGAATCTGAACCACTTGACATTACGATTTGTTTCAAATTTTTCAATCGTGTTACAAAGTAAGCTGTGCAGATTGATTGCACAGAAATTCAATCTAATGCAGCTAACTTAAAGCTTAAAAATCGAAATTAAAGAAATTATAATAAATTTAGAAAATAATTTTAATAGCCTGTTTAAATGAGCATTAAATTAAATGCGTAAGAACTTTAATTAAAGTAGTTAGAACGTTCAGTAAAGTAATTAAAATTGAAAACCTTAATTAATTACTTAGTAATTATTCCTAATCATCGATTTTATGGTTTAGTTACCTATTATATAATATTTAATAGGTATTTATCGAAAATTGCATTATAATATTACACAATTTTTCTCAATAAATAACTGTAAATAAGTTTTTATTAGGTTTTAATTAAATTCTTTTACAAAACCTTCCTATGATTACATAAGTAACTAACTAAAAAATACTTGGAATTCGGTTCTTATCAAAAGTATTTTTTTTTCAAAAAACTCATATAAATTAAATAACTCATAATAAAAGTTATTTTATTTTTTTAATACGTCAATTTAATTTTTTACAATCTAAAATAGATAATACATAAAATTAGCTAATTAACATGTTTTTAAACTATTAAGTAATCTTCATTTCAATATCAAAAGAAATTTTAAAGTTTTGAAAAAATGCAAAAGTCAAAAAATAAAAACCCCAAATAAAATCGATTTCTAATCAATTGTTTAAATCAGTGCATATACTCGTATATATGACATATGGGTATATTAAAATTGCTCCTCCGTTTATAACGCATTCGATCTAAGGGAGCTAGATATAATGTCAAAGGTACGTTTTGGATCAGCATCGAAAAGTAAATCGTTCTAGCTATGTGTGTCTGTCCGTTTGTCCGTCCGTCAGTGCGCCAGCACGATAACTCAAAAACTGAAATAACTAGAGTTTTAAAATTCACACAAAGTCATTTTTAGACAATTTCTAGGTTCACCATTATTTTTGGTTAAAATCGGACCAAGGCTTTGGGGAGCTGCCATACAACTTTTTTGCTCCAATATGAATTTTTTCAAAAATATTTATACTAGAAGGAAGAAAATTACACAGGGTTAGTTATATAATAGAACAAGCACCTATATGAAGTTTCAAAATGTTACGGCCCCATTTTCAAGGAGCTGCCATACAAAGTTGTCAGTTCGATAACAGTGAATCTAATGAAGCTACGTGGTTAAAATTTAATGCAAGTTACTTGGCACAGTTGGGCATTACTCGGACCAACTTTTAGTTTGAGATAATTTTATTTTTTTTTTATTATTTTTTTTTAAGGGTTAGGGTGAGGCAAATTTTTTTAAGTAATAGATAAGGGAATTAAATAACGGTTTATTTTATTTTATACATCATAGTGGGTATGCAAAGGTTTAAAAAAGTTGACAAGGGCAACTATAATCTTCCGGGTTTTTTATTTTTTTTAAACTTAATCGGTATTTTAAAATAAAATTAAATAATTTTATTATATTTTTTCGAATTAATTAATTATTTAATTTTTGAATTTGATTGCATTGGTTTTTTGTTTTATAGTTCTACAAAAAATTTTAGATTTTGATCCAAATAATTTAATGATAGGTTATAAAAATAAACAAAATTTGATCTATCACAAAAAAAAATTTTGAAAAAAGATGCATTTTATCGGTGATTTACCACCATGATTTTGATTTGTGTATATAAAAAAAATAAGCTGTATTTTTTGTTTAAAATTGGTGAATTCTTCTATATTAAATGTATCTTTTATCTTAAGATTTATAGTATTTTATTTTTAATTTTTTTTTTAAAATCTTCTAAAAAAATTATATAATATGAAGAAGAGAACTTAATTCCTCAAGTTATATAAAAGTCATAAAATACAAACCAATTTTTTTTTTTATCTAAATACTGAGATTCTTTAATCTGATATAGGCTTAGGCGCTGATTTTAAACGTTCCTTTTTTAAAAAGTTCGAAATTTAATGGAATAACCTTAATGTGATTTTAAAGAAACAAAAAAAAAATAGAGTTATAATAATAGGGCTCCTTATGAAATTAAAAGTTACCAAACAATATAAAAAAAAACTTCAAGAAAAAAATTGGTATATAACTATCTTAAGATTTAAGAACGCATCAAAATGTAACTTTGTTTATATATATAATATAGGTTTAAATATAATTAACCAATATAGTTAAATTAAAAATCAAAATACTAAAAAAAAACAAACTGAAATTAACTTTAAAAAAAAAACGCATTTACCGTTATAAACCTGCACATCAAAATTTTGAGATAAATCAAATTAATACTTTGAAATTGTTTTTTTTTTCTTTAATTCAATAAGAAGTTAGAAAGAGAAAGAAATATTGACTGATCGACTTTGAATCGTTTAAATTTTTTTTCTTGTTTTTTATTTTGACATTCACCAAAAAAAAATTTGATGGAAAATAAGAATTTAAAAAAAAATTTATATATATATTTTGAAATGTCTTTTCAATCATTTATAATGAATTTTCTGAACATTGTTCGTTATTAATTGAGGAAAATTGATGCGGTGATCGATGAATAGTTTCATTTGACAATTTTTGTATATTTCATAAAACATTTTTATTAAATGATGCGCTTTAAATTAATTATGACAAGTAACTAAATATAATTTTTAGTTTTATAGTCAAAACACTGTCTAGGTCCTACATATTTACTAAACTTTGTACCAATATGATCCTAAGTGAATTTATTCGATTTTTTCGGAAGCACGGAAAATTTAGTCTTCCATAAAATCTTTATTCAAGAAATCAAGTAATATTAAGTATGAATTTTCACAAATGCAAAATGCACATGTTCCAAACCCCAAAAAGTGCAAAAACTAAAATAACAGTTCTCTAATTTTCAATAAATCGCTGGAATATTTTTTACAACATTGGTCATTTAATATTTAATCCTACATTTCGAAGAGATTTGATCCTACAGCTGGATCCTTTATAACAACAAAAGTCTCTAAGAATTGTATATAAAAAAAGCTTCTGAAAAATTTCAATTCTTAAAGGGCTTCAAACTCCCTCAAAATAAGGTAGACCCAAATTTTGTGTAATGAGAACTGTCCCGATACCCCCGATAATCTAAAGATGGGTATCCAGATTTTCTGACCAGTTAAAAGAATCAAAATCAAAACCTTCTTAATCGAACATATAGATATCCGATAAACTGATTTTTAAACAGCGTAATTTGTTGCCAACGTGTTCATATTTCACACAGCAACTTAATAAACCGGACAAACCCAATATGTATCTATTCCATTAAAAAATGTAAAATTATATTTGGAATATATTGTTTTGGAATTTTGTGATTGTTTCAGATAATCAAAAATTTATGCATATTATGAAAAAATTGTTAAATTAAATTTTTATGTCAAAAATTACCTTTGTTTTTTTGAGAATTACAACTAACAAATTTTCAAAATTTTCTACTTACTGTAAACTAAATTTTAACTTAAATATTTTTTTTTATTTTATTAAATAACTTGAACTAAATACATCAATTTTAAAACTTTCTTACAAGTAATTAAAGCAATAATGTTTTTTTTTTAAACACACATGTATACATGTGCACTTAAATCTTCAGATACGAAATTTTGACAGAAGAAAACCAAAAGCTAAATATCAAATCTGTGTAATAAATATATGTTTATAAATAAGTATCAAAACTTGACCGGCTTATCACGAATTAAATTGATGAGATGAGATGAGCAGAAGACCCTTCGGAAATGAATTCTTTGGAAAACGACAAAAAAAAAAAAGTATTTTTGACAACAAAAAATAAAAAATAATAAACACAATATAATAAGTCAAAGGTAGCAGCGATAACAACAAGCGACACAAACAACAAAAGTAATTTTTTTTTCTTACATTGAAAAGTTCTTTAACTGAAAAATTGTTTTTGTATTAATCGTTAATAAAATTAAACACTATGGTCAAGTTAAAACGGACAACTGTCAAAATTTTTCAAAAAAAAAAAATATAAACAGAATGGTAAAAAAATTAAAAATTGTTAAAAATAGATTATAAAAAAAAATTATAGACACCTATGAGATATAAGTACTCACTGCACTCACTAAAGGGACTAAACAATTTTTCTATGCATGCTGTAATTGTAGATTTATTTCAAGGTTGCATGTAAATCTAAGTTTTTAGAGTCCTGTTTTTGACCGCCCGAGCTGTAATTATATAAATTAGTATGCTAGTGAAATACTTAAACACTTTCTGTCATTTGATCAGTTTCTTTCAAAATTAATAGCAGCCTGAGTGTGTCATATTTTTTAAAAACACAAATTTGAATTCTTGTCTAACTTGTAAAACGATTAGATGCATCAAAAAAATAATTTTGACACATGCATATCGAAATAATTATTATTTTGTGTTACTACCGAAGATTTATTAATTACCTCGCTTTAGTCAATTTCTAAGCGTCACCAGATGTCTCACATATTGACATTTTATATTTTAAATTAAATTTGACAGCAGTTCTTTAGTACTAAAAAAAAAAATTGATGCATTATGTAGTGTATTTACAAAAACGCGCTGCATTTACAGTTCTAGCCTAGAACCCAACCTACCCTCTTAACGAATTTATAATGTTTCCAATCAAACTCTAATTTTTATAATACCTATATTATAAAAATCTAAAAAAAAAAACAAAAAAAAAGTTTTAAGAATAAAAATATTATGAAAGAATATAAGATTACAAATTTTAGAGTAGCCATAAAAAATGCATTATCACGATTTAAGCGCATTCTTAGAAAATCAATTACGCCATAAAAATATTTTGGAATAATCAAAAAACTTTAAAAAAAAAAAAAAAACCAAGTCAAAATTTCGGTAAAAAAAAAATTTATTTTCAAATTTTTTTTTATTATTATTTTTAATTATTATTTTTAGATGCTATATTTTAAATTAAATATACCGTTCTTTTTGATACTATAATATAAAATAGAGAAATTTTCATCTCATTAGTTACGCCGGATGCTGGACTTATCATATATAGTAAAAATTTTCTGACATACGGATCAATTCTATTTTTTTTTTTTTTTTTTATTTTTTTTTTTTAATTGTCCAAATTCGGATCTGGAAATTATTTCTTATGATTGAACTAAATCTGAACTAAGGTTCAAAAATATAGACCCAAATAAATTATATCTATATATGATATATGTGATTGTTAAAAAAAAAATGATGCGTCAATATAATGAAAGAAATTGAAAATCGTTACAACAGGTTGAAACGCACGCGTAAATATTTCTTACAACATATGTAAACTTTTAAATACTGGCTTTTATTTCGAAAAAAAAAATAATTAATTGTTTTTGTTGTTGTTGTTGTTGTAATTGTTAATGTTGCTATATGGATGTTTGCTTCAACATTAAAAATATTATTGATTAAATACGATACACAAAAGTAAGATGATTATAGTATATTGAATATAATCATGTACACACATGATAATAATAAAAGATGATGACCAGCAGAATAATAAGCTGATTGTAAATAAAATGGTGTACATTTTACAGCAGCTGTCATAAACATAATATTGATTTTTCATTAAAACAATTTTTTTATTATTTGGATTTATAATTTTTTGATCATTATAAATTGATTGTTGTGTTGTAACTTGCCTTGATAATCATGTGATTAAATTAAAGAATGAAATTTAATTTTTTTTAAGGTTATGTGGTATGTAACATAAAATGTTCTTGTAATTTATATGGTAAAATAGAAAAAAAAAGAAGCCAAGATATAATGATTGTAATTGTTAATGTTTATTTAGGGTGTTTTTAATATACTGACCACCTTAAATGGTTTTTATACCGGTATGACTATATAATCAAAGGGTATAATAAATTTGCCATTACGTTTGTGACGCAGAGAAGGAGGGGGGTAGATATAGACTCAAGTGTATGGATCGGATCAGAATTGAAAAATAAATCGATTTAGCGATGTATGTCCGTCCGTCCGTCCGTTATCACGATAACTCAAAAAATAAAGGAGCTAGGTTTATGAAATTTTCACAAATTCGTTTTTATGCAATAGCCGTCATCGCTATTTAAATCCAGCCATTTTGATCCATGGGTTCGGGTAGCTGCCATACAACTTCTTTTTTTATATAAGTATTATTTTGTACCTATTACAGCTGCGTGTCTGAAATTTTGCCAAAAGTAGTTTATTTTTATGGCCAAAGTTTCTGCAAATTTTGGTTGGTCTACTGCAAAGGGTTCGAGTAGCTGCCATACAACTCCTTCTTTTATATGACCATTACAGTATACCTAAAGAAGCTGTATGTTTGAAATTTTGCCAAAAGTAATTAACCGGATGATATAATATATATGCTATGGTCATACGGGTATCCCAGAGTTGACACAGTCTACTCTACTACAGTCTTCCTCGTTTTTTTATGTAATGGCACCAATGATTTAACGAAATTGTTTTTATAAAACTAAATATCAACTACATGACTTGTGTGTGTAATAATTTCCATTAAATTACTTAGTAATGTGTTAATAAGGATATTTATTTGTCAGTTTTATGTCAACATATTTGTTAGTTTTTAACATATTTTTAATACATAGCTATACGGAAATTTAATAACGGTTTATAGAAAAATGTCATAATATTATGGAAAAATGTTTTGTTAACAATTTATAAACGAGTTTCAATTTTGTCGCAAAAGATAATTATTGAAATTGTGAAGAATGGTTTGACAAACTAGAATTTGAAAAATTTATTATTTCATCATATATGATCATATCCATGATATATGTATTATAAATTTTAGGACACATGATATGGAATACGGTTAAACAAACGTGATGCGTGCATGACAAATTGACTGTTCCCATAGAACTGGTTCTTAACATAAGTAATATAAGGTTCTTAACGTTTCTAGTTTCAAGTTAGAAAATTTCAGTTTAGGTGGAGCCATTAATTCTTTTATTTGTTTAGAACAGCAGCTAATCTCTACCAAATATATATTAAACAAAGTCGATTTCTTAAGGTTTTCAAAGGATGAAAGCTAAGTAGAGTGAACGTTGAGGTAATACAGACAAAATTATTTAGACGAATAGCTCTGTTTTGAACTTCATCGAGATTTGACAGCTACTCTAAGTGAATTCCAGTCCAAATGTGTGTAATTTACCCCATTTTTCTCGCGTAATAAAAGTTTAACTGACGAAACAATGGATTGGATTCAAGGTTCTCAAAAGTATGCCATTTATAAATATTAAGAAGAGTCTGGGTGGCAGTACAGATATTAAAAAACTCCTAGCGTTTATTTTTAATTTTTCCGATGAAGCTTCATCGATTAGAACACGGATGCTACGATTTCAGAAGAAATCTGAAAATCTACTTAACAAAAATTCTACAACTAGACTAGACCTTTAGCTCTTCATTTTGCTTATAAATCATCAAGCCAATCTCATTCATGCATAGGCACTACTATAGATTTTCCAAAGTGGTTTTGATCATGGAGTAAACCTTAGTGTTTTAAAGATGTTTTAAAAAATTCTGACTTAAAAAATTAAGAGCTCTTCAAGCAGAAGTTATGGTGAAACTTCCGGAAAGGGGTTGTGAGCTATCAAGATGACGTCATCACATAACGGTACTAAATATCTCAAAGTTTCCGAATATATATACCACTAGTGGCGATGGCGCCATCTAGTGGTCAAAAAATGCATTACAAAAATTTCCTAAGATTTTGTAGCATTTTAATTAAAATGCTATATTTTACCTGTAAGACCATAAACTAGAACCAACATCATATAATATTGTAGAGCATGATATTGCCTTTCATATAAATCTGGTTTCATCTGAATCGGTGCTACCGTTTTTAAGAAATTGCAATTTAAAGTGAAAATTTAAAAAAAAAAAAAAATCAAACTTTCAAAAAAACTACTATAACTGTGAAGTTTTCAAAAACACCCTGTATTATTATTATGACATTAGAAAGGTCTCTTAAAACTCTTTCCAACGATATATAATAAGTATGGCATATGTTGACAAATAGCCCCACCAGAACACATAAATGCAAAAATGACACAACAATTTTATTAAAAAATACATTTTCATACTTTATTTGTCATAAATTTATTTTGCCTTTTTGGCAAATTTAAAAATGTAAGAACTTTAGGTTTGTATACAATATTGAGTTTGGTTCTGGCAATTTGTTTCGAGGGATTTTGGAAGTGACAACCTTAAAGTTTTAAAATTTTTTTTATTTAAATATGTATGTAAAAATATAATTAGAAAGGCCCTTAGGCTACAAAATCAGAATTATGCGCTTTATCAGATTATAAGAATCTGAATTAGGAGGATTTTAGAGTTGCATTTAAATTCAGGATTGCCGCTTTTTCTAGAATATTTATATATGTATATGTATATCCAATATTAGAAGAGATTTTAGAGTTGGATTCAAATCAGGATTTCCGCTTTTTCCAGAATATTTATTCCAGATTGCCGCTTTTTCCAGATTTTATAGTTAGTTTAAAATTTGTGATAGCAGATAAGGATTATATTTTTATTTCATTATTTTAATTACAGATTAAAAGCATGTACTTGTATTCAAAACTTAGCGGAATGTCGTAATACGTAGTGTCTGAAAAAAAAACTACTAAAATATAATTATAGATTATGCACATAAATGTGTAAGCATTATTCGGTATATAATTAAAATATATACCTAATTACGTTCATTTGTATATTTATATATAATAAAATGTGAGTTATTAAGATGCATCAAAGAATTAAAAATAATCAAACAAATAAATAAATAATGAATATATTAGTCCAGCTCTAATAGTTGAATCCAACTCTAAAATCTTTTCTAATTCAGAATCTGACATATTCATATATATTTTTAAATATTCTGGAAAAATCAGCAATCCTGATTTAGAATCCAACTCTAAAATCTCTTCTAATATTGGATATACATATACACATATATTATAAATATTCTGGAAAAAGCGGATCTCCTGGTTAAGAATCAAACTTAAAAATCTCTTCTAACATTGTATATACAAACACACATATAAATATTTTGGAAAAAGCGGTAATCCTGATTTAGAATTCAACTCTAAAATCCCTCCTGATTCAGGTTATTGTGTATATATATGTTTTTAAATATTCTGGAAAAAGCGAATAATTCTGATTTTGTAGCTAACTCTAAGGTCCTTTCTAATTATATTTTAACATACATATTTAAATAAAAAAAAATTTAAAACTATGAGGTTATCACCTCCAAAATCCCTCAAAACAAATTACCAAAACCCAACTCAATATTGTATCAAACTATAAAGTACATTCTTAAATTTTAAAATAAATATTTCAAATGGAAAACAAAAAGGTCAAAATAAATTTGTGACAAATAAAGTATGAAAATGTATTTTTTAATAAAATTGTTGTGTCATTTTTGCATTTATGTTCTCTGGTGGGGCTATTTGTCAACATATGCCATACTTATTATATATCGTTGGAAAGAGTTTTAAGAGACCTTTCTAATGGTATAATAATAATACAGGGTGTTTTTGAAAATTTCACAGTTATAGTAGTTTTTTTGAAAGTTTGATTTTTTTTTTTTTTTTTTTAAATTTTCACTTTAAATTGCAATATCTTAAAAATGGTAGCACCGATCCAGATGAAACAAGATGTTTATGAAAGACAATATCATGCCCTACAATATTGTAGTATGTTGGTTCCAGTTTATTGTCTTACAGGAAAAATATAACATTTTAATAAAAATGCTACAAAATCTTAGGAACATTTTGTAATGCATTTTTCGACCACTAGATGGAGCCATCGCCACTAATGGTATATATATTCGGAAACTTTGAGATATTTAGTACCGTTATGTGATGACGTCATTTTGATAGCTCACAACCCCTTTCCGGAAGTTTCGCCGAAGTTATTGTCATAGTAATTAACCTCCATTCCAAAAATAATCAGTATGCCAAACTGCAACAAAAATTCTTCAAATAAGTCAGTGATACATTTGCAAGTCTTTTTAATACTTAATTGTCATGGAGAAAAAGGAAAGTCCTGTTATAATTAATTTTAAAGGTCATTAAAAGTTATATGTAGTAACTAATCCATAAAATTAAAACTGTGTTAAATGGAAATATGTATAAGCTTTCTTAAATTCCAGTCATTCAAATTGGTTTCACAAATCAAATTAAAGCAAAAAGTATTAAAAATGTAATTAGACGTAGAATAATTTCTCTTATACTCATTATAAAAATCTTTGAACATATCACGTAAATCGTCAATGTTTTACTCTTAACATTCAGATTTAATTTTTTTGACTTAAATTCCAAAACTTTGATTTAAGATTTATCGTTAAGTTTAATAGTCACTCAAAAAAATATTGATAACAGCAATATTTTCAGTAATTTCAAACTGTAAGTACCCGAATGACACCATATTGTTCTCCTCAAATTACACAATTCCAATATTCACATTTTTTAGAAGAAATTTTCACATGAAATATAAAAAAGCCTAACAGAAAAATCTTTAATCAAATAATACTTTCCCCCAAAAAATAAAAAACAAAATAAACATCGTTACTTAAAAATGTCAATTTAAATAAAATAAATTCGTACAAAGAACTGCGAGCGGATTTCCTGTACTAAAACATCAAACTAACCAAAAAATTTGATTAACACAGTTTTTTCTCTCAATCTCTCAATGCTTTTAACATTTTTTTTTTTTTTTCTTATCACACCGCATGCTATGCAAATTTTTTTATCTTCTTTTGAACGCAAAATTAAAAACCGTTTTCACGAAATTCTTAAAAAGAGCTAAGAAAAAAAAAATTAAAAAATTACACAAAATTTTTGTTTAATTACATTGGCGACTTTCAGATCAATGGTGAAAGGTGTTTACAGAACTTAAATGGAGCATATTTTATAAATGTGAAATTTTCTGTTCTTTTAAAAAGAAATGAAAATAAACAAAAAGTAAAAAAAAAAAAATTAAAATAATAACGGTATATTTGGATGTTAAATCATCATTTAACTTTTTATTTTTAATTTTTTTTTTTTATTTTGTTAAAATTGTGCAAACATTTTAATGAACATTAAAAAAATATACATTGCTATTGGCAAAAATTAAAAGGCTAGTAAGTTTACAAATACTTCCTGCCCTACTTAGATAATTTTGATGTTAAAACTAAGTTATTAACTCCTTCCGTTCTTAGCATCGGAATCCGAGCAAAAATATGGATATATGATGTTATTTAAAAAACGAGGAAGAATAGAGTAGACTGTGTCAACTCTGGGATACCCGTATGACCGTATTATAGACATTATATCATCCGCAGTTAATTACTTTTGGCAATATTTTAAATACACAACTTATTAAGCTTTCAGTTATGAACAAAAAAAAAAAATATAAGTTGAAAAGTAGCTCTTCTAACCTCTTCGTTGGACATTAAAGTTAACTACTATTGACAAAATTTCAAACATCCAGCTAAAACTAAGCTGTTTTTGGCCAAATTTCAGATACGCGGCTTCATTAGTGTAGAATAATGCTCATATAAAAGAAGGAGTTATATGGCTGCTACTCGAACCCACTGCAGGAGACCAACCAAATATTTCAAAAACTTTGGCCATAAAACTAGGCTACTTTTGACAAAATTTTATATATCCAGCTTTACCACGTATAAATTTATTTTCATATAAAAAAAAAAGAAGTTGTATAGCAGCTACTCAAACCCGTGGAGCAAAATGACTGAATTCAATACCGAATAGACGGCTATTGTATAAAAACGAATTTGTGAAAATTTAAAAATTCTAGCTTCTTTATTTTTTGAGTTATTGTGAAGACGTCCGGATGGCCGGACAGTTAAAGGGTAAACAACATTCAATTCAACTACAAGATTTACAAAATATTTTTATACAAAAGTCATTATATCTACAGTTTTATTTTATAACTGTTGCTTTATATTATAATCAAAGGACCTATATATTATTATAAAAGAGAACATTTAGTTAAGTAAACCCTATACTAAAGTTAATAAGGTTTCTTTAACAAATTATCGGTATTCGATCCCTTAACTGTACAACAATTAAACTGTTAAGCAAACTGATAAAAAAAAATCGAAAACTTTAATTGAATTTAGGTTTTACCAAATATTATTACTCCAATATTATAAGTTCAAAATTTATTAGATCAATTATATTATTTAGCTAGAAATATAATACTAAAGATGACAATTAAATGAACTTAGCTGTATCTCATTATTGTTATATTAAAATGACAATTAAATGAACTTAACCGTAAATATTTTATTATGTCATTATGTAATGTCAAAAAAACATGTTTATTTTTGTAATTTTATATTTTTAAACAATAATTAATACGATTATATAGTTTTGTCAACGTCTGTTGATTAATACTTTAATAAAATAATTTGCTAATGTTAAACTTTAATTGAGTTATAACATGATAACTAGATTAATGTTGAAACTTGTCAAATGTTGAAATACAAGATAAATAGTACCTAGTTAAACAGATGTGATTACACGTGCAAATGTTTTTTTCTCTCTTATTAAACAATACTGGGTGAATAAACTCGTAAATGATTTGTTTTTAGATTATAATATAAAAGAAGATTAATAAACAAAGACTAATTATAGAGTTATGAAAATACATAATGTAAAGTTGATTTTAAGTTTACTTTATTACCTTATATCTTTTTTTAATGGTTTAAGAGTTTTAAGGTCTAAGAATTTTAAAAGTGATTGATTTTAAATCACACATGTTCTCCTAGACCCCTCAAACAAAACCTATTAATATAATTTTATTACAAGGGGTTTTTACAAGGTCAAATTATAAAAATATGCTTCATCTAAAATTCCTCAGGATTTGGAATGCCTAAAAAGAACAAATTTCATAGTTGTCCTCTTATAAAATTAATTTGAGGTATCTATCGACCTTGTAAAGTCAAAAACAAACAAAGCTGGTCAATTTCACACTATGATATTGGGATGATGCAACAAGAGGGAATTTAGCTATTGGGAGTGTTATTTCCACATTATTAGAATTGATCTTAATGAATTCCACATACAATTTAAACATGTGATAATACAAAGCGCCTTACAACATGCAGAAACGTCTTAGATTTTTAATAATAAAAACAAATTAATAATTTTATATTTGAATTATAAGATACTTTTGCATCTGTGAGTTATATCATTCAGTTAAATTATTTGTTTGTACTTTGTATTTATTTATTATATTTGATTAAGCAATTAATTTGAACCCAATGGCGAATTGTAGCTGAGTTGAATTGAAAATCAGAAAAAAGTTTTTGACTTGGATTTGATTATTCGAATGCTGGCCTTTCAAATGAAAGGTTGTAGCAATCTAACTATTGAAATCACTTAAGTTTCCAAAGGAAGATCATACACCGATCCGAATTCTAATCGCTGACAAACTAATTCAAATAGTCAGTTATCATACTGCATAAAATACAAGAACACTCCCGTGTTCTTTTAACAAAATTATAAAATCATTCAAAACTGTTTAAAACTATAACTGTTAATTTATTACAAAACAATAAAATATAAAATTATTTCAATTCTCAAAATTCTGATGAATCATGTAATTTAAAATAATAAACACCTTACTATGAACATAGGTATATGTTTAATTCTATTCTAATTCTAATTTTTTTTTTGTATTTTGGAATTAATTCAACATAACTCTTGTTAAATAAATTTAAAAAAAAAATACCACGTGATTCATTGAATGAAAAACTTGAAAGTAATTACAAATTGCAGAAAAAAAAAATAAATAAAAAAAAAATTGTAAATAACAATTAGCTAATGTTAAAATTTAACATTGGTATAGTTATATATACATTTAATAAAGTTCTAATGTTATAGTCTATAATCTATTCATTTTACGAGTATTCTAGTGTTCTAAGAATTCAATAAAGTACCACTTATTCATATATAAATTTTTTTTTTAATTTTATTATTTTTATTTTTTTTATTATTTTTTTTTAATTAATTTAAAAATAAAAGAATGATATGAGAATTTGATTTTTTTTGCTATTTTCCTTTCTGTATCTTAAGATTCGCTCTAAAAAGTTTACAAAAAAAATAACATACAAAAAAAAAATTGGTTTCCCACGCACGCAGAATTATTAATATATTTTTTTTTTTTTTTTTTTGTAAAAATTACTGTATATTTTGTGAAGATATTCACCTGTAATCACCTGTATTCACCTTTAATGTATTGTATCTTATTCTTAAAATCGTAGATCATACGACAAGTGAATTATGGACTTATGGACTTTTTTTTTTTTTTCATAAAGTATAAATATTTGATTTTTATTTTATTTTTTTTTATATTTTTGAATTCTCTTAGTAACAATAATTCAAAACTCGCTGGAATATTGGTCAGGAAGGGGAAGGCCAAAATCAAAAAAAAAAAAAAAAAAAAAAAAAAAACAATTGGAAATTATTAAAAAAAAGAACAATTTTAAAATAAAAACTCCTATCTACTCCTATCTATTTCACTAATATGAAATTAAAAAAAAAAAAAAAAAAAATGGACTCCCCCTCTCTTAAGAATTTTTTTTATCTCAAGAATGTTTAAATTTTGCAGAGCGTAAATTACAATTAAAAAACGACTTTACCCTCTTAAAAAAAAAATTCTAACGGACCACTCTTGACAGGTGTACTATTACATTTAATTTTTTTTTTGTCTTCTTCTTAAATTGTAGATATGTATAAGTATATGTATACAAGTATCTATAAGATATTTTACAAGAATAAGTTCTGGTAATGTTTATAAGCCAATAAAAAAAAATATAAAAATTAGGTAAGTAAGTAAATAATTGAAGTTCAAACTAACAAGGCACATATTTACAATCATTAGGTTTTTTTTTTTTTTTTTTTTTTTAAATTAACGATATTTACCTTTATTTTTTTAAGTATATGTATATACTATATATATATATATATATATAAATTTACAAATTTACGGTGTTATATGTATCTAATAAGTACGTTTATAGAATTTTTTTTGAAAAAAAAACTAATATCTTGTTTTAAAACATTTTTAACGTTTTTTAAGTTTTACAGTTTTCTTTTAACTAATTTATTGTTGTTGTTTTTTTTGTGTATTACTATTATGTTCTGTTACGTACTTAATGGTTTGTAGATAAACTCATTTTTCATTTTTAATTCTTTTTCTATTACTTACTAAATACAACTTATAAGTATATGTTTATTTTTTTTCATCATATTCATCATGTTCCTTCGCTCTTTAAATGTAAGACGAGACGCCAGTTTACTGTTTTAACTCATTAATCAATATAATATATATGTATGTATGTAATAAACTGGGTATAAGATTTTTTTTTTGTTTTTGGTATGTATGAATGTATGCATTTTATAATTATTATTAAATATTTGTAATCATTCTACTTGAAGAAATCGATATGTCTACTACGATTTTTACTATTTAATGCAATCTGATATAATATTATGTCAGAAAATGATGTGGTATTTTTATTTGAAGACAGAGGTAGAAAATTAAAATAATAGGGAGTCACAGATTATGATTCAAACAGAATAAGAGTTACTATGTTATTATCTATGAGTTACATAATTTTCGGACAAAAAGTAAGAAGTAGCTCTCTGGCATCCCTTTGAATTTAGTTAAGTCGTATATTTTATATACTGATGTATTCTATTTAAACGTCACTGTTAGGCAAATAAGCCTGTCTATAACCATGGTACATGTTGGAACAGTGAGTTATATTATATTCGTGTTATTAGAATTGATCTTAGTGAATTCCACATACAATTTAAACATGAAATAGTACTAGGCCTTATAACATGTTGAAACGTCATAGATTTTCAATTGTTACAATTCTAGTTTTATTTATATTGTAATTTTTTGTATATAAGTTATATAGCATTCTATATCTGTGAGTTATATTATTCAATTATTAATTATTAATTAAGCTATTAATTTGAACCCAAAGGTGAAAGGTAGCTCAGTGGAGTCTAAAACCAGAAAAGTTTTTTCCACTTTCACTGGGATTCGCGCCCGGGCTTTTCGCATGAAAGGTCGGCACTCTAATCACTGTGCCACCCAGCCATTAAAGGGAGGTCATTTGGTTTCATTTTTACCAAGTGCCCCAACACAACCTATGAGAGCTCGTTTGTTATCAAATATCAAGTGTGTGAAATCATATTTCATTCTATAGGTGTTTCTTAAACATCTGTTACGGATTTATCTTAATTTCAGTTTTCCCATCTTCTTAATACCATAATCCTAACTTTCGAAAAATCTAGTTGCCTAAAATATATAGAAGTACCACTCTAAAGGGTGATTCACAAAAGGGCTTCTCAATGCCCGTACTAACCACAAAAACTCCGTGTACTGTCAATAAGCGATTATAAATGCTTTTCATTGTCCCTTGCAGAATACAATCTCATTCTCATAACTTATCTCATAACTTATGATTCTGTCTTAATATATTTTACTAGACATTCGCATTAGCACATTTTTTTAATGATTTAATATATAAAAAAAGGTTTCACACCCCTGTTACAGAATAATATTGTTTAAACTTTTATAAACTTGCTATATACATATATATCAGAAATATATCTAATTAAATCTGTTATATAGTAATCGATCAAAACATCGATTGAATCTGTCATAAAAATAACAAAAACAAAGAAACATTTTCAAGATGGTTATCATTATTAACATCAACATCATTTTCATTGGCATTATAATTATTGATATTGTACGTAAACATATTTACAAACATACATAAAATAAACATAGTGAAGTAATACTAAAATATATATAATAAATTCAAGTGAAATGAATTAAATTATAACATATTTTGATCAGGTTGTATATTGTAACAGTGACCTACAGTCATAAAATCAACACAGCCCAACGCAATTAAATTAAAACACAAAAAACAAAAACCATTTTTGAATTTAAAATGAAAAAAACAATTACTGGAAAAGCGATAAATTGTGAGTGTTTCTATCTTGACGATCTTTTATAAATTATACGAGTATAATAACAACTATAAGTATGCATAGGTCTGCTCTGGAATCCAGTTCTTCTTTACTGTAGTTAAAAACCTTAGCAATATTATATAAACCAGTGGTGGAGCACAAGAAGACATGGATAACCGACTCAAGAAAGTTAGAATAGCGTTTGGCAGAATGCAGCGTATATAGAGAAACTCACAAAACTCCACAAACTTAAAGCTGTAGATTTTCCGGGTACATGTAAAAGCATTCTAATCTATGATAGCAAGATCTGGCTAACTAAGAGCACTAAAAACGCAGCAGGCTACAGGCATTCATTAATAATTGTTGTATAGTTGCCTTTGAATCATAAATAGGAAACTCAAGCCTAGAACATTAACAAATAGAGATTTTTGAAGACATAATTAGAGAGCAACCAATAGCGCATCAAATAAGGAAAAAAGGAATGGAGGTTGATAGGGCCCACGCTGCAAAAACACCAAGGAATGTTTATATAAATATAATAAATTAGCCGGCCAAATAACAATTAGCGCAGGATAATAGTTTTAGAACTAAGCTTGATAGATATAAACTTGGGAGAGTGCGAAAATAACAGCACCTAACAGAATTCGATAGAATCCCCTCCTCTTGCTCCCAAGAGAAGTAAGGAAAAACAGATCGCTCGCTGTCTGCATGTTCGAGACCTTAGAAGTTGAAATAAGAGATTTAAAGAGGCTTAACAAAATATTGTGGTAAACATTCTTAGTTATTCTATTACTTCCCATCAGAAAAACATATGCCAGAAAGTAAAAAGTTAAAATTGAACAAGTATCAGAATAAAATTAAAAAATTATAAACGTCATCTTTCATTGCATAAAAACTTATGATATTATACAATTATTATTCAATATGTACTAAAAACAAAAACGATACTGAAGGCAAAATTTAATTAAAGGTTTCATAAAATTCGCCTACAGAACAATTTCGAATTTAAATGAAAAGAAGAATTTGAATTTAAATGAAAAACTCTTTTTATTGTACTTTTCATAATCGTTATTCGTAAATAATATTTTTACATTTTTATAAGGGGGATGAAACCGTTATTAAATGTAGAGCAAAGTATAAAAATATCTAAGCAAGAAAATTTATAAAAAAAATATTAACAATTGCATAATGACTTAATTTAATTAAATTAAAAGAGGACCAGTTTCTACTTTTCATATTTATGCTTAAAAATAAACTCTAAATGCAAAATTTATATGCTTAGATTTAGTGAAATAATTTTAAATGAGTATTAGAAAAGTGTAATTGATATTTGATTGCTATCTACACAGTTTTTCTCTTAGATAACAATATTAATATTAAAAAAACAACTATATAATGCTCAAAATACTTAATGCGACAGACAAAAAGACCAAATTTTGTGAAAACTACTTTTGGCAAAGTTTAAGATACACAACTTAATTAGATCCTGAGTTATATATAAAAAAAAAAAACAAAGAAGTTGTATGGGATCGAATTAGACTGCGACCATACACATTTGAAAATTTTCAGGCACTCGGCTTTGATAAATGTAGCGTAATGCTTATTCGAACCCCCTTTTCCACAACAATTCTTGTATTAAACAAGTCTCCCTAACAGTGTCACAAATGATATTACCAATTTATTATAGAACTGTAGTCTTAGAAGAATTATTCAAACTCTGATCTTTAATCTAACTGTTAAATTCTTTCAAGGAATATTTTTGCATAGATTTTAAAAACAAAAAGGTTAAAGGAGTGCAACGCAATAAGTTATTAAAGTTCAAATTTCTTAATCAACTAAAAAATGTTTTCTAATTTTATAAACAAACTAGCTAATGCCGATGCGTATTGCTGCTTCTCTCAATGTTACTGGAAAAAATTATCGCATATATAAAATTAGGATATGTTGTAAAGTAATTTTTTGATTGTAATAAAGTAATATTATTAACACAACTTTTTTATCGATTTTCTACTATGGGTCCAAAAATTCTAAGTCTGTTAAAATAGTCCACTCCAAATGGCACCAAACTTAATGAAAAAATCTTTAAAAACTTGTTGTGTCACAAAAGGTTAACTGAAGTCGATAAAAAATTTTTGAACCTTTTTTTACGTAATTCGATTCCATTATTTTATTCGGACTATATATTCGGCCCAATATGGATTAAAAAATTCTCAAGGAGCATCACATAGACAAAATTTGAAATCAATCGGTGCAACCGTTTCTATGTTAGAACAAAAAAGTTTAAATACTCACACTACAGCCCAGACTGGGCGGTCCGTTTAATATACAAAATCAATAGGGTAATCATGACTGAAGTGTTTTTGGTGATTATAGGATCAGAAGATAGCAGTTGGTATAAAAAACACTTAAAGTTGTATGGCAGCTATGACTTCTTGAGAATTTTCTTAATATTACCTCTTTTTAAGAATCTTCTACCTACAAAGTATAAGATACATTTAAAAGAAAGATGAAATGGTCAGATGGAATCTGAAAAGTCATTCTCAAGTTATAGCGAAACAGGGATTGTTATATTGTAAAATTATTTTACAATTAACAATTCTAAATTTTAAAATTCTGTTATATTTTACAATTATATTAACTCCAAGTAGTATTAACTCCAATTAAAAAACTAATATTAGCATTTTAGAATCAATTTAAAAACTAATATTAATAGTCCAGAAATTTTGATTTATTTAACAATTAATTAAAAAATTATTTGTAAACACGTTAAACACTAATCGTTATTAATTTGATTTTTAATTAATAGACTCATATAAAACGGGGTTCTAAATATAGTAAAGTTCTATAAAAAAATTAAAATATTTTTTAATTTATTTTACAATTAGCTTAAATTTTTTTTTTTTTAAATAAAATTTATTAACCATAAATTCGAAAATTGCATAAGAATAGAATGATACAAAAATATTTTAATTAATTTTGTATTTATTTTAATTAGACCATCTGTGGTTTTTGCAATTTGTAACACTTTGAGAGTACAAAGTCAAGAATAAATATTCTTTTGCATTAATAGAAGAATTACATTTAATTTGTTTTTAACTTTGAAATTTATTATACTTTACAAAAAAAATAACTTATGATTAAAAAACCTTGAAATTTTTTTGTTTTAATTAAAATCTTCCTGATTCTTAAAATTGTTGATTTTTAAAGGTTGCGTGTATTCTTTGACTATATCAAAAGTGCAACCACCAACTCATTACCCTTCAAAGAATTTTCTTTCAGTTTTTTTTGTTTATTTTTATTTTTGTACTGAAGGGCATTTAACGAGCCATATCTCACAAATGTGATTGCAAAGATAAGTTTATATGGTGTACTAAATTTAACTTTCGAAAAATACAAGTAGTTATAAAATTAAAATGAATTACAATAGTTAATTTTTTAGTTATAAACCCTAGTGAATGAACTAGTGGTTGAACATGTGAATAACTAGTAATTGCACTGTTAAAGTGGGAGATTGCATAAGTTTTGAGTTACAAACCATAGTGAATGAACTGGTGGTTGAACATGTGAATAACGAGCGATAGAACCTATTAAAGTGAGTGATAACACCACTTCACTGTGATTCAATTCAACCACCGTGATTCATTTATTTTTACTTTTATAAAATAAAGCTACCCAAAGGAAGCCTTCTTTGCAGTCACAATTAACCTAAGTCATTACAAGTCCAATATTAAATTATATGTAATTCTTTTTCATAGATACGTTCCGAGAAAATCCGCTTTAAAAAATCACGTAAAAAAGTAATTGAATAATTTTTACAAATCGCCTTATTTAAAATTCGCGTAAAATGGGAATTAGGTGTATTGTATTCAATATAATATGTATTTCCATATATTACATTGAAACAGATGGACAGACAATTAATTTTACTGACAATAGTTTATTATTCATTTTTATATTTTTATCAAATCCAAAATGCGGAAGTAAAAACTTTTGTAAAAGGTTTATATTAGAGTTTTGATAAAATTCTAAACTCTTTGTTGTGCAATAAGTTACAATTCATAAAATACTAATTCAAGAACTATAACTTAGAATATTAAAACATTCAACCATTTCATTTTCATTCATAAAATTTTAGAATAATAAATAAAATAAATAAAATAAAAGGTGTAAATTTCTTTTATTATAAATATAAAATTAGTTTTTGTTTTTTTGGTCCTACAGTTGTTGATCTGAACAGTTGAACGATCTTTTTAGCTTATGAAAATATTTAAAAATATTTGAACAAAACTGTAACTATATTCGTTAGGCAATAATTAATAATTTATGAGCTAGATCACATGTTCAATGTTTCTTTCTTTTCGTATAATCCAGGGCCAGGCATAGGACCTTCAGAATAAATCAGCAGAATTAAATATAGTAAAATAGCAGTTCTGTCTTTGCTTATATATAGGCATTAGGATACAAACCTCAGATTCTTAAGATCACTTAGATTTTTCTATATTTTAAATATTTGTAATTATTAATTAAATAAAATATATAAGTTTTTCATTTATTCCAAATCTCTTCGTCTGCTTTACGATACATTCTTCAAATTTTTTAACATAATCGATTTTTTTCGATTAATTAATTTATTTTTTAAAATTTTTGCATCAAATTTATAACATAAGAGTTATTGAAATTTTTTTATATCAATTTTTAATTTTGATACTTGTCAAAACAAAGAAATAAATCAAAGATGGATTGTATAAACCTTTCTTCTTGTATAATGTGATTTTATAATAGAAAAATCTCTAAGATTTGTTAATATCTTGTATAGTTTCGTTATTTTATATGGGAGCCCCCGATCCCGTGGCCCAATTTTGTTTCATCAACGAAATCGTTCTTTCATTTGACAAAAAAATTATTCATACCAAATTTCATTAAAATCAGTTGAGATTTCTTGTAAATTATAGAACTTTAAATTCTTGAAAATCTGGTTGTTCATAAGAAGTCACCAAAAGTCAAAGTGACAAATTTGAACTAATTTCGACGGTTACAACTTTGAAAGTATGGAGTTTGAAATTTTTTGAAAAGTTTGTGGTTTTTTTTGCCCTCCAGATCTCGCCATCCGAATTGACAAATATTGAAACATAACCTTACTTTTAACAAAAAAAGTATTTACACCAAATTTCATTAAAATTAGTTGTAATTTACCCGAGTATCGTGTTCACCAAACGCACACACACGAACACACAAAAAAATTTCTTATAATACAAAACATATTCGAAAACAATTTAAAATGACATCTTAATCAATATTCTATAATTATTATTGATTTTATAATTAAATTTTTATTATAAAAACATATATCCAAATAAAAAATTATTATTTTAAATTAAATAGTTGATGCTGTATACCAGTGTATAACCTACACGTTTTCTTCTATAAAAATTACTAAAAATAGAAAATAATCGGTATATCTAAAGATAATTACACTTTTCTTTTCCAATTAGAGTTCATCTCAAAAATGTAAACATAGTAAAAATTCTTACAAGATATGTATGTATATATATTTATATTTTTTAAGTTGAAGACCAAAAACTTGATCTGAAAAATTGTGCTAATGACTCCAGAAATACTAGAATCACGGATAACCATCCAACTTTCAACACATCTTTCAATATACAAAATGACACTTTCATTAGTACAAATAATATATGTTATATAGTTGCATTTAACTGCAGTTGTATATGTGTAGGTACAAAAGTTCGCATATTAATGGAAAATATATTTAAATTTATTATCAAATTTTTTTTTTTTTTGGATTTTTCATCATCAAAACAAAAATTAAAAACTTGAAATGTTTAACGCATTTTAAAATATCTTTTAAAAGCCAATTTGATTGATGAAAAAAAAAAATAACTACGAAAGTCAATAAAAATTGATTACATGTCAATAAGTTTTAACATTTTATATATTAACATTTTAAAAAATAGTTAATTTTTTTTTTATTTGCTATCAATTAGTTGACCATTTTTTTTTAAATTGTAAAAATTAAAAAAAAAAAATTAAAATTAAGTTTTATTTCAAGTTTTAACATGTGATTTAAATCAAATTGAAATGCTAATTACCGTAATAGATGAATTAGAAATTTTTTTTGAGATTTACTATTAAAATAAATCTTAAATACTTACATTTTTATGCATAATGTTCTTTTATATTTATAAATTTACCGTTGCATTTAAAATATTTTATATTATATGTATATTATATACTCTAATCTTAGGTTTAAAGTAAACAAGTGATGAAAAAAACCAAGGATTTTTAAAAAAGCACATTTTCAAAATTATATTGTGTTACATACTGTAAGTTACTGTTAATAAAAACAGTAAATTTTTAAATTTTAAGTCCTAATAGTCCCTCAATGGGGAAAGTTGCCAAATTTCCCAAGGATTTAATCTCACGCCCCTTTTTTTTTTTTTAAACTGAGGGACACTTTTTTCAATTTAAAGGACCGCTTTCAAATTTCAGAAAAACCTTTAACAAATGTTGAAATATAATGATGCAGCTTTAAATTTTGTATATTTGTAAAATAAAATTTTAACAGGTATTTAAGTTACAGGTGTTTAAAAATAGCAAAATTTCAATTTTCGAGCCCTTATAGCTCCTAAATAGGGGACGTGACAAAAAAATTTTGTTAACCGACTCCTACTAATTTCTAAACATCTAACTTCTTCCAAAATTTCAAGACTTCTCCCAAATTGAGTTTTGCATAATGGTAAAATTTAGTACCATATGGCAACTCTATACATTTGCCTTTCAAAAATTTATAAAGCTTATAAAAGCTGTTGTCTTTTACGTTTTCAGATTGAAAATATACCCAACAGAACTCTTGTTATAACAATTTAAATATAGGGCTTTTTCTGACTTTGGTGTCCTGTTGCTCTGTAACGGGTAGGGCTTCAGAAAAAAGTTCTTTCATGAAATTATTTTTTTGCAGTATCTTACCAGTAGTTAAAATTTCTTTACTCTATTTCAAACGGTGTAAAAATGTTTGTAAACATACGGACGGACGAACGGATGAAAAAAGTGAAACTACATGGGCACATTTTTGGACAATCTTTTGAAAATGTGCTTTAAAATGCAATGCTTAAAAAAACTTATAAGCGTTTTTTATAAAATAGATGACAGCTAACGAACAAAACTTTACATATGCCCACAAATCACCCACACTTATGGATGCTATATGCGATTTTTAATTTTATTTTGTTAAGATTTACCTAGTTTTTGGATAGGTTTTCCTAAAGTAATGAATCAATGTAACTGAGATAAATAACAATAATAATTACAGAATGCGTTTTAACTTAACAGTTAACAAATGTAAGTAGTAAGTAATGCTCATTAGGAAACATTAGTAAAAATGGACTTGAATGTATTTTTTCGACCTTGCATTGAAGATTAGTTACTTTGGAAATATTTGACAGAATCCGCTACTACTAGTAACGATGATTAATCCTACAATACATTATCCTTATTCTCAAGTTTTATAATGAAAGGTTTAAAAACAATATAGTTACAAATACAATTATATGAGATTTGTTTTTTAATTTACTTTGCAGCGGATCATTCAGCTTATCCAATTGTATATTTTACTTTGCTAGATAACTTTAAAGTAAAAATCAGAGTTGAAACCCTTAAATTATTCTTTTTTAGAAGCATTTCTTCTTGTATGTTGTAAATTTTTATAATAAAAAGTGATTAACTAGTAAAATATATTTTATAAATTTTCAGTTTTAAATCCGCCTTTTTTTTTACCAATCTTTTAAATTTTTTAAAAATATGAATTAAACTTACTATGTTCATTCATACAAACCTTTTACCTTCCTTCTATCTTTCCTTTATCATTCCTTCTAGATCTTTTACTAATTTCAATTCAAAACTTTATAGTTGTTATACAAATATAATGTTGTATAACTGATATACCTTTAAAATTAAAAATCTGAATTCTGAATCCAAACTTCATTAAAAAACTGTTCTAATTATATAAAAATAAATTTTTTTAAAATTTTATATAAACTTTTATACCTGAATATCCAAGACACGATCCAAAAAAAAAAAGTTATATAAAAATATAAAATTTTATATTGTATAAAAATTTGAAAAGAAAAGTTAACATACACACGAACCTGAAGTATAGCATAATAGCTGAATAATGTAAAGATCAAAGAGAAAAATTTTTATTCTCTTTATTAAGCAAGTACATAAACTTTTATTTTATCAATGAATATATGAATTATTAAACATTTTGAACTGTTATATAAAATTTAAGCACAATATTGAACCGGTAAAATTTTCATTTTGACAAACGGTTTAAAGAGAAAAGTTTAGATTTTTTTTATACATTTAAAATCTGACAGAATAATTTGCAATACAATACAATAATTGGCAACAATTGGAAAAATTGTTAACTTTTTCCTTGCTGTTGTTTATTATTAATTTTTGATATTTTTTTAATAATACCTTATTTTAATATTTGTTATTACTTATTATTATGAACTGTGGCTACTAAAATTGATAAAATATCTACATAGTTCTCACAGAGGATTGATCTTTGAGAAGTTGGTAAATAAAAATAGAGCTACACTAACCATTTAAAAAATTTAAAAACATCAAACAGAAGAATATTTATCATATCAAATAAAATAATATAATTAATAATTTATATCATAATAGTATAATATAATATAAAAATAAAATATCTGTCACATCTGAAAGGGAAATGCTGATTAAACCACAAATGTATGTGGTAGTGGACTGTTTATAAATAAATATATAAATAAATAAATAAAATAAATAGTAAATTAATAATAAATTGTCCATTGAAAATGAATATGTATTTTACACAAATAAAATATTATTATTATTATTTATATATTTGTCCAGAAAATGAGGTGAAACAAACGCATTCAATTAAATGTGTTTTGTTAGATGTGTTCAATTATAAAAAAATAAAATATTAATTTTTTGTTGCATGTGTTTTATTTTAGAATATAAAATATCATAAATTATCATAAGCAGGCCAAAAAATATTTTATTTAATTTTAATAAAAAAAAAAAACAAAATAAAAAAAAATGTTTAATGAATTTAAATTATTTTATTTAATAATATAATATTTAATGAATTTAAACATTTATTATAAATGTTTATGAATTAGTTCATTTCAGTTTTAAAAACTCACAGTATATTTTCTGGAAATTTTATATAAATAGTAAAACATTTTGATATTAAAAATGAAGACTATGCTTCACAGGAACATTCTGTAGTAAGTCTTCATTATTTTCAGTGGAAATATGAAACAACGGCGAAGGCCCAATGTAATCTTTGCTGCGTTGCTTGCTTTGCTTTGCATAAACCAAACAATGTAATCAAAGTAATTTCAAAGTTTTTAAACAAGTTGTTACGTACTTAAATTAAAAAAATATTAATTGAAATAAAAAAAAAATTCACAAAGAAGCGATTTGAACTAACGACTCCAACATTTTATCAAATTCAAAACATGCAAAGAATTTTTTAAAATTTTAATTTAAAATTAGATTGATCGTTGTAATGTAGATCTGTATACATATATAACATATACCGGAAGTTATATATTTATACAATACAAGAAAACTGTTTAAAGACGTTTTTAATACTTAAAATGCAATTTTCTTACTTAAAGGTACTTAAGCTAAGCTCTTTATACAATAAGCTACTGTTCACAGTAAATTACTTTTACTTTAGTTTTACTTTAAGTTTAATTTAAAAAATTTTGAGGCCTAAATTTAAAAGCACAGATTAAAAAAAAAATAAATAGAAAGAGAAAGAAAGATAAAAAAAGAACTTAAACACTTTATTTTTTTTTTGAATTTAAACTAAAAATGTCAGTTCTTCTGCGAAATTCAAAAAAAAAAAAAAAGAATAAAACCATTTTTGGGTTTTAATGACATGAACTGGTTTTAAAAATATCAAAAGTGTTTTTTAAAAAGTGTTTGCGTTGTCAGAAATGAAAAATAAAAAAAAAAAAAATTAAGTGATCATATAAATGATGACTTGATAATCTGAATGGTGAACTAAAAATAATCTGAAACTGAACTTATGACATTATTCTGCAAACCAAAAAGAATGTATAAGTATATTCTTTATTTTCTTACCTTTCAGCTTCTTTTTTTTTTTAAATTTTAATTGTATCTTAAAGATACATTTAAAGGTACAAATTAAAAAATTAAAAAAAAAAAAAAACATACACACATTTTGAGATTATATTGTTCATCATTTTGTATATCTTCTTATTAACAAAATTCTTATCTTTTTTTTTTGTGCAAAATGTTAAATCGTTTTGTTCCCAATCTTTTTTTTAACTAGGTAAGTAACATTTAACCATTTTTAATCATTTTTTTTTTTTAAATGTTATAAGGAAACCTGTTAAGAACAATAACTTTCTATTTTTTTTTTTGTTTTTTGCTTTCTTTTGATGGTTAATGGTTTGTTTTTTTTTTTTTTTTGGGAAATGTAAATGTCAAGTTTAATGGGTTTTTATATTACCGGCGTGGCACTGAGTATTTTGCCAGAAAAATTAAATTAAAAAAAAAACAAAAAAATAACAATCAAAAGAACTTTTATTAGGTATAGAGGGCATAATTGAATGTGTTATGGACAATATAACAATAAAATGATCAATTTAAAACAAAAAAATGTAATTTAAAAAAAAAGCAAAAATTTATCATTTCTATGTTGTACAAAATTTAACCTTAAGGTGCATTAGTTTTTTATTACAAGTGTATTTTTCAATATTTTTTGTTTTTTTTTTTGATTTTTTATAACATTAGATTTTCTATTATGACTTTTGAATTGGGGAAGATCTGAAAATTCCAAATTTCAAAATCCCAAAGTAACATAATTACAAAATTTCAAAATTCTAAATCACATAATCCCACTCAAAAAACTCCCAAAATTAGAAAATTTTCAATGTAAATTTTCCATATAAAAATGTTAGTCATCAAAACAAAAATGAAAAAAATTTGGGATGACTTTTTAAATTTTTCCCCAAAGCCCCAAATTTGAGGACTTGTTTCATTTTTACTTTTGGCTAACATTTTATTTGAACTCAATCGTACATTTACAGAACTCATGACTACAAAGACACAATCGACATTTAGCGTTTTTGTGAAAATAAAGGTTTCCCCGTTTCCCCGTGGAATGTTTATTTATCTGTTTATAGGTCAGATCCTGTTTTCGAAGAGATTTTAAAGTATAACTCAAAATTAGGGTTGCCCTCTTTTTCCAGAATATGTATTAAATAGAAGAGGGGTGACATATTCTCTATGTCAACAAAGCTTTTAATAAAACCTATTTGTTAGGATTTAAGATTTAAATATAAAATCAGGGTTCCAATCATTTTTTAGGAGGGTTTTGGGGCGGCAGTCTCCATTTTACTAACTGCATGTTACAGACTTATTATTTATTAAAACCAGTTAGGAGAGATCACACGGTTGAATTCAAAATCAGGATTGCTGCTTTTTTCAGAGTATTTATATATATATGTATCTATATAAATGGTAAAAGGGTTTTAGAGTTGGATTCAATATCAGAATTATATGTCTTTGAAGATATTTATGTAAAAGTAAATGGAATTTCGTACCCATCCTGAATAAGATTTCGCAGCTTACGATTTTGTAATTTGGGATTTAGTAATAAATTGAAAATTTTTTAAATTTAGTAATTTGGTATTTTATGCTTGAGATTTTATGATTTGGAATTTAGTACCCAACCCTATGGGTTGTATCAATTATTTAGCAAAAATCAAAAATGTACATTAACTTAATTCAAATTTAAAAAAAACTTGCCTAACTTAGGTATGCATTTTATTATTAATAATAATAATGAAAATTAAGTTTTATTGACCGGCCAATTGAGTACATATTTTATTGCAGGTGTGACGAATTGAGTACATTCAAATTTTATATAAATTTAACGTATATATGGAATAGAATGTCGAAAATATAATTTATTATGTATTATATACTATTTATTATATTATTGATGTTTTAAATTTCTTGTAATTAAAAATAAAAGACAATTTAAAAAAATTTTTGATGTTTGCGATAAAAAGAAATACAACATATCCTGGTTATTAAACCTCCTCTGGAATTTGAGCAATAGTTGACATTTAGTTTTAACAATAGTTCTTGTGTGTATTAAAAAACATAGCATTTAATGAAGTATATTGGGATTAATTAAATATTCAATAAATTTTTAACTTGTCAGGAGCACCACCATAGTCGTCACATATATATATAACGAGCTTTTACCAAATAGACTAAACGTCACTTACAAAATGTAGCTTTAAATCATTTTAAGAGAACAACTTATAACGGAGCTTCAGCCCCTAAAATTTAAAACTTATTTCAATTTATTGTTATGCAAATTTCAATTTTTACAAAACTTTTGATCCCTTAAGGTTTACAAACTTTAAATTTTAAGTGGGTTTAGATCATTTGAAATAAATATGAGTCATTTAAGATTATATTTTTGGATCGCCCCACGTTTTGGAGCTTCAAAGAATCAAAAATTAATTTTTTCCTATTTTTAAACATTGGTATTCTTATTTCATTGGTATATTTTCTTTAAGTAATTTAGAAAAGTTAGAGCTCGTACTTTATATTTTACTATATGTTAACAGCTCTCCTCGATATTGTACAAAAGTTCCACTTAAAATTTTCTGTTTTAGCCCTTTAATAAAATGTTCGTAATAGATTTAAGTTTTGGTGAAATTCACAATTTTATTTACTAGACCCTGAACATTGTGCAACGGAAAAAATTTTATAGAATCAGCTGTTTTCCTTATAAAGAAGTTGAGAATCCCCCGTCATATTGAATGGCTATTTGAAATTTGTAGTTAAAAAGTTTTAAATTTTTATCGGCCTAAATTATCGGCCCCTGGGTATATTTTGCCAAGTTTAAAGATGCTTAATAATGCTTAATTGGACACATGAAAGCAGCTTTTCTTAATAACATACTTACAAAGCATCCCTTTAATATCTTTAAAGCTACTAAATGTAGAGGGCCCTAACTTTTAAAGTTTGTTACTATTAGTTTTCAAATGAAATTTACTTTTGATTAAAATTTCATTCATCTATTAGAAATATCTAATTTATATTAGAAAATATTTTAATTTATAAGGTATTAAAATTCATAAATGATTATTTAAAAAAAAAAATAATAAAATATCGATTTAAATTAACATAAAAATTAAAATAATAGTTTAAAATTAATTGACCCCTTTTTTTGTTAAATTTTTCTTGGTTAAAATATTTGTAAGATTTATAATGTGAGAAATAAAGTTTAAAATTTAAGAAATTCCCTTTTCTAAGAAACTTTGTGATATTTTTTACAATATTTCTAAAATATAAAAAATAAAAAACACAACACTGTGGGAGATTTCCTTTATATTTAAAATTAATAATATAAAAATGATTAAGATAAAAAGATATTCTGCAGAAAATATTTTTATAATTTTTCTCATTTTTATTCTAAATTTAGTTTTTGACTTTCTATTTCTGGCATAGAATAGCAAACCCTTCAGCCCCTCTTAGGTTTCCTATTCATATCTAGAAAAATTTAAATGGAAACTTTTGCATTAAATTAATATACAATCAACATGCAGAATACCCCACTAATAAATATTTTATAATTTTTGAAGATGAAAGAGTATAGACCTGAATTCCAGGTGTAAAGCTTTTTTTACTCCAGATTAAAAATGTCAGGCGTTTTGCGGTATTTTTTCCTTGAGTCTATAAGAGTTTTCCTTTCGCTTATTTGACATCTTTTGATTTCAAAATCATTCAAACTTATCCTGATCATGCTTCCGCACTCTGAATTATTGTAAAGTCATTACTTTCAATAATTTTAATGATTACTAAACCCTCAAAAGTAAAATATGATTTTCTCACTCCTCTCTATTTTGGGAGACTAGATATTTACCATTAGATATTTCCATTGAACTCTGTTAGGTGCTGTTGTCTTTGTACTCCCCTAGGTTATACCTGTCGAGTTTAGCTCCATAATGTTTTTTCTGCGCTAAATGTCGACCGGCTGACCGCGTCTTTTGGACCCTTGTGGGTTCCATTCGAGGGCAATTTTCGCTATGTATTCTTAAGGTTTTCGCAGCGTTCACGCTTTCCTCCAACCCCATCTCTTTTTATTTGATGCGCTATTGCTTACTCTCCAATTTAGTTCAATAAATGTCTATTCGTGATTGTTCTGGGTTAGATATCGGCATATGATTCTAAGACGTTTATTTATAAAGGCCTGTTGCTTGCTGTTTATTCCGGAAATTTGTGAGTTGTCCATACAGGTAAAAGTAAAATATTAGAAGAACTTAAATACTTTGCTGTTGTAACCTGTATAGACAATAGAATATTGCATCTTGAAATGAAAAAAAAATTATATTTCTTGAATTAATTAATAAAGCTTTTCAATAATTCGACTTGGATTTTTATTAAGATTTAGATTAGATTTAGAATTTGTCAAAGATTTTATAGCGTTTATGGTTTTTGGGACATCCTGTAATAATTTTAAAAATCTTTTTGTTAATGTTTTATAAAAATGTGCCTAAAATAATCTGGTTTCACCAACTAAACGTAATTTTGATATGAGGAATCTTTCCCAAGAAACGTGTAAATGCAATCTTATAAATAGATTAACTAAATAATTAAAATGAACTACATGATGACTATATTATTTTAACCCCTACTGTGTCACTTACACCATAGCTATAATTATTTGTGTCATTAGATCTTAAGATTTATTCAATTTTATTTTAAAAGGTAACTAATAAGTGTTATCTGTTATCAAAACATGCAAAACTCTACATGACAATCTTTAAGAATTAATTTAACAATTTAATAAGTAAAAAAAATTAAGAGACATCGGACATTGTCTTGTTGCCAAACCCTTTTACTAATTAAGTAATAGGTTATTAACTTACAATTAAAAAAATTTTAATTGTTAAATTAAGTAGAATCATAAAAACATGTACTCATGTGTGGTAGTAATTAATTTATTAAGAAATACATTTCAGTAGAGATGTTTGTGTTGATCATTGAAACTTCTTTACTTTTAAAATTTAGTTTTTATAAAACAGAAACAGTTCCTGCAACTGCACTAAAATAATTCAACGTAAGTAGTGTTTTTTATTTCATACACAGTGACTGCATGAGTCTGAGAAAGCCTTAATCATTTACCAGTTTCTTATTACTTTTCATTGAATTTAAGATCAAAAGGGAATAATAATTTAAAATTAAAATTAAAATAATCTTGTTTTTGACTAAAAATAGATTTGATTTTATATGTAAAATTCACTCATAATCATAATGCACCTCCAAACCCTGGTACACATTACCAACATATCTCCTTCCCAATTCTTATAATTTGTAAATTCTAAAGAAACATCAATTTATTCCTTCTGAATTTTCTATTCCATTCTGAATAAAATTAGTTTATACCTTTCAAAACTTATTCCTAAGCCACTCTCCTACCCAAATTTTTCAGGTGTTTATACCTATTACTAGAACTAAGATTTTTTAAACATTAAGGCAGTTTAGGTTGCCTACGAATGCTTTTCTGAAGTTTTAACCTTGTTTAAGAAAAAAAATATCAAATAAATTTTCGATTTAGTCACTTAAATTCAAGCCAAATATATTTCACAATCGCTCATTTAAAAATAACTACTACTCCTCTTAACTATAAAAATCACTTAAAGACTTAAATCCAACAAACCCAGGTCAGATCATATCTAGTAAAAATATCGTAAAGTTGTATAATTAATATCGTAATATAAAATAAGATTTAATAAAAATATAAATAAATAAAAGATGGCGCACAAAGTTAACATTTACGTATTCATAGTTTTATACAATAGCTAGAGCCGACTAATCAACGACTTAGTGAATATAATGATTAACGAGGAAGAATGTAGTAGAGTAGACTGTGTCAACTCTGGGATACCCGTATGACCGTAACATATACATTATATCATCCGGTTAATTACTTTTGGCAAAATTTCAAACATTCAGCTTTATTAGGTGTAGAGTAATGCTCATATAAAAGAAGGAGTTGTATGGCAGCTACTCGAACTCTTTGCAGTAGACCAACCAAATTTTGCAGTAACCTTGGCCATTACACTAAACTATTTGTGGCAAAATTTCAGACACCCAGCTTCATTTGGTGTAGAGTAATCCTCATATAAAAGAAGGAGTTGTATGGCAGCTACTCGAACCCTCTGCAGTAGACCAACCAAGTTTTGCAGTAACTTTGGCCATTATACTAAACTACTTTTGGCAAAATTTCAGACACGCAGCTTCCATAGATATAGAGTAATGCTCATATAAAATTAGAAGTTGTATGGCAGGTACTCGAATCCGTAGACTAAAATGGCTGAATTTAAATAGCGATTCCGTTTTTTGCATAAAAATGAATTTGTGAAAATTTCATAATCCTAGCTCCTTTACTTTTTGAGTTATCGTGATGACGGACAGACGGACGGACATACATAGCTAAATCGATTTATTTTTCGATTCTGATCCGATCCATACACTTGAGTCTATATCTACCCCCGCTCCTTCTCTGCGTCACAAACGTAATGGCAAATTTATTATACCCTTGGACTATATAGTCATACGGGTATAAAGAAACTGAGCCAGTCTAAATAGACTTGGTGAATGCTCTATACTGCTAAAAGGAGTGGAAAAGAAAAAATAAACAATTAAAATTTAAATATCTTTTTTACTCATAAACTTGTCAACTGTTATGATTAACACGAAATAGTTTATTAGTTTTAATAGTTTTATATTATGAGAATAGACTTTACCTAATTCAATATTCATTGATAATACAATCTAAAATTTTAATAAATACAATTCTATATTGTTATATTTTGTAATAATTTTGCATTTAGATTATGCAATACTTCCATATCTGTGAGTTATATTATTCAATTAAGTTATTTGTCTAAATTTTTGTATTAGATTAACAACTGAAAAACAATTTCAATTATAAATTCCAGATCTTCACCTTTAAATCTTCTTCATTTATTTTATTATTTCTTTTTTTTATATTAATTTTATTTAATAACTTATTGATAATCAATTATAAAATCGTAATTTTGTTTTATATTTTCCATTCCAATTTACTTAGTCATAGCGATCTAATGCATAATGTTCAAAACTTTTAAATTTTCTTATCATAATAATGATTACAACCAATCCTCTACTATTAAATACCAATGTTACAAAGAAGTTAAAATTTTTATATCTTGTATTTATTAATCAATTATTTTTACTGCCGCATTTTAGGCAATCCCCACTATAAAATTATAATCATTTATGCGTTAAGATATCTTACAAATTTTTAGTCTGAGTAGTTTTCAAAATTTTATTACTTATTGATTTTCTTGCATTACCTGTAATGTTAAAACCTGAAAAACTTAACAAAAACAATTTTTTTTTAATAATAAAATAAATGGTTTTTAATTATCAGTTCTAGGAATGATTTCCAAATCTTAAGGCTGAAGATCATTGGAATAGCAGGGATTCAAGAATAAAGTTCGAGTGTGATATTATCGTATTAGTCAGGAAAAAATCTATTACAATTTTACTTTCAATCTGAAAATACAAATGTTTAAACTTTAATTGGCTCTAAAAAAAACTATACACTCACAAGTTTTTCATACGTTTTGCTTTAAGACTAAACAAAAAATTTAATTGAATAATAAAACTCACAGATACAGGATACATGGCTTTTTTATATAAAATTAATACAAGATATAGGGTGTCCACAACTCAAAAGTGACGAAGAGCGGAAGTGATAGGGAAAATTCTTAATGACGAAAAAAATGTTCCGGATGTGGGGTCTATTTCAAAAGGTGTCTGAGATAGCTGCCTTCAAATTTCGTTAGCTTTCAGAAAACGTTGTTAAAGTACAAATGTAATTCCATTTATAAAAACACTTATGCCTCAGCTTCAATTCAAGTAATTACAGTATTATTATATTTTCTAAACTTCTACTGTCTGTGTAAATAAATCAGTTTTCGAAAAAGTAATAGACTGCCCACCTCTTTCAGAACTATTTTACTATCGTGAACTTCTCTATCATCTCCCCTTTTCGAGACCTTTGAATTCCGAATATCCTTAGTATACAGGGTTTTATTGAATTGCATTTATTAAAAATCGAAGACGATACTACGCGTAGATGTTATATGGGAAGTACTATCTCATTTAGTAATTCATTAAGATCAATTTTAATAATAAGAATATATTATGTCAAAGGTCTTCCCCCCGCTACCTCTCTTTTATAACTACAACTTTCAATTACTTCAAAATTAAAAAGAACCTCCGATATTTACAAATACTTACAAACATTATTCAACAAAATATTATGCAACTACAAAATACGGTAAAACTTTTTACCTAATTCCAGATGAACGAACTTGTTAGAAATTCTTGTATATGTTATATTTTATAAACCTGTCTATTAAATATTTTCATTTCTGTTATTGATCTTGCAAATTGTACAATTTTTTTCCGAGGAAAATATTTTAAATGTAATTTATTAATTATTTCTATTATTTTGGCTAATTTAAAAACGGAACTTGGCAAACAAGTAGTCATTGTTATTAAATTTGACTTTGTGCGAAAATTATAAAAAAAGTTTAATTTTATTAAGTCAATTACACAAATTATAAAAAAAATTGGACAAATTTTTTTAGGAATAATTTATTTTGAAAAGAGTTGAACTTTTTTGAGGAATTTTTTTAATAAGATAAAAGCTTAGTCATACAAAAATTTGAACTTTAAAAAAACAAAATAGTAGAGCAAAAAAAATTCCAACTATTGTTTTATTGAATTTTCCGGCATTTAAAAAAAAAAACTGTTTAATAATTTATTTTTTTCACAAAATTATTATAGACTCAGAGGTTAACGTCAAACTTTTGGATAATGTTTAAGAATCAGAAGAGATATTATTTAATGTTCTTTAAAATGATAAATAAAGCAGTTCCACTGGTTTTTTTGACGTATTACTTATTTATGACTTTGTTTTACTGGGAACTAGTAATCGGCTGGATGGCACAGTGGTTATTGGGAATTGTATCTATTGAAAGTCAAAGACGTTTCTACATGTTATAAGGTCTAGTACTAGTACTATCTCTTGATTAAATTTAATGTGGAATTCGTTAAGATCAATTCTAATAACACGAATATAAAATGAACCCCTGTTGCAACATGTACCAATGGTATAGACAGGCTTATTAGCCTAACAGTTAAACAGTTAGTGGTTAACAAAAAAAAAATATTAGTTGCCTCTAGTTTTTTTAAAAGCCCAATATAAATTCTGAAGGTGCTTTTTATAACATATAAATCTTTATAACTTGTTTTAGTAAACAAAGCAAACGATTATTTAAGAGTAACTTTGACAACCGGCAGTCAGCTTACTTGTCCTTCAAAAGTTATGTTATACATCAGCCAGTAGTCAAATTATTTACTCAAACAATTTATTGAACACCAGATATAAAAAAATGTCTTATTTTTATTTATTTATATATTATACAATATTTTAAAACCATTGGTTACTGCGACCTTTATAGGTTTGGATACTTATTATTAGATTATACGAATACTTTTTATTATATTTGATCGGCAGGGAGAACCGTTATGAAATTCAATTATTTCAGTAATTATTAGGATCGAACCCACACTCAATTAATATACCAGGTATTTAAACCACTACGTTGATAAGCCCCTATAATGTAATATAGCATGTCATAATGAATATTTTAACTTTTTTTTTTTTTTTTTAATTTTAAATTTTATTTATCCCTTTATAAATCTTACAAATATCTTAACCTAGAAAAATTTACAAAAACGGTTTTCTTTATTTTATATTTAACATTTAAATTATAGCTTAATTTTTATGTTAATTTGAATCGAAATTTTATTTTATTTTTAGACTTAATTTGAATTATCAACTTAATATTATTCTTATAAATATTGGAAAAACTTGGGAATATAAAAACCAATAACTAAACATTTTTTTTATAAAACTTAACCTACTTAAATAACCTAACCTAATTAAAAACAAATTGTATCAAATACTTAATGCTAATAATTTTTTTATTTTGACTAATCTTACGTGTTTTCCAACCACCAATAATTTCTTTTTATCAATTTGTCTATGTCTGGTATTGACATAATCGTATTTCAGATGTTCTCCGTTTATATCGCCCGGGTTATATTCTATGACTTTGTATGTAGCCCGTCTATTATAATGGTATAATAGGGGGACATGATTATCGTCTTGAATATAGCCATATTTGTCCAGAAAGATAAAATGCTCAGGGGCTATAAATCCTGTGAGCAAGGTCTTTCTAATGTACTCCATATTGTGGTAGAATATATGTGATATTAAACCATTTTCTGGAGTGTTTTGTGCTCTTTCATAGTGGTTTCTGACTAATTTTATTATAAAATTGTCTATTCTAATGATTTTAGCTTCCTTGTACAAGTATTTATTGGAGTAAAAATGCTTGTAGTCGGATTCGGGCTTTCTGTTTATATTGGTACAAACTCTTATACACTTTCTTTCGAATTTCCGTAATGTTTCCATTAAGCTTACACTAATGTTGTACCATATTGGTACACCATATACAAGTGTTGGCCTATTTAATGTTTGGTAACAAATTATTTTTACTCTTTTACTAATGTTTTTATTGTAAAATAGTTTTTTAGCTGCCATAAATGCTTTATTACCTGTTGATATACTGTATTTCACTTGATCGATATAATTTAGGTTTCTATGTAATTGAACACCCAGGTATTTAACTACTTTTTTATTGGATAAAGCGATATTATCTGGTGATTTTATTACAAAATCTTTCCAGTTTTTTTTTATGTCGAAACCCGTTTTATTGACTGTATTGCGAAATAAAATAGTCTCACACTTATTATAATTTATTTTCATAAGCCATACTTGACAGTAATCTCTAACTATATTAAAAAGTTTTTGCACTGAATGCTTAATAGGGTCTACTTTGTTATCGGCATAATATATGATAATATCATCGGCAAAAGCTAATGCATAATTATTACCTTTTATGCGATCTAATAAATGTAATAAATCTGCTATATAAATTGAAAAAAGTATAGGTGCATTTACTGTACCTTGTAATAAACCATTGTCAATATTAAAAGTTTTATCATTCGTTGAATATAAAACTTATTTTAAATATAAAACTTATTATTATATATCATATTCATTATTAAGGCTATTAAGTTATTAGGTACTTTTTGTTTTAAGAGTTTGAAAATAATACCATCTAACCAAACCGTGTTAAAGGCTTTTTCCATGTCTATTAAGCATGCACCTACCCCAAAATTTTTGTTTATAAACCAACAAATATCTGAGGTTAATTTTGTAATGGCATGTACTGTGCCATGTTTATGTCTAAATCCGAATTGGTTATCTGGTATAACTTTCTTGGTAATCGAAAACGCTGTTAATTTGTCATTAATCAGTGTTTCGAAAACCTTACTTATGTTTGGATGAATATTTTAACATGCTATAGTAAATGCCACATTTAATATTAAAGTATTGCATACTTTTAGGGTATCAATTTAAAAAAATCAGCAATAACCGTTAAGACACCATATAATGAAACTATTTTGATTTAAATTTAAAAGTTAACATATTTTTCACCTGATTTTCTTGGTTTATTTAAAAAAAAATAAATGAAAAATCTTAAACAGATCAGAAAATAACTTATTCTAATTTTAACTCCTACTTAAATAATTAGTCATTATGATACTTTAGCACCTAAAAGTATTTTAAACTCTTTAAAAATTCATTAAAACCCAATTCTAATTCTAACTCTAATACTAAATGTAATGTTTTTACAATTACAAGGCAAAAAACAACAAAGCAAAACAAAAATTCACTATGTTATAACAAAATCGTAAAAGGTGGCAGCGAATCATTTATTATTTCATGTGATTAAAAATACCCACAGATGGTAAAACAAAAAATACCACACTATAAATGACACCAAACAACAGTTAAAAAAAAGACTTAAAAAAAAAGAAAAACAAAAAAGTATATATATAACTTGAAAAGAAAAAATTTAACGCAATTGTTAAAGGAAAAACTAATAGCGCAATAGTTTTGGCGTTTTGTCCCACTGTCTATTTTCTTATAAGATTAATTTTATTGAAATATTGTTTTAAATATTTCATTAAATTTCAAATACGAGAATGTGATTAGAAGATTGAGGATAAAAAAAAAACCTAAAATAAGCGAATAAAATACAAGCGGGGCTAAGTACAGCTTTTTATTCGACTCTGCTCTAAAAATATCAAAAATTTTGAGCGCAAATACTTACTTGTAATTAGTCATACAAGTGCACCATACATTAACGCACACTAAAGCTTAGGTGGACCAATGTTAGAATCCTTCAACTCATGAATTCGCCTAAACGAACTCGAACATTTAATACCAGTATCTATTCTTCAGTATCTCTTCATCTGCCGGAAAATTTGAACTTTGAACCCTGCTGAATTCAGATATTTTATGCAGCAGGGTATTGCAAAATACGTTTATTCAGTCAGCCATAATGATACTACTTTATTTCATTAAGCGGTCAAATGGCGAGGTTTAAGCGCTCAAACAGCAGGGTATTGCGATGTTCCTTTACTCAGTCAGTCATTATAACTTTACTTGAGGAAGCGCTCGAGCCTTTGAAGCTTGAACACTCAAAAAAATTTTATTTTATGAAGATTTTAAATTTTGGAGGCTAATTATCTAATCTAATATTCCATACCTTTTCTCAACATTCTAATATTGATCCAAATACTTCATTAAATCTATATAATAACATAATATGTGCACTGATTTAATAATACATTCGTGTCTGCATGTTTATTTCTGATCACTATTATATGGTTTTATGATTTTAAATGGAAATAAAGTGCGAGGTTATAAACAATTTACTGTTAATTGATCTTATCATTCGTTTTTTATTAATTTTAATTATTAAAAAAATTTTATTGAATTAATAAAAAAATATATATTTTAATTATTTTAACATTTAATTAAAAATCACTTAATCAAAATGTTTCTGCGATTATTATTTTAATTTTGTGAATTTGCTTTTGTGCATTTTTTTTTTGTATGAATGAATCAGAAATTCACTGTCTGACATAATTTGCAGTTTTTTTTTTATCTTAAATATTTAATATGAATAAATTTGAAAATTAATTAAAATAAGAAAAAATAATCTTACGTGAATTCATTAAATAAAAAAATAAACAATAAATTAACACTGTGAAGAAAATATTATTGCAAATTATTTTGAAATATATGATTTTAAATGAATATAATTACGAAAAAAATTCATGTAAATAAGTCATTGAAACATTGAACTAAAGCATTGTAAAGTATAATAGTAAAGTACATTGTAAAGTATAATAAACAAGTGCTGGAAGAAAATAAAAAGCTGAAAGAGGAAATAAAGGTCATTGAGAATAGAACAATTCGACTGGAAAGCATCGTAAATAAATTGCAATCCCAATTAGATGAAAGTGAACAGCAAAAAAATTACAACAATATAGTACTTTCTGGTCTACCTTCAAATATCGACGATCCAGTGGATACTGTACACACTATTTTTAAAAAAATCCAAGCTAGCATTCCTAAGGAGAACATCATAAAAGTATCCAGTTTTAAAAAGTTTTCCAAAAATAATAAAAATGAAGAAAATACTCTATACTTGATCAAGCTGAAATCTGATAAAGATAAAGATGAAATAATGGCGAAGAAATCCAGCTACAAAAATCTTTTCACAACGGATGTAGGACTGGAGAAACATGGAAACAAACAAATATTTTTTCGACACCATCTTACTTCGCTACAATCAAAATTATACTACGAGGCTAAGCAGCTTAAAATATCAGAAAAATTTAAATTCCTGTGGATCAAAAATAATAAAATCTTCTTGCGAAAAACTGACAACTCCAAGGTATTTAGAATTGAAAATTTTTATGATATTAGTTTTATTAAAACAAAACTCTGCAAATAACTACATTGTACTACATATAATAACCATTTCAAAACTTTCTGCATTTTTAAAAAAAAAAATTTATTTTATTTATATTATTATTTTGTGTTTAAAATTAACTATAAATTTACACTTTTTAATATTTTTTAACAATTTTGTAACAATTCTAACTTTTAACATAACCTATAACATTGCTTTTGAAAATTATTACATTCATATATTAAATTTAATTTCTTTTTCTCGTTTAATCTTGAACAATTTAACAAAATCAATAGCAAAAATTAACTTAATCTATAACATTCCCTTAATAACATGGTACAACATAATTCATCAAATATTGATTTGTTTCTCTTTGGCATCTACTATTTATTCAATAAATTTCACTATGAAATTGCATATATATTTCCTTATTGATTTATTAAAACAAAACTATGCAAATAATTACTTTGTATACAAAGCAATATTTTCAAAACTTTTTTTATTATTTAAAACAAATTTATACTTTAATTATATAATTACAATATTTCGTTTTTCAAAATTAATTTACAATAGTACACTTTTTTTAATTTTCTTTATAATAACTCCAATTAATATAAATATTTTCATTCTTCGATTAAATTTACACTTTTTAATATTTTTTGGAACAATTCTATCTTTTTGCATAACCTATAACATTGCTTATGAAAATATGTACATTCATATATTAAATTTAATATTTTTTTCTCATTTTTTTATTAATTTATTAAAACAAAACAAAATAAATAACTACTATGTATACAAAGCAATACGTTCGAAACATTTTTTATTTTTTAAAACAAATTTATACTTTAATTCTTTAATTACAATATTTCTTTTTCTAAAATTAATTTACAATAATACACTTTTATTAATATTCTTTATAATAATTCCAATCAATATGAATAGAATTAAAAATATTCTTCGATTAAACTCAATATTAATTTTATCTATATTATACAATTTCATAGTGATTGACATACTGATTTTAGTCATTGATAAATTACATATTAAATTTTTTCTCACTTTATACATTTCACTCTGCTTCACATTATTTAATTATTTTAATAATTTAAGTTACTTATTATTTTTATTTAAAAAATTTTTAATAACAATAATAATTTATAAAAACACGTTTCAAACAAATTTTGACAAATCAAGAACAAATGTCAAATGTTATTTAAAAATAATATTAATTTTTACATACAATCTTGATCATATTGAACAGCTGACAATGTTTATCCAAATTATCCAAATTATTTTTTTTACAAATGCACCTAGATGAAACAGAGAACGTAGAAAACCATTTTAGAGTGGAACATTACTTACATTATGATTCAAATTCAATGAGCTTAAAATATCAAAATAACTTTAATATATTGTACTTAAACATACAAAGTTTAAGAAAAAAATTATTTGAAGTTGAAACATTAATTGAAAGTTTTAAATGTGATGTAGATATAATTGTTTTAACTGAGATATGGCTTCTTTCTTCTGAAAATATTTTTTTTAATCTACCAGGGTATGATTCGTATTTCATTAATCGAGACAAACCTTACGGTGGAATTGCCATCTACATAAGAAATCACTTTGCTAGTAATATTATTATTAGTGAGGAATTTGAAGTTAGCCAAATATTGGGAATTAAGCTAACGAAGGAAAATTTTAATATTATTGGCATATATAGATCACACGAGACAAACCCGATGAACTTTATTAATAGATTTGATGAGCTAACTTCAAACCTTAAAAGAACTATAATAGTAGGTGATTGTAATCTAGACTTATTAAATGTTAACAATTCTGAAATAATATCGTATAAAAATATGTTGCTAAGTAATGGTTTTTTGATTTGCAATAAGATATCCAAAAAATTTGCAACTAGATTTGGATCACAATCAAAAACAATAATTGATCATTTTGTAACTGACATGGTAGAGAGGGAATATCATATACATGTTCTAGACTGTTCTTTGTCTGATCATCAAATGCTTTTTATCAGTACTGATCGGAAGTGCAAAAAAAGTAATAACGTAAAATATAAAACAATTTTAAACTACGCCAACATTGCTATTGATGATTTCTGGCTAAATATTGAATCTTATAGTGAAGCTGATGAAATCATTGATAATCTTACTTCTTTAATAAATAATAATACTGAACGTATTGAAATAAAAAATACTAAAATAAAAAAGGCCTGGATGACTGAAGAGATTCTCAGAGTAATGAAAATCAGAGACTCATTTAACAAATACAGGAAAAAATATGTGGGTAATGAACGCATTATTAACTTATATTTTAAATATAGAAATAGGGTTCAAAAATTAATCACTGAGGAAAAAAAAAAATACTGCTCTGACAGAATATCTTTGCACCCCAGTTTAACACTGATTCCATCGAGCAAAAAAATTCAATTAAAATAATATGTCAGAATGATAAAGCAATAGAAAATGAAAAAGAAATCTCGGAATGTTTTAATAATTTCTTTGTAAATGTAACAAAAGAAATTAACGTACCTAATACTACCCTTGATCATGTTTATATGAATCAATTCAGACGTAGTATCTTCTCTAATTTTCAATTAACTGAAACAAATTCTGAAGAGGTCTGCACAGCTATCAGCACATTAAATACGGCAGCAGCTACTGGAATTGATAATATTTCTACGAAATTTATCAAACGCTTTGCAGATCGATTGGTTCCAACTTTCGTTAAATTAATTAATAAATCATTTCGTGACGGTATCTTTCCGAATAAACTTAAAGCGGCTATTATAATTCCAATTTATAAAAGTGGAAGTAATACAGATTGCTCAAACTATAGGCCCATTTCTATATTATCTGCAATTTCTAAGATTTTTGAAATAGTAATAAAAAATAGATTGAATAATTTTTTTTCTAATAATAATATTTTAAGTGAGCAACAATTTGGTTTCCAAATGAAATCTAATACTACAGCTGCATGTCTGAATCTAACCGACTTTATATCGAAAAGTGTTGACAGCAAAAAATATACCAGTTGCGTATTTCTTGATTTAAAAAAAGCATTTGATTGTGTTGACCACCAAATATTATTGCTTAAACTTGCTAACTTTAATTTTACCAGTATACAACTACAATTTTTTAAATCATATTTACAAAACAGAATGCAAAGAGTTCGCATTAATAACACATATAGTTCGGAAAAGGTTATTTATAAAGGTGTACCGCAAGGCTCGATTTTAGGACCGGATCTTTTTAAGATATATATTGACGATCTAGCTCGTCTCAACTTAAAGGGAGATCTGCAATTATACGCAGATGATGCGGTCCTAAAATACGCTGAAGCTAGTGAAGAAAGTGTAAAGCTTTCAATTCAAAATGATCTTGAAATAATTCAAGAATGGCTAAATAAGCATAGGATCAGTTTAAATGTAAAAAAAACAAAAATAATTATTTTTCAAAACAAATCGTGGAACTTAGGAACAAATATACCTTTCGAAAATGAGAATATTGAAATTGTCAAAAGCTTTAATTATTTAGGATTAAATATAGACCATAATTTAAACTGGTGCAATCACATTGATAATGTAATAAAAAGAATAGGGCCATACATATTCATCCTACATAGATTAAAGAATTTTCTTTCTAAGGAAGCTTTATATACGATCTATACATCTTATATAAAATCACACATCTGTTATCTCAACCCAATTTGGGGTAGAGCCGCGAATATCTATCTAAACAAACTAGATATCGTACATAAAAAAAGTATAAAGGTAATTAATCGATACCCCATTCGACATCCGACAAGCTTGTTATACTGTAGACAATATATTAGTTTAGCAAACATAAGTAAATTTGAACTATATGTCCTATCGTTTAAGATTATTAATAATGAAATTAAGCATAATTTTATTCTAAACAGAATGATCGATATTCACAACCGCAATACTCGTAACAAAGCAAATTACTACCTTACATTATTCCGTACAAATAACCAAACAAATAATGTCGTATATAATTGTCTAAAAGCGTATAATGAGCTGCCAGAAAATTTTAAACGGATTGAAAATCTACCTAAGTTTAAATCAATGATTAGAACATTTGTGTTGCAAAGTTAGCATCTTGGATTGAATGTGTTTTGTTGTTAGGGAGAATTAAATGAATTTAATTCAATAACTTGATGAGTTGTTTATTATATTAATTACTTATGTTAAATACTTAAAACTACTTTAATTTTATAACTTTTGTTAAAGGGAATGTTATTGGTTTTTTTTTTCTTTTTTGTTGTGTTTTTGTTTCTTTTTGTTTTATTTTTATTAAATATAAGAAAAAAAAAAAAAAAAAAAAAAAAAAAAAAAAAATTAATATAGTCTTTATACTTTTAATTTTAATTTTGTGCAGGAACTCGTTAAAGAGATTCCTAAATTTTGAATTTAAGGACCATATAGCCCAGGCCACGGTCCAAGTAGCTAATTTAATGTTTATATTATTTATTTAAATTTTAATTACTTATAATAAAGAAAAAAAAAAAAAAAAAAAAAAAAAAAAAACTATACAATTATATAAATGCAATTATATTATATACAATAACGGAAATAAAAATAATAACAGTATGTGTTAACTAAGTAGGATTTGGTTTAGTCAATTGGTCAGACAGAGAATTAGTTTTAATTGTAAGATTTAAATTATAATTAATTAAGATAATTAGAAGACGTGTTTCGTCTTGTTATACTCCGAGGTTCTTCAGGACGCTTGAAGTATTACATTATCTAGATAAACTCTTGATTAAATTTTTATTGATTATTGAGAGCAACTTTGCGTTTAACTAAATTTTTTTATTCAATCTAGAGAATATATAGACTTCAATTGTTAACTACTGCAATTTAACCAATGACGTGGGGTTTAGGACACCGTATTTCATGTGGAAGGTTTCGGGTTCAATCCCCGGTCAATTTATATCTAATAAAAAATATGGTAATATAGCTCTAACGTAATAGTTTACACTGTGATATAATACAAAAATTTAATAAAAATATATATAATAACTCTTGCGTCTATTATCTTACGCAAGAGTTATTATATATATGACGCATGAAATTAAAATGTGTATTCATAATCTTAAACATTAGTTACAGCCTACTAATTAACGTTTTGACAATTTGAAGCCCAGTCCAGAATTTGAAAGTCTAAATAGATTGATCGGATGGGTGGTACAGTGGTTAAATGCCAACCTTTCATCTGAAAAGGTGTTGAAAAAACTTTCCTAGTTTTCGACTTGACTCAGCTACCATTCGTCATTGGGTTGAAATTAATGGCTTATTCAATAATTAATAATTATATACTTTGAATAAAAGTTACATTAATATAATAATATGGACAAATGCAAAATATAAAAAAATAATTTAATTGAAAAATATAACTCACAGATTACAATATAAAAAATCAAAAATAGAATTGTATCTATTGAAAACCTAAGACGTCTCTACATGTTATAAAGCCTAGTGATATCTCTTGTTTAAATTGTATGTGGCATTCATTTGATCAGTTCTAATATATGAAATTATCTCCCCTGTTCCGACATGCACATATACAGTCAGGCTGTTTAGCCTATCACAGTGAACAATTAGCACGTAGAGATACCGGAAAAAAAAAAAAACTAAGTAGGATTTGGTTAGTAAATTTTTAATGGTTAAACTAAAATTATAATTAATGAAGATAATTAGAAGACGAGGTTCTTCCATCTGAAAAGAAAAGACTGAATCACTCGGTTATGACATTCTATGTGCCATATGGCAAAGAACCATTTATAATTAAATAAATAAATAGTTGCTGTAGAAAAAGTTAAATTAACAAAGTTTCTAGAATTTACAAAATTTCAAAATCTGCTAAACGATAGTAATTCTAAAATCCCAATTTCTCATTAAATAACCAATTTTTAATTTTTAAAAGATGTCTCGTCTTCAGTGTAAAATAAAAATTTAAAACAAAATATAATTGAACTCTTTCTTAATAAGCGCCTACTTTAAAACATTATACACTCTAAAAACTAAAATTTTCCTCTAAAATATGGGTAATTAATCATTTTTTTTTTTTTTTAATTCTATAACTTAAAAATAATTAATTATAGATAATTAACATAGCGACACAATTTTTTTAATTTTTTTCAATTTACATTATACACTTCTACTATATGTATTCTTATTATTTTTACCACCTATCATTATTATTATTACTATTATTATTTTTATTATAATTATCATTTATATTTCGTTATATATATATTATGTATATATATATTGTTTTGCGAGTTTTTCTTTTTTAATATTTATTTAAGATTTTTCAGAAAATTATTTTTTCTTACATTTGTTTTTATGCGCAATATTTATTTATTTCATTTTCAAATCTTAATTTTTTTATTTATTTTTCATTTTCTTAAATTTTAATTTTTCCATTTTTTTTTTTTAACTCAAATTAAATATGATCTCTTCCTATATAATAATAATAATAACAAGAAATTCAAAAACAAAAGAAGCAGAATAAAAAAATAATTCAAAAAAAAAAACATGAAAAAGATATTTCATGCTCACACACCACAACTCTATTGTCCAAGAATTATTATTTCATTTTTTTTTTCTAACTTCTTATATATTTTTTTTTTTTTTTTTAAATATTTTCCAAGATTTTCTACTGCTGTTAAATACTACATTGCACCATCAAATATCAACAATAATAACAACAACAACAACAACGAAATTAAAATATAAAATCGCTATACATCATGTACATTAAGTTGTTGTACTTAACTGTAAACAATAAAAAATAAGAAAATAAAAATAAAAAATAAAAACCTCAAATAATCACAAAATAAGCTTGCGTGCTCTCCCAAATTATACAAAAATTAATTTAATTATTAAATAAAAAAAAATAAAATAATTCCACACGAGACGTTCATTGAACTTTTCTCTCACCAAAACTACTTAAAAAAAAAAATAAAATCATAAAAATACAAAAATAAAAAAATTTAAAATGAGTTTTCCATTCAAATAATATATATATATACATACTACATATATATATTTCTAATTATTACTTTTCATTTAATACCAGCATCTATTCTTAACTATCCATCAAAATTAACATCTGATTATAGTATTAAACTATAATACATCATATATATATACACTCAAACAATAGTAAACAAAATGCACACACATATATACATATATATATAATTTTAATATGACCATCAAGAGAAAAAATATATAAATTTTTTTTTTTTAATTCTAATATTAAACACGGAATTCCGAAAGTATTAAGCATCTTGAACTTGTACCCAATTCTCTCTCTCTATCTAATAACATTTTATTTTATTTAAAAATTTTCTCGAATACAAACATACAAACATAAAATATTAACATACAATATATATTACGAATTTATTCTCACTTCAATCATATTTTTTTCTCTCCTAATATTTTTAACACAAACTCAGTAAAAAAAAAAAATACAATAATAATAATAACAGCAACAACAACAACAAAATATATTTTTTAAACTAACACTAGTATTTAAAGAATTAAATTAGTAACTGATAATTATTTTAATATAACAGTACTGTTAAAAAAAAAACAAAAAAACAAAAAAAAACAAAAACAAAATAAAAAATTTTTACGCACTGTTGTTATGCCCCCTAGTCAAAAGAAAATGTCAAGTTCAAGAATTTTTTAATTTAATATGATTGATGGAAAAATATAAAATAAAAATTGAGAGAGAGAGAGAGAGTTTGAAAAACGAATGAGAGAGTTTATATTTTATATTTATACTCAAAAATATTTTAATTTATTTACAAAATATTTTTAAACCACGGAAACCACAGTAAAATAAAAAAAAAAATAAATGAGTAAGAAAATGTAAAGTAAACCAAACCGGCATATATTAACAGGTGAATTTTTGTTTTTTTTTTTTTGTTTTGTTGTTTTTTTTTATTGAAAATTAGTTTGAATATTACTAACCTTGTTTTATTTAAATTATAAAAGTATTAAATTACTTGGTTGTTTTCTTTTATGTTTTTATTTTATATTTTCCTTAAATAATTTCTAATTTCCATACTCGCATTTGTTTTTGTTTTGTTTTTGTTGTTTTTTTTTGTGTGTGAGAAAGTTTTTCATTTATTAGGAGAGTGAGAGAAGAAAATTCAAATTTTCTATAAAAAATGTAAAACTTAACAGAAAGAGTATGTAATATAGAAAACATATAGTGTTAAATGTAATAATATTGATTGTAACAGTATTATTATATTATAATAGTACCATAATAGTGTTATAATAGTATTATAACAGTAAAAAATATGTATTTGTATTAATTTAATAGAATGTTGTACTGAAATATTTAGGAAATAAGAGAATATTTTAATAATTATTCTGAATTGAGATTAGGTTAGTGTTATGATAGTAGAAATATATGTTAGTAGAAAAGTGTTATGATAGTACAATATTCAGTGTAAAAATAGGGTTATCATAGTAAAATGATCAATTGATAGTAGAAATGGAATAGAATTAAACTTTTAAATATTTTATGGGTAGCTATACGTTTAGTTACTATCGATAGCTCGTGATTAAATATTAATTAGGAACTTTATAGAATTGGTAGTTCAACTTCTCTGAATTTATATGAAAAGGATTCCGGGTTATGATCTTATAATTTTTAAAACTTATGAAAATTCCAAACATAATTCAGAAAGCCAGAAATATTTAATTGGCATAACCTCCATTTTCTTTAAATATTGTTTTATAACTTTTCTTCAGGGTATCGTAAAATCAAAATTTTCATTTTTTAAAGACTATTTGATTTACAAAATTGGGTCTTTGAAAATTTATAAAATTTTGTTGAAATATGGTATTTTTCTATAAAGAATAAATTGCAACAAAAAAAAGATTGAACGCAGGTTTTTTTTGTAATTTTTTTATAGAAACAAAATAAAAGTTCTTCAATAACTGAAAAAAAAATACGCACACATAAAAATTAATTAAAACAAAAAATACTTATGTCGTTTTTTTTCTCCGAACATCAATTTAATATATGTAGGGTATCATAAAAAGGTGCTTATGGCCTATTAAAAATAATAAGCGCTATGCCTTTTATTGCTCTGTTTTTATTTTATAGTTTTATTTAATCCTTGATCATTTTCATCATTTATTTTCACTTGAATGATCCTGTATTTGAAACTTAACTCGCAACTATTGTTAAGATTGATTGTAATTAAGACATTCTTTGATTTATCATCTTTCAATCAGATTTTAATGAACTAGTTATAAAATACAATTACACATAATACTGGACAAAAAATAAGTACATATTTTGTGATTTTAAGTCTACCATAAATTTAAATGCGTATATAGTACAAATCACATTTAACATATATTAAATATTGTATGTTATACAAAAGTCGTTTCTCTTGGCCATATAGTTGTATTATAATTTAATTATATAAGTAAATTTGAATAATCAAAATTAAATTTTACTATAAAAAGTTTATTTATAAACAAGTTTGATTTAGTATTGCTTACTATATTAATATTATTACTTATGTTTAATACTATATAAAAAAAAAGTTTCTCCCTTAAGTCTTTTTTTTGCATTTTAAATCTCAAACCTAATATTGAGGTAAGTTTGAATTGGTGTTATACAAATAATATTTTTGGGGAAATTGAGATATAAACCAGTTATTGTGGTTTCACCTAGATTTATTCCTACAATTTTGATACTTTAAATGTTTAAAATAAGTTAATAAAATCAAAGAGATTTTTGCATAGGATCCACTTTATGTATAATGAGATATGCTTGATGAGTGAGTAGTTGATATCATTTAGATATTTAGACTTTCCTATTTAGAACCAAAAAAACACTATCCTGCTTAAAAAATACACTGTGATAGAGATTAGTCATTTTACAACATTTTAATTCAGGTTTCTCAGCTAAAAATTATTAATTATACCATAGTGTTTACCACTCAGGACGTCCAGATGTTGCGTATTTTTAGTAAATTGGTTTTAGCTCATAGGTAACTAGTAAATAACTCCGAATTCTTAATATTTCCAATTAAATTTGCACAAGGTAAAAAAAAAGCAACGGTGTAAAATAAATACTTAAATCACACTTTTATTGCACTTTTAAGTTATAAATTTTCTTATATACTATTAATAATTTATAGTTTTTTAAGTCCATAATAAAATTCTCGCGAAAGCAAAATTTTTTGAATTTAATGAGTAAAACTTTTTTTTTTTATTCCAAAACAAACCAATTAACAATACTAGGACTTCATGTAAACTTTTAACAGTTTTTTTTTTCATTTTCATTGCGAAAGATATATTTTAAAACTGAACAAGGGCTCAATTCTAAATCATTCATAGAAATCAGTGACAGCAACAGAGCAGAAGCTATAAAAATACAAAAATTACAAGAAAAAAATAAAAAACCTTGACATTTTATTACTTTTTTTTTTTTTTACAAACTAAAAACTATAAAAATGTGATGGTATGTAATTTTTTGTTGAAATTTCACTTCGAACTTAAACAATAGCATCAATAAACTATAAACTTAAAATTCATTCAATCAAACTGATATTTAAGCTACCAATGTTAAAAAAAAAAAAACTCTAAAACGCATTACAATATATAGGTATTAAAAAAATAAACATAAAAATCTGCTAAAGATTTAATAGATGCTCTCCCATTTCTTATATAGTCTTATAGTTTAATAATGACAAAACAATAACTTTTGATATGATTTTAATGAACAGTGGATGGTAGCTAAAGCAATATTTATTTACACACAAAAAGTAGATCTGGGATGAAAATTAAAAAAGAAAAGAATTCAACAATTAAAAAATCACGAAAAGCAAAAAAAAAAAAACCTTAGGTTCAACAAAGAAATCATAAAAATCATTTTAAGAGAGTAAAGAAGAATGTAAAAAAAAAATTATAGCGAAAAAGAGATCAAAAAATTAAAATACTTAGAGACCAACCAATGCTGCTAATATGTTGAACTAAAGCCATAAGATATAAAAAAAACATTCGAACAAAAGTAGTAAAAAACTAAAAGCGATTCATAATATGATATAGCGCATTTTGTAGCTCCGATCAAATTCATTATTATTGTTATGCGTAGTTTTACAGCTATAATAAAGGTTATCTGTTATAACTTATAATATAACTAACAACACACAAAAATAAAAATTTAACAGTCAATCTAATCATTCTTTTTTTACCTTTACTTTTATTTTTATTTATTTTCAATTCATAGAATTTAGTTTTTTTTAATATTATGCTTTTTTTTTGTATTTCTTCTTTTTATTTTACTTACACGATAGTAAATAGTGTTGTTTTTTTTTAAGATGATATGAGTTGATAGTAATTGGAATTTTTATATTGCACAACTTTAAAGTAACCCAAGAAAATTATTTCTTATATTAGTATTATGAATCTGATTGTCCTCCCATTGTTGGGAGGAGTTGAATAGCTCAATGAGCTAGCTCGGAGACTGTTTAACCTACATAAATGAGCGGATTATAACAGAGAATCAAGAGGCATGCGAGACATAGATTTAAAAGTACTGTGTGCAAAACATCGTACATAGCTTGTTGCTAATATGGTTTCAATGGATTGTTCTGCGTCATTTATCATTAGAGCATACGACATCACTTAATGGGCTCATCCTAAGTCCATTAGGATTATGCTTGTTAATTATTTTCTACGCATATAATGTTTCTATCTTTACCATTTCTTTCACTCAAATATTTATTTGGATTCTTATTCCTCATCGGTTATATATCCAAAGACCGTCAATGGTTATGGTACTGAGCCTTAAATAGCTGTATATTGAATTAATCTATTTCATGAACATTATAACCAAGTTTAAGTATAGAGGAATATTTAAAAAGAAAATACCACTAAAGTGGTTAGCATGATTTTGGCACCATTATTTTACCATTTACCATTTCTTCCTACTTACTTACTGTTATGGTGGTAATTATGTTTTAAATATGTTTTTTTCCTTAATTTTTCTTATTACTTACTTACTTACTTATCTCTTGATTTGAAAAAATTTTCTGCAAATATTATATGGGTTCTATGAATTTTGTTTTTTGTACATAACAGTCTTTTGCAGCATTTTTTTTTTATTCTGTTTCTTCATATTGATATTTTTTAAGTTGATTTTGATGTAGAAGATGGAAGTAAAAACAGAAAGAATGGAAAAAAAAAAAATAGAAACTGAAGAAAAAGAAGTTAAAAAAAAAATAACAATAAAAAAAAATAAATTTCTTTTTACTGTGGTAACCATAAAAATAAATACTAGAGTTTGTATTGTCGTAGCATAAATGAACATCGTTGAAAGTAGTAATATTATATTCTAAATATTAGGAAGAAAAATAAAAAAACTAAAGAAGATTATAATATGTATATAATATAAGAGCATATATATATTTATTTATTTTTTTTTGTAAAGAAAAAATGAGAGAAAAGTTTATATAACAAGTGTTAAGATGTCTTTAATACTTCAGTTCATCGGCGACCTTATCATGGTCTAGTTCGTTATTAAAATACAAAAAAAAATTTTTATTTAAAAGAAAAATTCTCTTAGAAATAAATCACAAAAAAAATATTTTTGTTTGGAAATTCAAGGAACAATAAAAAATCGTTCTTTTATATTTCATTTATACTTCGCAATTGGAAATATTTTAAATTTAACCAGTGAGGTTGAATATATAAAAATTTTTAATCGAATTTTCTCAAATTATCTTTGATTTTATTAATATTGAATTCAAAAGGACATATAAATTTTATATTCGGATTAGAAAGTATAAAGGAATTATCTAAACTGCAAGAAGGACTATTATAATAGTGCAATTTTTAATAGCAAAGATTTAGTTTCCTTTTTATAATTTAAAGTGTGCAATATAATAATCGACTTAAATTAAAAAAAAAAATAAAATTTAATCGTAATTACAATTCCTCATAAAAAAATTTAAAAGAAAGTATGTTTAATAAATTAAATTTAAAATAAAAATATTAAATATAATATAGAATTTTATTGTGGTTCTTAAGTAATAAAATCTGTTCAACACATTAATTTGAAGTGAGCAACAAACAGATTTAACAAATTTTTTCCATATATTTAAATAATAATTTAATTTGAATTTTTAACTGTTTCGTGGAATTTGTTTTTAAATATAACTGCAATAAATTAATAAATTAATAAAATAATTAAAAAAAAAAATATTAAAAAAAGAACCAAATAAGAATATTACATTTTCTAAAATATTGTGTTGTTAAAAGAAAATAATTCAAAAAAAAATTTAAAATAGAAATAAACATCAGATAAAAAATTTTTTACAAGTAAGTTTAATATTTAATCTTAAATAAATGATTATTTAATTTTGATATATTTTTAAATAAAATAAAATTTGTTGTGAAAAAACTATTTTACAATAAAATTGTGAAATATATTTAAAAATTATCATAGTAAATTTATTAAGAAGAAAATATTACCAAGTTTCCCACTTGAGTCTTTCAATTGGATTGTCACAAAATATCAATTAAGTAGTAAATTTATTTAAAATAATATATTTACAAGTTCCACACTTCAGTCTTTCGACTGGATTGACATATTAATTTTAGTAATTAAAAAAATAATGTATGACCAAGTTCTCCACTTAAGTCTTTCGATTGAATAGTTTAATAAATAAGTAACTTAGTACTTCCATTTTTTGTTTCTTTTTAATTTTTTGTTAGTTAATTACTCTTTATTAGTTCAACAAAACTCAAAATTTTTTTAGATTCAAAAATAAAACTATTAATATATTATAAAATTTTGCCAATATAACAAATTAGATAGGTATCATTAAATTAAATTTTATAAATCTTCTATGAAAATTATAAAAACTTAATTTATACAACTTTTGTATTAAAAAGGCTTTTTAAACAAAATATCTACAAAATACTGATGACTAAGTATTAAATGTTTGACGACCTAGACGTTTATTAAAATGCAACCATTTCAATCTAAGGGATATATCTTTTAAACTATTTGTGAAAAAAGTATATATTAAAAGAACCACAGAATAAATTACAAAACAAAATTAAGACTTATATTACAAAGATAAATTTTAAAAATTTTAAAATTCAGTAAAACTAAAAGTTCCAGATTACAAAGCGAAATTACAATGAAAAGTCTATAAAATTCCCTAGCAGTAATTCCATATTATCTATAGTACTGTAAATTCTTATATAAATGAAATATACCAATTTAATTAAATTATTTCTAATCTCATGTGAGGTGAGGGAAAATAAAATCAATTTTGCATATCAAGAAAATATTTAGAGTAATTAACAATCTTCACTGTCAATTCAACTCAACTTGAAATCACACATCAAAATAAAACAAAATATATCTATATATTCTTTAATTCAATTAATCATTTAAATCACCAACTTTTCCATTTTATTATTCTTAATATTTGATTTTTCTTTTAGAAGTTTTCGTATCCTGCTGCTTTATCAATTTTTTTCTTTTTGAATTCTCAGAAAAATAAAATGAAAAACTTATAAATTATTACCTAAGGGAATAGAAAATTATTTGCATTATATATACCTTTATATCGCTATAACTTAAGATTTTTTTTTTCAACATCATCTAATAGGCGAAAAAATAATCAAAATAATCTTTTAGATTCTTAATTAATTGTCCCTTAAGAATATTTCTGCATTTTGTTGGTTTGTTTTTTTTTTCAGCATTTTTCCTATAGAACCGTTTCATGAATTCATGCATTTGATGAGAAATATTTAACCTGTCACAATGTTTTCAGACAGAACTTCCTGATACAATAAATTATTATATTAAATTTTTATTTTTACTTTGATATATTACTTGCTTCACAAAACTATTTCACATTATATAATTTTACTTCATTATTTTTATTCGATATTCTGATCATTCACCCTTTACAATATAATATCGCAGTGTATTTCAATTATAAACCAGCACGTGGCATGCGATATTTAATATCAAATAAATCTAAAAAAAAAAAAAACAAGAATAAAATACAAAAAAAAAAGACAGAAAAACCCAATGTATGATTAAGAAATCTTTGTGCACCTGACGAAAAATTAAATTTAGGTTTTTTTTTTTTTTTTTTTTTGTTTTTTTGTAGAATATCCGTTTTGATCTCGCGGTATTATATTACAGATTTGTTGCAGTTAAAAGGGAATTTAAAAGGTATACAAGTTGATAAAAAAATAAAAACTGGTAGCGTAGATTAATAGAAGATTAATAAAGTGAAAGAAATTTTTTTAATAAATTTCATTATAAAAAAAAACAAAACTGAAATCAATTTGAATGCTTTAAGGCATATATTTTGGGTAATAACTTAGCTGGATATAATTCTGTTCAATTAATAAAATTTATCTGTTTAATGTATATATATATATATATATATAAACTCAAAAACAAAAATGAAAAGAGATGTTAAGTATAAACGCATCTGAAATAACATTAATTAAAGGTTTTTGAAAAGTTTTCAATTAAAATTTATTAACAGAGGAAGTTTCAAGATAATCAAAATATTTCAAAAATTTTTATTAAATCTTTATAGTACTTATTTTTTTTTTAGTTCTGAACATTTTGTCTTAATAATTAATTGGAATAATTTCTATTAAAATACTTTAATCTTAAAGATATATCTGAGCACTCAGAGTATCTGCATATATTTTAAAATAAATATAAATTAGGATGTTAGTGTCAATAGTTATTGTCAATAGTATTATTCTTAATAAGTATTTGATTTAGACATTCTTAGATAAAGATATATAATATATAAGTGTTGAATAAGGGATTTATCTTAACATTGTGACTTTTGATTAATAAAATAAATTCAATGAAAATTAAAATTAATCATTTTAAAAATTAAAAAATTTTTTAAATACTTTGATTTAAAAAAATTCTACTGAAGATACATCTGCAATTTTCAAGAGCTCAATTTCGGGTTTTTTTTAAAAATGACTAAAGTGAGATTATAATTCCAACACTTATTTTCTTGATTTATTATACAGTAAAACATTTTTATTAACATTTCTTTTTCTAATATTAATAAAGATGTTAAATTAAAAGATTTTACAGATGGCACTAAAATTTATCTAATCTATCTAATAATATATCTTAAGATGTATTTTTATTATTTGAGAAAATACGTTTCAATAAAAATCGAAAATAATTTATAAAGTGGTCATTTACAGTGGTTAAAGGAGTAAACAATTTATATGATTACATATGTATAAATATATATTTAACCCAAATTTTCTTAAAAGTTTTGTAAAGTATTTAATATACTACTTAATTGGTTTTTTTTTCTTTCTATAATATTTTTAAAAATTTTTACAACGCTTTCATTCTTGTTTTTCTTCACCATTTTTTTCCAGATTAATTTAATAACATAGAATTAACATTTTAAAAGATATTTTTTAAAAAAAATAACATATACAGAACTAGAAAGTGTCCATCATAAAATATAAAAGAAAAAAAAAATCTAATAAAAATTAAAATGAAATAAAAACATCATAAATTCGTCAAATTTTTATAGTTATCTTAGAGAAAAGATCTTCGCAAATAAAATGTCAAAAAAAACTTAAAAACGCTTAAATTTCAATAAAAATTTTTTATTTGTGATTTTAGGTGAAATTAAAAAACAAGAACCACTTGAAATCGTTTTTTCTAGTTTTTAAGGTAAGAAAAATCATTCACAATTTGCATACATATAGAACTTAACCTAGATTACTCATTTCTAGTATTCAATATAAAAACTTGCAAAAATTAGAAATTCAATTCTAATTAAAAATTATCGATTTCATTGATTTTAGTTCAAATTTAATATAATTAGCAACTCTATTTTAAAGAATTTGCTTCTGTTTTCCGTTTTGATCTGAAATTTAATTTTACATTAATCTGTTGTTTTTTGTTTTAATCAGGAATTTGGAATCTTAAAAGTTGATTTTTTGAACTTCTGTACTTTTAAATTTTTAATTGAATTGAAGAAAATCGTTTTTGATAAAAGATTATTTGAATTAATTTGCTATTAATTTCTTTCAAAAGGTTTAAAGATTCTTTGATTTAAAAATTAACTAAAAATATTGGGATGAAGGAGAAGAAGAGTTTAATAATTAAGACCATTGACTATATGTAGATTGACATTTGAGTTTTGTTTGATCGAATTAAAAGCAGACTCAAAAATTAAAACTTAAGATTTTGTTAGTCTTATTTCACAAATACACTATGAGTTTTTAATTTAAAAATTTTTTGAAATTCATTTGAGTTTTTATTTAAATCAGATTATAATTATAATCTGATATAATTTATATAATTTAATTATAAATCTATATAATTTTTTGACATTTTGATATTTAACTTTAAACTGGCTTAGAAAATAAAATTAGGTATTGATGGTAAGCTGTAAGATACATCTAATATTGTACTTATTTTCAATTATTTTTGAAAAATATATATATTATTTTTTTGAGTTGAATTTAAAATGTATGTAAAATTCTATCTTAATTTGACCAAATAGTAAAAGGGTCGAAATATATCTTCAGATTCTTTTTTCTGACTTTTTAGTTTTCATTTGAGTTTTTTGAATGCATATACACTATAGTCAATTTCTAAAATCAACGCACACTATGGTATAAAATTCACGAATGTCCTTTAGAAATCTAGATCTACGCTTTGCTCTTATGGGCGCTCTTATAACTTATTGCTGCTCCAACATAAACGCACCCTTACTGTTCAAAATTTAGACTAACAAGCTTATCTCTACCAAAGCTACAAGTTAGAACTGCAGGGAATGTACTAGACATATTGTATTATTATAATTAGAAAAGATAGTACAAGGCCTTATAAAAAGTAGAAACGTCTTAGTTTTCAACAGATACAATTCAATTTGTTATATATTGTAATAAGTTTGTATTTGATTTATAAGGAATTTCTGTATATTTGTATATATAGAATTATAAATTATAGTTTAAGGAATTCGAAACCAGGCATATCTCTATTTTAACGACTTCAATCTAATATAAGGTTATTTTCAGTGCAGTGCAACTACATTAATAAAAATTTCAAAAAAAAATTAACATTTCCATTAGTAAAAGTTTTAAGAAAATAAAAACTAATAAATTCTTTAATATTGTAATATGGAAATTTTAGATATAAAAAATATAAATTGCATTTTCCGAACATTTATCTAAAAACATTCTACTTTACTAACTTTCCATTTTCTTCTAATTACATTAGCGATATTTTTTTTATTACATAAAATTGTTTTAGAAATACTTTAAGAATGTTAATTTATAATTTAAATTTAATAGTTACATTTAAGAGCATTAAGAGTTAAGAGTTTGTTAAACATTAAAGGTAATAAACATAATTAAAATATCATGTTCGATTTATTTCTAATTCCGGACTAATTTTAAATCTGGAGAAATTTTTTTTTTAAATCTAAATTTAATAACCAAATAACGTTCTTTGAATTTGAAAGTAAATTTGCATAGCACATTCATTTTAGTTATACAAATTTTTTACATATTATAAAAGTAATTGATTCAGCATTCTAATACAAAATTAAACTAGTCAAAAAACTAAAAAATTTAAATTATAAAAAGACATGACCAACAATAAAACAATAGCTATAAAATTAAAATAAAAATATTTAATTGAAATCCATTTTCAAAGAGAGGAACTAATTTTCAAATAAAATCTTAACAATCTTAAGATTTTAATAAAATTTTATTATTTTTCCATTTATCTATTTTTTGTTTTTTTTTGTAATTTTTCAATCAAAATTCAAACAATTTACAACAATATCAGTTAATCACATCTTAAAATATCTAATAAAGTTTTTTTTTTTGAATTTCTGTAACATAAATTTTTAACCTTCACTGTCCCTATGATGACCTAAATTTTGTAAATATAAATATAATTTATATACATAAAACGCAAAAACTAAAGAAAATAAAGCAATCATTTTTTCACCTTTAAAAATTTTTTTTAAATTTAAATTTTTTTAAAAATTTAAAAAAAAATTCAAGTAATGAAAAAAAGCAGGAGAGTTGAAAAAAGCCAAATTTACACAATTTTCAAATACTAAGTTATGGGTTAAGAATCAAGACTTTATCAATTTGGACCTTTTTAGTATATTCCAAAAATATTCAGTTATAGGTACAAATAGTGAACTTTCAATTTTTTAGTACTTGCAACACTTCAACACACTAAAAATTGCTCCTAAATGACTCATACTAATTTCCAAGAATATTTCGAGTTTCTACCTTAAGTCTTTTGTATTGTATGAGAGTATGAAAATTTTTATTTTCAAAAAAAGTAAGTTTAGCGTAACGGTATTTTAGAATACTATATATGAACATATTATTTTAGTACAACTTATAAAAGCAGCTGTCTTTTCTTAATTCAAAATATATCTTATATAGAACTTGTGTAATAAGAATTTAAATATAAGGTACATATTTTCGAATTTAAGGAGTTGAGACTCTGTAATCAGTGAGCTTCGGAAAAGAAGTTAAGATTTCATTCCTTTATTTCAAACTGTGTTGATTTGGACTTGGTGTAGGCTCAGGCGGGCAGACCTTCGGCCAGGCGAACAGAATGAAACTTTATAAGCGCATTTGTTCAAAATTTGCAACAGAAAAACTATCTAAAAGATAACTGATCGCATAAATTCATTTTTCGCAAAACTCTAATTGATAATAATTATTTTAAGAGAAAGTACAAAAAGCAAAAATAAAAATTACAAAGCGATTAGAAAATGCTGCCTCATTTTTAAAAAAAAAATGCTGTAAGCGACATCAAAAGAATAAAATAAAGTTTTTTTTTCAGATGTCGTGCTTCTGTACTAGAAGCAGGCACGTTAAAAAAAAAAGGTTAAAAAAATTATTTCATTTTACTATTTTTTTTTTGTACCTAAGGTATATATTTGCCTAGTGGTGGTTCAATTAACTGCCACCATATTTTTTTTCATATTTATTTTTTTTTCTGATATCTAGTAAAAATTGTTACGCGCTTTTGATATTTAAATAGCTTATTATATTTTATATTTTATTTTTTATTTTTTTTTTTTGTTATTTTTCTTTTGGTTTTTAGCCTTTTTAGCCTTTTATTATAGAAATTAAAAGCAATTCTTTGAAATATATTTAAATTTTGTGGTAACGTTTAACAAAGGTGACACCTTTTATAAGTAGCATTATAATCTTTATTGGCGCACCCTATTTATCAGATCCGGATTAAAAAATTAAAATCTATTTATATATATATGTATCATTAATCATGTTTTTATTCATGAAAATGAAATTTAATTATTAAAGATGGTAATAATGAGAGGTAATTTTGAAAGCGTTAATAAAATTTTAAATGTAATTATATCTATAACACATATTCATTAAATATTTTTTGATTTTAAATTTATCTGAGCTTGGGTCTTTTTGTGTACTTGTGTATTTGAAAGAAGCGAATATTATAATAATAGAATTTTTAATTCAGGATTTCAACTGAAGACCATGTATACATGTGTATTTATTTATTTATTTTTTAACATTTCTTTAGTCTCTTTGGCATAGCAGTTTTACTTCTTCATCTAATTGAACATTGGTTTCTACTTTTGATTTAACTAATAGACTACACTCTTTAATTACCAAATCTTCCTTCGTTAATCATTTGGCAAAAGTAGAACACCCATAAAATCTAATATTGCTTAATATTAATTACTAAATTCATTAGGTGAGTTGATAACTATCAGCTGTAGCTTTTTCAGAAGATTATGAACAATATCTTATATAAAATGTATGATAGGATATAAACTACTATTATTTGATTTTATCTGATCGGATTTAGATCTCCTTCCAGGGAAGGCTGTAGATCCTATAAAGAACACATTGACCTATCTTGAATAATATATTTTAAAGTAAGTCTATATTAAAACTTATAGTGTGGGAAGCACTCAGAATAACAAAACTTAACATACTTTTTAAAAAACTCAAATAGATACTGCAATTTGAGAACAACTTCCTACAAATCATAAACTATTAAAGTATATTCTACATCTTCAGAGGCGTTTATACTTTCATCATATTTACTATTAAAAACTCCTCTTACCATCATATATACTATCAAATCATTCATTCATTCATTCAATAGAATTCAATAAAATTTCCTATATCAAATCTTTTAAAAAAATTTTGATAATTTATATGAATATTGTAAAAGCTATTAATATGCGCCCCCTTATTAGAATTTATTAATTTAACACACAAAATATCATGTTTTAAAAATATAATAATAATTGATATGACCTACAACATTTCGATTAAAAATTTTTAACTAAATTAAAATTCTTCTCATAAAAAACTTAAATTTTATCTTAAGATGAGTCAATGTTTTTTTTGAAATTTTATTGGCGCAAAAGAACAATGTAAAAATACATAATCCCAATTTGTTTATCATGTTTTCATTGTTTTTGTTTAAAATTTTTTTTATCTTTAAATTGAAATGAATTGAATTGAAAAGTTTCGCATTTATGTTATGCAGCGCGTATTTTGTTTTTAAGTCTTTTTAATCTTTTTTTTATGTTATTTATTTTTTTATCAAACATAGAATATTTATCTTAATCGGTTTTTTTGTGTTTCTTCTGATGGCAAAACGTATCTTAAAACACTTTTTTCAAAATAAAAAATCCAAAAATCTATGTCACTATCACTGTTTTTAGCCCACATTTTTTTTTTTTTTGCTTTTTTGGGTTTTCTGTTGTCTTTATTTTAATTTCAATTTTTCATATCTTAAAGATACAAAAAAAAATATGTTAAAAAATGTATAAAATAAAGCTTAAAGCAAAAGATAAATTTTATTGAAAGAAAAACAAATTCGAAGATAGGCAAATGTAAATAAAGATGTGATTCACTTTAGATTCAAATTTGAATTGAATGAAGTTTATAATAAACAATGGAAGAGCAAACAGGAGAAGACTGGGCAACTTTGGGATACCCGAGAAAACATGATATTAATATTGGATTCTTTTCTCAAAGTTTCTTTAGTTAAACTCTAAGATATGCATATTTATTTGGTAATCGAATCTTTGATTAAAACCTCCTGCACTAGATGAACCGAATATTATACGAACGTTGTCAATAAAACTAAACTCTTTTTAAAAAACCTAAGACCTTTATTAAATACCGAGCTATTCTCATAAAAGCATCTCAATTATTCTCGGAACATAATTTATATGACAGGAGCTTTCGAATTTCGGATTGGTGCAATTTTACAAGCAAAGTCCCTTGCTCGATTAGTTCAGATAAACGGTCCTTTTCTAAAACGTCCAAAATATGATGACCATCTGTTGATGGATTGCATGACTTTTGCAGTAGAAATAGAATAATTCTAAAATTATTTTAATTTTTACTAGATTTTGGCAATCAAGCTGCTTTCGAACTTCTGATTGACGTGTCGAAAAAGTTTATGTAAGTTTGATCAACGTCGTGATCTTGACGTATTGAAAAGTACGTACCAGTCACTTTTTGATTCTAATATGACCCATACAATTTTAGTCAATATCCTATACAGCATCACAAACCTAATTATAAGTTTATTATACCCTTAGAACTACGTTCGTTCAAAATATTTAAAAGATGGATGTGTTGAATTGTGTTGCGTTATTTTGCATTGCTACAATCTAGCGTGTGTTTATCTTTATTTATTATACAAATACAAAATTTCCTAAAAATTGGATAAAAAATAAAAATTTTTTAAAAAACAGATTAAAAAAAAAGGTAACACATTTAAAATGAAAATTAAAGAAAAATTCAGATCGGATCAATGAAAGCTTCTTTTATGTATTATGAATCAAAAAAACTGAAAAACTGAAAAATCCAAATACTTTTTTAATGGAATCTAATAAATAAAATTCAGATTTTTGTTACTTTTTTTTAAGATATACGAAAATTATACACGCTTTAAAGTTTATTATGAAAATATTTTTATATAGCTATAGATCCAATTATTAATTTGTAATGGATATCATCAATTCGTAAAGGTAAAAGTTACATACAAAAAAATTTTTTAAAAATATTAAATTGGTTCAAGAAATTTTGCACTAGATTTGGTATTCTGGTAAATGATTTTTTAATTTATTTATAGATTATAGAAGAAAAAAGTTGAAATTTCTCCATTAGAAAGGAAGGCAAACGTTTCAAATTTAAAAATTTTTTACTATCAATATATTAATTGATTTCTAATGTGCTGATCTGATCTATCAATTTCTTGTTCTGCTACTGATGGTTGCTACTGAAATTACACTTTATTCAAAATATGATTCATGGGTTCAAAAAAGTTTTTAATATCGACTTGAGCAATAAATTTGATCCGCGGGGTAATACAGATGTTATGGGGCTATAGAGCTGTTGCTGCGAACCCTTAAGTTTGAAGATGAAAATATTTTTATGATTACAATTCCTACGCGAGACAGTACTGACCTTAATGTATAATGCCTTAGTTTTCTACTAATTTTCAATTTATATAATTTCATATTTCCCCTATAAGGTTTTTCTATATCTGTGACTTATATTTTAAAATGAAATTTCTTAACATTTTTTATTTTTAAACCCAGTTTTTTTTATTGATATAAAAATATCTACATTGATAGTAATTAGAACTCCCCACTGTTTGCGTTTAAGATAAAGCTAGGGTACTCAAATTAAAGGTTGTGACTCGTACCACTGTACCATGCTGCCGAATTTCTTATTTTAAAAATTAAAATGAAATATTACAGAAAGATTAGTAAAACAATTCTCCATTCCAATATATAACACGTAATCATATACAATACATAACATTATTTAATGCACTTTGGCACGTGATGAACTCAGGAATTTTTTTTTTAATAGTTCATTATTGAATGCTTGAATGTGTTATTTAATTCTGTGCATTACTTTTGTTCTCTTATTTCATTCATTAATGCATGCCAGGTTCAATATATGCATTTGGAACATTTTTAAAATTTAAATATGAAATTAATTTTCAAATACCAAAAGGAAAAGAATATTTAAAGAATATTTCATTCTACTCTAGATCAAACCACTACACGTTGTATTTGAAACAATGTTATTGTTTAAAGTTATTCTTAGGAACTAATTTTCACATCAAATCAAAGTTTGCTATTAATTCTTTAGATTTTTTTTCTCTTTTGTAACTTTTTTATTATATTTTATCAAATACTCGTAATTTATTTAAACATTCTTTATTATACATATTATTCTTTTAATTTATCAACGGATTTCAAATATTTTTTAACTATTCTTCCATTAAATTCACCATTCAAAAAACAAAAAAAAACATTTTTCAAAAGTTTTAAAAATCTTTTATTAAATCAACAAAAAACGACAGATAGAACAGAGTATTGGGAGTTTTTTTTTTAAACAAAAACTCTAAAATCACCGCCCAAAAGAATCTATTGAACAAAAAAAAAAAAAGAAATTAATTCAGATTTTCATTTATTACAAACATTGTTTTTTTAAAGTTTGCCATTAATAGAATAAAAAAAATTAATTTGAATAATATTTAAAATTAACAGGCCGGGATTTCCCATAAACTTTTTCGTGGAATTTAATGTAAGACAAAGTTAGCTATAAAAAAAACAACTAAGAGATATAAATTTTGATTTACTTTAAACGTGAATTGCTGGTCGTGTATTTAACAATTTAGTCCAGCCAATAGATATTAAATACAGCTCTAATGGTTTTTATAGCTAATTCTATTAAATTCAAAATCTGGTTTTTCATAATTTATTTGCAAGGAACTCGGCGTGGTAAATGTTGTAGGTAATGCTCTTTATATTGTAACAATTGTAACAAATTTAAAGTATACCGGCCTGGTAAATGTTGGAGGCAATGGTAATTATACTATTAATAAGTGACACAGAAAATTCGGTTAAAGTTAAAAGACCCGGAGTATTTCTTTCTTACATATGAAGATCATTAAACTAGAACATTCATAGTTCTGAGTAAACCCTGGCCTATTAAAAATAAAAGGCAATGGTATTCTAATATTTAGAATTTGCAAAAAATCTTTTCACTTTGAGTTATCAAACTTATCTTAAATATTTTTAATTTAACTAAAGCCCCAAAATTTTAACACTATTTCAATACTTCTCTAATGCACGAGTACTAAAACTAAAAAGACAAGAACTTTAAAAAAAAATAGAATTTGTTAAATAAAATCAGTCAACTTTCCATCATCTGTAAAATCTTAAAGATATGAAAACAATAGAAAAATAGAAGAAGATTCCTTCAACTTATTTTACAAATCATACATTTATAACAGCTTACAATAAAAAAATTTTCATTTAGAATAAATATAAAGCTCTAAAAATACATTAATAAAAAAAAATCTAGACAGTTTTTCTTTTATGATGAAAATTATGAATATGATGTGGGATTTTGTATATCAACCCAGGTGAGAAATGATTTTATTTGTCATCAACATAACAAAAAAAACGATTTTGATTTATTAAAGATTAGTTTGAAGAAACCTTAAAAAACTTTGTGCTTTTATTTCAAAATATTTTTTTAATTGTCTTCCACAAAGTCAAAAGTTCCAAAGCCAAGCTGCTTCAAACAAATTTGAAACAAAATTGGAATAATTTTTATGAATAACTTATATATGATTAATTATAAGTTGAAAAAAAATACCGGTCACTCACTATATTTACCAAAAAAATGTTTCTACCATTCAACAAAGCCTCCCATTTCCTCACGTCTGAATTCAAATTATTAATCAACTTTTTGGAAAAATAAAATAAAAAGAAGTTAGTTTTTTTTTTAGAATTGTTCTGTAAATCTTAATTAATTTAACAGTCAGAACTATTTTCAGATAATAAATTACATGCAAGATTCAATTAATGGTTTTTGTATGCTTGCGCAACCATGGTGATATGATTTATGAAACAAATTTGACATCGGGAATTATATGAATTTTTTTTTTTGTCTGTTGGTGTTTAAATAAAAGACTTGATCTGTTATTTAATTTTTTTAATATTTTATGGTATTAACATATAATTAAATAAAAAAATAATGAATAATTTAAAAAAAAACAGTGTTTTATAAATAGAAAAATATTATTTAAAAAAATCGTCATAATAATGTTATGCGGTAACATGATATTTATGATATTTATGAGTGGGTGACAGATCATAATTAAATAAACAATGAACTATTTAAAATATTATTTAACTGATATTATAATTAATGGCAATAAATTCCAAATATAATTTGTGCATCATAAATTTAGAATATAAAAATAAGTATAAACACCTATTTGAACACCTTTTAAAGATTCAAAACATTTAATATATATTTGATATACCTGGCAATGCCTTAAAAATGTTTGATGCTTTTTCTTCCCAAAGCTGGCATTCCGAAGGTACCTAGAAATTAAATACTAAAGTATTGCGAGACTGCCAATCACAAAAATTCCTCCCCACGTAGTCAAAATATTGTTGAACCCAAACTGATAAGAACCCAAACTGCTGTCGTAGAATAATAGCACGGAATTAAGTATAGAATTGAGGATTAGAGGGAATGTACTTATAAATGGCGGCTAAATGGATGTACTTACTAGCGGCTAAATGGAAAACTTAAAAGGATAAGGTTAACTTCTTTCTAGAATTTTTGTAAATCATAAGAATTGAGAGCTTTATAAAGGTGCAACTTGAAAGGAGTTCCTACACTTCAGAGTTGTATTAAGAAAAAGCTTAAGCTCCTAAGACGGCATTACGATGAGAGGGTTTGATATTTGGCATAACATCCATTTTATTTCTACTTCCCCAATAGAATTCCCCAATAGCATTAAAGAATAGAGAAGCAACTGCTACATTTCATAGGTAACTTAAGGTAGTTAAGTCTTTTGTGATGCTACTATCATCAATGATACGAATATTTTTTATTGTATATTATCGAAAAACTTAAGAACATTTCAGCCTGCTGGATGCTCCACCAAATATATGGCAATAATATTCAAGTTTCGACCGAATATAGGTTTTACATATTTGGAGTTGATCTGGATATATAAAGTATGTCTCGCATTGGTTTTATACATTTGAAATAGATCCGGATATGTAAAGTATTTTCTACTCCTGCTTAAGAATCTCAGGCTTTTTGACACACTAAAAAAATTAATAAATTTTTTGGAAATGAAGGAAACTTCAGCCCTTAACTTATTTTTAGAATCCTTTTTTACAAAAATAAATTAACCTTAATTTATTACAACAAATTATTCAAACAAAACTCTATTTACATTTCAAAATTAATTGATAACCGCATATAAAAGTAAATATAAATTAAAACTACAAATTCCAATTATTATTCATTTAATATAACATCTCCTAGTTACTAATATTTAAATGCGGTTTATTTAATTTTATTGAATAAAAATTTTTTAACTGGGGTTTCATTATAACAATTCAAAGTATTTAAATCATTATTTACTATAAATAGATTATAATTTACTCGACCATTTTTTTTTTTTTTTGTAACCAATATTAATGTATTTATTACCAATTCTATTTAAAACCACAATTTTTAATAATTAAGATGAAAATAACTATATTTTATTTTTAAGATTTAATTTTTTTTTCAATAGCTTCATTTTAAAAATTTTTACATCTTAATAAATTTCCATTGAAAACAAAAGATATTTTTAAAGTAAGGAATTCTTTCATTTCTGTCACAATCTGTCATCATTAAATTAATAAATTCTTTTATAATAATATTATTTTTTTTTTACTTCATTATTATACTATTTTATTTTTAAACTTATTTAGTATCTATCTCTTCAGAATTTTTTTTTTTTCAGATTTTTTATACTTTAATTCTTTATTTATATAAAAAAAAAAACATTTTATTTTATTTTGATAGAATGATGATGCCGAAAAGTATCTTATAGAATAAAAATATTAACCTGATGAATAAATAAATAGTTATTTCAATTCATTTATAGTTTATAGTCTATAATATTTAATTTTTATTCATTTTCATTTTCATTTATAGGACTCTTTCATTACAAAAAAAAATCTTAAATTACTTGTTATTGTTGTTGTTGTTGTTGTTTGTTATTGCGCAAAATAGTAATAAAGATGAGTGGCGGCTTCACCTTGCATATCCTTAGGTGTATAGATACAATAATAATAAGAAAAAAAAAACAAACTATTGATATGTATACATATTTTTTTAACTTCTTTTACTAAATTTTTTATATTTTTAAATCTTTCTGTGTAGATACTGTAGATTTCCCAAAATACCTTTTTGTATCTGTAGATACATTCCATGAAAAATAAAAAGAAAAGAACAAAAACTCAAAGAAAAGAAATAAATCTAAAAATAAAAATCGAATACGAATGAAATAACAATACAATATATATATATATATATATATGTATATATATATTATATATAATATAGCAAAAACAAAAATAAATACTTGTGCGAAATGAAACAAGAAGCCGCGCATTTTTCAAATCAACACTTTCAATTTCTTTTCTTATATTCTGAAATTTTTATTCACGTGATGATTGTTTTTTTTTTTTTTTTGTATTTTGACCCTTCACTGTTTTATTTTTTTTTTATATGGCATCCCTCATCTATTTGGCACGAATATTTCTTTTTTTTTATAATATTTTCTTTATTTATTGTTTGCTTTAAATAGAAGTGTAAATGGATAGGTGGACACGTATAGTGACTCCTTTTCAATACAATCTACATCTACATATTAATATTCAAAAAAAAATTTTTTATCAGTGAACACTGAATCTGTGTAAAGATAAAGTATGGTAGACATTGGATACAAATCACTTAAGATAATGTTTTACATAGATTTTGAAGTGACTTTCATAGATTAGATTAAATGTGATTAAAATTCAGGTGTATAAAACTGAATTAGTATTAGTTTTGATATTATTATTATTTTGATCGATGAATTTATTTTGGTTTAAATAATTAATTATTCTTCCTTTAGGGAGTACAGGACTTTTACTAAGCATCTATATCTAGCTTAAGTCTTTTTTGGTACGAGCTCCATAAAGTGTTTAGAAGAATTCCTAAAAAAGATCTACTAGAAATCTTAAAGGCCGAATCTTTACTCTCTTAAAAAAAAAAAGAAATGGAGATTAAAGGTTCTCTGAGAACGTTGGAAAGCATTAATCTATGGTGTCCGAGTGCTTGAGTGAAATTCCAATAGAAAAAGAAGTATTAACAAACCTCTAAATACCGTGAAGAAGACCAGTAACGAAGACAATTTAGAATAAAAGCTCTATTCAAACAACTTCCCTACAATACAGTTCGATACAGAATAGTTTGAGAATCTATCTTTATATAATTGAAGTTTCTGGCAAGTTCTGGTCCGCATCTAGTTTTTTTCTATACAACCCTTTTCCAATCTTTTATTTAAAAAAAATGTTCCAATTAATTCTAATCACTTAATTAAATTAGTTCAAGAAGATAAATTTTCAATTCATACTTCATTTATCAATTTACCAATCCAGATTCCAGATTAATATCTGTAATATTTACAATCACTATCTAAATTCACCATTACTCGTTTTTATTTTAATAAAAAATTTAAATTTAAATCTATTCTATTGCAGAAAATATAAATGATGGTCAAGTTTACAAACTGTTAATCATATAGTTTTACTTAAAAATATTTTATTCAATTTTCTGAATATTTTTTTTTATTTTGAAAAATTCAAAAATTCGCGATTTATTTATATTATTATTAAAATCAACAATTTTTAGAACACAGATCTACAAACAAACACATATAATTTAATAAATGTTCTTATAATCAACTTAAGAATGTGCATGTCTTTCATTAAAAATGAAAAAAAAAAAAATTATGTTAAAAATTGTAAATTATTTTTATTGGAAAGTCAAGTTAAATAAAATCTTTTGAAGATTTACGACACATACCTATTATAAAACTCTAAATATACACAAAAACTGTTACTACCTTCTGTCCAATGCTGCCAACAAGTTCAATATTTAAGCGTAACGCTTTTTTTTTTTTTTTGCTTTTCATTTTCATTCCCTTTATTTAGAATAAATTTTTTGATATGTATTTACTATTCGTCACCTGAAGTTAATTTATAAGATTTAACTTCAAACTGTGGCTATATTTTTTTTCTTTTACATTTTGCTTTCTTTAATTTTTCAATTATTCCATTTTTTTAAATTTCAAAATTTAAATATGGGTATTAAACATTTCACGATACCATTTGTAATCGTGAATTTATTTTCGCTGATATTACAAATCATTTAATTTAAAAAATTATTTTTTAAACAGCTATAATGAAATAATTACTGCACTTTATTCGATCTGTACTTTATTCGATCTCTTTACTAAAACTTTGACAGTTGAATTGAAATACATAATTTCTTATGACACTTGACTAAATGCGCTCAAAGTATTCAAAGTAATCAAATGAAAAAAAGTAACGAATTGATGAATCCCCATTTCAGTACTTGCTTTGTTGACTTTGTCATATTTGACAGTTCATTTTACACAAGAGGTTACATCTTTAATATTAAATGGATATGCTTTGTATGTCGTGAGTATTGTATATAAGATATCCTTTAATTATATCCCTTATCTATATTTTTCAAACGGCTATAGTGAAATAAAAGTATTCATCTAATGATTACTTTGACTTTTTTACTTCATTCGATCCCTTTACTTAGACTTTGACAGTTGAATTGAAATACATAATTTATTATGACACTTCACTAAATGCTGAAAGTATTCAAAGTAATCAAACAAAACAAAGTAACGAATTGATGAATTCGCATTGAAGTACTTTTCTTTGTTGAGTTTTTCATATTTGACAGTTAATTTTATTCAAGAGGTTACATTTTTATTTTTTAATAGATTATTGTAATTATAAAAAGAAATAATGAAGGATTTTAAATACATATACAGAGTGGCGCAAAACGATCGATATGGTTTGGATGTTTAATAAATTTTTATTTAATGGTTAATTATTATTATTATTTTTTTGTTAAACAGTATATTAATTGGGAATTTTTTTAGGTTAAGTAGAAAAATTATATCCCACAAGTGGTGACCATTTTCGACTTCGCACATTCGTGCTCTTTCCAGTACATTTTCCATAACTTTTCGTAATTTTTTACCGCTGTTTTGTTTTGTACTGTTCGATTTCCAATTCCATAAGTTTTCTTCACAAAATTCTGAAATAAAAATAAAAAATATAAATATTCCACCCTGTAATAAAATTTCAAAATTTCGACTATTTTCTGCATTATTAGAATAAATAAGTTTTATTTAGTCTTCACTAACCACATTTACTTCACTCCGTTCAATTATTTTTAAAATGTGAAGGAGTTTAACAAATGATGGTCCACGTTGAACAATTTGAAAAGGGATTCATAAACTCAAGAAATACTCAGAAATCTCGTGAATTTTACACAAAAAAAAAATCTCTTTCCGGTGATTAACTGATAATTATATTGAAATCTTAAGATACAATTTAAATTTAAAAGCATATTTTATATTATTTAAAAAGCAAGCAGGATATATAAATCTTTTAAAAGTCTAAATAAGATCTTCTCTGACATTCCAATTGTCCTTTTGTCTACTTGAACCTAATTAAAAATTTTTGCTTTTGTATTATTTACTTATTTTCTATTTAATTATCATTTTGTACAATTTTATAACATTTATATTATTACTATCACTTTATAACTTTATATTTAGTCTGGAATTTCAATATAAACTCGAAAGATCTTAGAAAATTTCAAAGAAAATACTGGAACTTAAATTACTTAAAAAAGGATTGTATATACCACCTTAGGGAATTCAATCCTATAGTTGGTCAAGTCATAAACCATTCGTTTCTCTATTATCTTCTAAAGAAAAGGTTTCCATACTAGTTTTAAAATATATATATATATATATATATATATATATTTATAAATTAAATAAAAATCACCTTTTGTAAAAAATTGAAAATGATGCAATGAAACCACAATATTAAAAAAAAAACATTGCTATTGCAACAACAACGAATGAATATTTATTTAAATGTACGTGATTTTTAAATTGAATTAAATAAATATATTATATATACGTGTATATATATAATAAAGAACATATAATTGAATATTGGAACATATTATATTATTATTATAAGGTATATGTACCTACAAGCAATACTAAATATATCAACATTTGGTCATCTTCAGTATCATTAACATCAACGAATGTCGCATTAAACAAAAAACGCGATTTTGTATCTGTAAGATACAATTTTATAACATATACCTATTTAATATTCTTTATAAGATTTTTAATGTGTTTTTTTTTTTTTTGTAAACTTATTTTTTTTTGATAATATTGAATTTAATGAATATGTGTAGATTAAATTAAATAATATACCTTAAGTAATATTTAAAAAAACATTTATATAAATAAAATTGTATCTATATAGGTTTGTATCTATAAGTTTGGAAATAAGTGTGAATCTTTTTGTATAATTTTTAGTTATTTTGCAGTTATTAAAACTAAATAAAGAACAGGTTAAATACGTTTGATCTGACCAACTGTAGGATAACTGTTTTTTTTTTGTTTTAATTAACGTTTATAAATGATTGTAAACGTAATTAAATGCAAATATAATGTTTCCTTTTTATTATTAGTTACTAATTAGCGAAGTAATTAGTGGTTAACATTTGCATAAAAACGGAAATTAGTATGTAAACATTAAAATAACGTGATTTCATGATTGAACTATTAAGATAATAATTCTCGTGCAATCTTTAAGAATTATAAGCTTCCGGAGTTCTTGATCTTTTGTCGTATGCCTTAAATGTAATATTTTATGTAAGAATATTTTAACATCCGCTTTATTATTATAATGATTATCTTCAGGCAAACTGATGCTTGTATTAAGAAATAATTAATCCTATTTAAGATACGTAAATATGTAAATTATTTACATAAGATTGAATATTAACCAAAAATTATGAGTAATTAAAGATTATAAATAAAATAATTCCGTCATTTAATCATTTAACTGGTATAAAAAGAAAGGAGTTTAAAATTATTATTAATTTTAAAATAATTATCATAATTCAAAAGTGATATGTACCATTGGAGACATTAAACTGATTTTGAATAATTAATAACTTAAAGTAAAACTTAAGGTATGCTTTAAATTATTAGCTGAAAGTATTATTACAGTTATATGGATATCTTGAAAAATTGGCCAAATTTTAAAAATTATGAAACTAAAGCTTGTAAAAATCTACTGACAAAACAGTACATGAATTTGGCATCATTACTCGGTTTTAATACTCGACTAAGAGTGCGTTTATGTTGGGGATGCGATAAGTGATAAGAGCGTCGATAAGAGCATGGCAAGCTACCCTAAGACAGTTATCCGGCTTAAGCCATTTATAATTCAACTGTAGAATTGTGAACATACAAATATACTGTAATAAAGCCATGCGATAAAATCCCATATATTCTGACGGAAGCTTAACCTAATGGTCTTTCAATTAAAAATTGACTACTTAAAACCTGATACACCTAATATTACTTTACCTTATAAATTTGTTTGAACGAATTTAAAATATATTTTTAAAAGCCCTGAGTGTCAATTAATTTTTAATATAAGTGAATAAAAAATGGGTTCATCAAATCAAAAATAATATATTTTATCATTAAAGAATACTACAAACTTTCATCCAATATATCTACATTTAAAATATGAAAATGCCTTGAAGTGCAGAAAACTAAAGCCTAAAATTCATTTTCTCATAAATAAAATGAAATTTTCAAAATCGGCATTTTAAATAAATATTTATATGCATTAATATTGTAATTCTCACTATACATTACATTGTTTTTCTTAGAAACTCGGGACCACCCTAATAGAATTAAATTTAGTTCTTGTTTTTATTACAGGGAGCTATTAATTATTATTTTATAAAAAAAATTTTTCTTCAAGTAAAAATTCGATTTAAATTTTAAATAAAAAAAATGAAATTGTCTTACAATTATTTCTACGCATGTAAGGCTCATTTCAATTTAAATTTATATATGTACAAAATATACATATTAACAAATTTATTAAATAAAAAAAACCCACCAATATAACAACCTGTAATAATCATTACGATTTGTACAGAATCCAAATATAATAAGTAGAAATATATGTTATTTTGCATTACTATATGCATTACGAATTGCAACAAATGGTTTAAAATCCCTTTTCATATCTATTTACATAATTTTATTCCTTCTTCATTTTAAATATAAAAAATTCCAACTCACAATTTTATAATTTGACTTTTTTAACTTTAGAAAAAAAATCAGTTTAATTTTTTTTCTGCCTACCTTTGCGTATATGCATGCATATAAATGAATATATGCGTATGACATTGTACCATTAAGTAATTTGAAGATCAAAGCTGTAGAAATAATAATAAACCTATTATAAATTTTTAAATTAATTTAAAATTGCAAAATAAAAATTAAAATTAAAAATTATTTTCATAAATGCATAAATACTTTAATATATGTATATACAGGGTGTTTTTTAATTAAGAGAACTGCTATATACCACTGCATAGGTACTTATGAGTAAATAAATTTTGTGTTATAAAATTTTGAAACTTTTTCATGTAACATCATAGCGTAAATGTGGTTTTTTCAAAAAAAATTTGTTAAAATTTCAGCAATTTTTAAATGTTGAAGCTCGCAGTTTTGAAACTGTAAAAGATATAAAATTGATGAAAAAGGTAGAAAGGAGCTTGTTTAAAAGAGGATTTCTTAACCTTTCGAATACATTTTAAGAGTAAAATATGATAACTAAAAAAATATTGAAATTTCATTTAAGCCCTCATATCTTAGAATATAGAAGAGACCCAGCTTAGTCCCCATAAGAAAAATTCTGCATACTCATAAGTATCTATGCAGTGGTATATAGCAGTGCAATTAGTTAGGAAACACCCTTTATATAGATACTTAATTAGGAAAAACCCTGTATATGATTTTAAAATATATAGAATCCATTAGACTAATAACCCTTTTAATAATAATAAAATAAACATTTACTAAAATTATTACAACTAAAGTATCCATAGTTTATAGACTAAAAATTATTAAAGTGAAAATTAATATGAGATTAACTTATTTTGCGTTTACAATAAGTGTATGTTAACTACTTTGAAACGTTTTAAAAATTTAGTAAATATTTATACCAAATTATTTGTTTTTAAAATTTTAAATTAATACTCTGTAGCACTTCTTAGTTTCAATTAATTTTTATCAGTTTATTCATTTTTTGATATTATATCTGTTATATTTTAAGTACATTACTTAATATTTTTATAAATAATGTCACTACATCTGTTTACAAAACATCTAACTACAGTAAGACACAATTTGAAGTAACACTTTTTACCAATTCTTATACCACAATCAAATATGGAAAAAGTTTAGGTAAGATTAAACACCTTAAGATTTAAAGGTAACGCAGATTGAACACCTTAAGATTAAAATAATTTAACAATAAATTAACTTAATATCTTTCGATCATTAAAGTTAGTTCTATAAGAGCATGGCATATAGTATATAGTTCTATAACAGCATCTTTGCAAAGTCATTACTTGCATCAACGTTCTTATGACTTGTCGAAACACTTGTACATTCGGAAATCAATATTTATTATTCTTATATGTTTATATTGTACATCGAAGTTAAAAATTTTGATGTTATTACCAATTCTTAGAAACTCTCTTAAATGATTAATTAATATTTTTTGTTTTTTTTAAAGTCAATTACTAATTTTATATACAGGATACGTTTAAATAATTTATTACATTTTCTAAACAAAGCAATCCAGCATTCCTTAGTATAAAAATACTCATAAAATCTTTTAATAGAATTTAATTTATAATTCTTAAAAAAAAAAATAATATAATTAAGTGAATTTCATTTCATTATAAGTTGTTAGTGTTGCATTGCAAAATACCATTTATTTTAATCAATGTGTAAAAGAACAATCGAATGAAAGAAAAAGTAATTAATTCCAGAAAATCATTATTATCATTCATGTAAAAAGAAAATATATATTGTGCCAAAATCATCACCATGAAACTTAATCATCTAGAAATATATTAAAACCTAAAATCATATGATATGACTTATACACTTGAATCCTTAAATCTGTTGACTAATGTTTTTTCATTATTTCACTAGAAGTCACAGTTTTTCAAAAAAAAAAAATAAAATTCTGTCCAAAATGAAATTCCATTCTTTACACCATCGTACTGTTAAATATTCAATTTTATTGGTTTTTTTTTTCTTACATTTTTTTAAAAAAATTGCACACAACCAACCAGTAACGTTTTTACGCATTTTTCATAAAACAAAATTTACAATGTTTTTTATGTATGTATGTATTTATTTATTTAATAAATTTTATTTATTAAGAGTTTCCTTATAAATAAGAAAGTTGTTTATTAGCTCTCCAATATATATAACTACAGTAAGACTCAATTTGATGTAACACTTTCTATAAATCCCTATATATTCTATTAGCAAATTATCTAAAATTAATTCCTAAGGGAGCTAAGATATTTTGAACGAACTTAATTTTTCAGTACATTGAGTTCCAGATTCTAGAAATCTTTTTCATTGAATAAATTAATATTATGCGATTATAGTACAACATAAAGTTTTGAAGTCGCAGTTTTGCATGCAGATTTGCACATGTGCTTTTCATATTTAAAGTGTGTTTTGATAGTTAAGTTCGAAATTTAATATTATTCTGTTTTCAGTTCCAGAAATAATTAACTTGAATAAACTAAAATTACGAGATTATTTCGATGTTAAATGTTATAAAGATAGAGATTTGAAGTCGTGATTCTGCATGCATTTTTCGATATTAAAGTATGTTTTAATAGCAAAATCTCTCCTACAAATTCACTATAAACTTAATATAGATCCATTTCAGTTCCAGAAGTTTTTGTCTTTAATAAATTAGCATTATGAGACTAATTCGATGTTATATGTTATAAAAATATAAATTTGAAGTCGCGATTCTGCATGCATTTTTCGAAATTAAAGTATGTTTTAATAGCAAAATCTCTCCTACAAATTCACTATAAACTTAATATAGATCCAATTCAGTTCCAGAAGGTTTTTGTCTTTAATTAATTAATATTATGCGATTGTTGCGATGTTAAATGTTATAAAAATATAAATTTTAAGTCGCGATTCAGCATGCATTTTTCGAAATTAAATTTTGTTTTAATAACAAAATATCCCTACAAACTTACAGAAATTTTTATCTTCATTTTTAATATTATGCGATTGTTGCGATGTTAAATGTTATAAAACTATGGTTTCAACATACAAACATCGCAATTTAAATATTTATTTTCTTTTTGAATATAAAATAGGTGTTATTAATTATATCTCACTTTTAATCCATTTGTATCTTTTAGATCTTGGATCTTGATCGAATCCAAGCCCTAAATATTACCAAAAGACAATCCAATACCTAATTCACATCATAATTTAATTAAGAAAAAGTGTTACTGTAAGTTATGTACTCCTGTACTAATATACTTTCAGTTTGAAAGGTAAATAAAAACTTAACTTATAAAATTTGTACTAAAATAGTCAAAAAAAAATAAAAACAGAAAATAAGAATAATAAGTGCATTTTACCATTATGTCATTTTATGTTCATTTCTTTCTAAGAAAGATGATGTTTTTACGTTCTTTATGTTTTGGCGTTATTTAATGTTGTTGGTTTTTTTTTTATTGTACGTTTTTAGTTAGAATACATACTAGGAAATTATACAACAATAGCAGCAGCAGCAGCAGCATCGTCGTCACCCAGACTATAATTAGCAGCTTCATTGGTCATGTGGGTTTTTTTATTTTTTGTTGTTTTTTTTTTTACCTCAATCAATATATTCACACTTGATTGTTATTTTTCCAAATGTGTTATTTGGTATATAAATACAATGACTTAAGCACTTTAAAACCAGAAGTTCTTGAATAGGTTTGCCTTTTAATGTTGCGCAAAGTAAAATTGTAAATTTAAAAATTTGAAATGTAAAAAAAAAAGGACAAAGTTGCAAACCAAGTAAGCAAAGCAAATAAATAAGATGATGAAACTTATTTTGTTTGCGCTTTTAATTTTTTCCATTAACTGTTATTTGGTTCAATATATTGAATATAATTTGGTTTTGCTTTTAGGCCAAGAGGTAGGAATCTTGTAAATTCTTGATAGGCTTAGTATTTGATATTGTGTGCGATTGAGCAAATCTAACAGTTTTTTAATCATAGTAAAGTAGGGAATATGAATCAATTAAAAATCATTTTTGAGTTCATGATCAGTTTTATGCTCGGTCCATTGTTTCGATTTCAGGCAGAAGTAGAAGAGGTAGCGTGTTGACTTAAGGAAGATTTAAGATACAGAACTACTCCAAAGAAGCAAATTTATTATGTAATTGGTTATGGGGCCTTTTGACTAGAGCTTTCTTTTATTACTAGCTCCCAAAGAATTTTTTTAAGTCAGGCTTAATCAAAATGGATCTTCTATCTCCATTTAAAAAAAGCTATTCAATTTATTCTACTTCAAATTCTTTAAAATAAAATTGAAGATATGCAACCCTTTCTTAAAGGACACTTCTGTGAAATAGAAAAGACTTCAATATTCTTAAAATCCAGGTTAATTAATTCCACTAAGAACAGTTTTTCATATATCTTTGATAAAATCAAAAAAAATTAATAAAGATTTTTACCAAAAATATTTAGCACTTGAACTAAATTTTAAACTGGTTTACATAACATAAACATATAAGTATAAATATATGTTTTTTTTAGTTTTTTAATAACTACTTTATAATTTTCATTTAATTGACCATTATCTTTTCAAATTGACATACGACGACCAGTTTATACTGTTCTACTTCTACTTCTATAACTACTCTCTTAAAATAGAAAATGTGGAAAACTTCCCATTTCTTTTTTATTTTTCTTGTTTTGTTTTTTTTTTTATTTTAATTCTATTGAATAGATATAAAATTTATCTTTGAATTAAAATTAATGACTTGATTTTAATTATTTATACATATTAAAATAATATATGTGTATATAATGTTGATATTTTATGCAAAATAAGTAAATTTTTTAATAGTTAATAGAGAGAGATGAAAGAAAAAACAAGTTCTATAAGTATAATTATATTAAAAAGTAGTTAGGCAACTACCTCCATGACTAAAACAATAAAATAGGTAAACATTAAAAAAAAAATTATAAACATTTATTAATAACAATAATAGGATAGTGACTATCCGGTAGTCTATATGTTATTTACTTCTAATAATGAATGCTTTGCTTTTCTTTCAGTAGTCTTTTGTTTGGATCCAATGGTGGTTCAATATAAAGTAAATTCATTAACCTTTGTTGAAATTCTGTTGAACTTAAGTTTAATGAATTTATACTAAATTAGGGGCTGTTAAGGTCTTTGGCATATAGTCAGTGAACGATTTATTTTCGAGTACATTTACATATAATTTTGGACTCACTTCTCGCTTTTCTATATGGCAAGTTCTGTGAAAAATGTTGGAAACCCCCCATTGCAACTATGCGATGTTTCTTTGGGTAGGGTGCCGCTTTAACATACCAAATTACAACCATTTTTGAATCAAACTTTATGGTAGACATGTGATACAAATATACAGTTTGGTTATGAGGACGTGGATATTTTAAAATCTCACAATCGCTTGCCGCTGCCTCCGTTTCCAAGGTCTAAGGATCCCTCAACTGCAGTTAGAGTATTAGTGATAATAAGTAAAATGTAATACAGACAATTATTAATTTAACTCATTTATGATCCAAAATATATAAAATCTATTTTTGCCCATTCCCAAACGAAGCGCTTGAAGGAAGCAACAGCCGAGGCCAGTTGATGTTTAGTTTCACATATAACATAGCCATGACATTGACTCTTATCAAATACCTATTTATTATCTTTTGCTAGATTTATATTATCAATTCCAGAAGTTCGATTTTATCATCTCTAAAAGTTAAAATATGAAATATTTCGTAGAAGTGTTCCGAAGAAGTAAAAAAACTTAACTTTAGATTCAACTTTTAACCCAACAAGCTGCAACGACATTGAATACAGCTATAATTATTTAAAACTATATTTTCCTGAAAAAAACCAGATTTTAACAGCTTACAGTCAAAGATAGCTTACAAATATTGATATTCTAATTTTTATTGAAATATTATGTATAGCGACCACAGTAGTAGTACCATACGTTAATCCAATTCCACAATACTCTTTTTCAAAATTAACTTTACTCAAATATTAGCCATATCTTAAATACAATATTTATAATAGTGACTGGTCATTCGGTTTTTTTTGTTTTTTTGTATCTATCAGATAGTAGAATATAAAAGAAATTCAAAATGAAAAATCAAGTAAAATTACATTAGAGTCAAAAGAAAATTCTATAATTTCTAATTATATTAGAAAATCTAAAAAAAAAAAAATCAATTGGTAAAAAAAAAGCGGAACACTATATATATACTTACTTACTTTATTTTTATCGTTATGTTCTACATACTAAAGATTATAACTTAAAGATACTTCTGTGTAATATACAAATCCTAAGATACATATTATACATATGTATGTGCATATATATATTAAATATAAATAAATAAATATCGCAATGTCATTTTTGTTGAAAGACTTGTTAAACAAGAATTTTCATTCCTATTATAAAGAATTGTACCTATAGAAAATCATCTTTAAATGAATGCTTCTTTGGTTTTTTTTAGCGTTAGTTTTTACAGAAGTAAAAATTTACAGAAAAAAAAAAATAAACGACATTTTGTTTTGAATTTTCCATCATCATCTTCATCTTTTTATCTTTATCTATAATGTATATATACACATATATATATGGTTGAATTTGTGATGAATTTTAAATGTAATGATGTTTCTTCCTTATAAGTTGCATAAATTATAGATATATGATGAAGCAACACTATTTTCTGTTTTTTTTTAGTTTTTTTTTTTTATTGTTAAAAATTGCAAAAAAAAAAATAATAAAACAAGTCATCTATTGATTCTATTTTACATCTCTAGAAATTCCATATTTGTGAAACGTATTAGTAAATAGTAATGAAAATAAAAAAAAATAAAGTAATGAATGAAGGTATTTAAAGTTTAAGAATATGCCTTTAAGACTGTACTTATATAATTTATCAATAAAATGTGGAGACAATTTTTTTTTTAAGTGTAATATGTTTGCAAAATTCTGTTGAATATGTCAAATTCATCTGTCACTATAAATGTCATAGTTTTGTTGTTCATTTTTATCCTTTAAAAAAAAAGAAAAACAAAAAGAACAAAATTAGTCTTATTAAACTGGTTATTATGTATAATATGTTACATATTAAAGGTTTTCTAAAGTTCTTGTCCTATTAAAATTTTTTTTTAATAATCTTTGATTATGTATCTTAAGTATAATATTTAAGATAATACTTATATCTTAAGTAAGTATAATATTTAAAATAAGAACAAAAATTGAAACTAAAACATATTAAATATGATTTGTATTGAGTATAAATTTTTTTTTTTCCTTTACTACTTCGCTTGGGAACACAAGATTTTCACTAAGCCAAGATTTTCACTAATTTTGTTCAATGACTTTTGTTTGTGGCCATGTCTTGATCACTTTCGTTATTTTTTCATGTATTTTTGGTTCTTCTAACAGTTTTCCTTCTTTGAGGATTCCATTCCGCGCGTTTCTTACTATGAAATTTGAAATCTTTGTACTTTCTTTCCTTGATTGCTATTAGTTCTATTAGTTGTTTATCAGTAGCTTTCCAAAGATCTTCATTCCATATTCTTCTTGGTCAGTATATTTTGCATATAATTCGAAGGCATTTGTTTACGAATATTTGTAGTCATAGTGTTTCCTTCTTGTTTACCAGCCAGGTTTCGCTATCAAATGAGAGCACGTATTTTATGAATGCCTGGAATGTTCTTAGTTTTGCTTTTCTTGCTATTTGTGATGATCTCAATATTTTGCAGTATTAAATAAAAACAATTTATTATTTTTTTTTTATCCACCGTAACTAGTAACGTTTTCTTCAAATACCTTAATCATTGGACTTACAATATGTTTGAGTTTTATTTTATCAATTTCGTAGAATTGTAACTATTTCCTGAAACTTTATTATTTTTGCATATAACTTCAAGAATTATTTGTCCGATCTTACGAAAGAACTGAACATTTACAGGTAAAATGTATAATCGTTTCTTTCTCACTCTGTTTGTCAAACTTTTCGATAATGGAGTAAATGTGTCATCTAGTTTAGCCGCATTGGCAAATAACCCATTTGTTTTTTCAGTTCTACCTATACCTCGGCGACAAAGCTTCAGTAGATTGTTTTATCTTTTATAATCACTGTTAAATTAAATGGCCACTCACCCCGTTGATGAAGCATTTAATCAGAAACCCTTTTTTGCTAACTTATAAGCATGATCATTTGCTGAAATGTCGCAAAATACAATAATGTAACATTGTTTAACATATTACATGCTCTTAAGCTCTTAATTCGAATAGTGAACACTAAAATATAGAATAATACTTATACTATATTAATTTAATTAACTAATAATCTTAATTCAAAAATAAATTTATTTTTAATCAAAAATTATAATTTATTTAATAAATGCTATAACAGTAGTATTAGGTAAAATATGAAACAGGTATTTGTTAAACACTAAAATGAAAACCAATGACATTTAAATGACAAACAAAAGCTGCACATGTAAACTATCAAAATGATGGTATTATAAAAAAAATTATAAAAAAATTAACTTTATAAAAATAACTTCCTTTCAATCAAATTATTGGCAATACGAATTCCTTAAAAAATATCAAAAGTTCATTTACCCTAAAGTTCATTTACTATTAACGCTTTTTACGATATTCTTTTATATAATTAAAATTGGCTTGCTGCCCTTTTCCTTAATCCTGTTACAAATTAGTGTAATATTATATTTAAATAGGAGATAATTGTCTTTTTATGAAATTTCTTCAGAATACTACTAATCAATTCTAGAGGAACTTTAAAATATTTTTATTATTTATAAATCATATACAAAACCTCATATTTAATTGAATAGCGAGGTATGCAAATTATATAACCGAGCTGCGGATTTGTTACCACCATGGCTAATAATATATAAGGTATACATATACTAAGATAAACAATAATAATAATAAAAAATTCCCAGTACCCTAGTAATTTTCACTTCCTATCATAATTATACCTAATACCTAATATGCATTTATGCATTCATGAACCTTTTAAAAACAAATGAAAAAAAAAAAACAACCGTTATCATTGCATAAAATTTAATTATATTAAAAAATTATAAAAGTATCAAATGTTAATATATATTTTACAAACAAAACATTCTAAAGGTACAATATTTTTGTATAACAGTTTTTATACCCGTATGACTATATAGTCAAAGGGTATAATAAATTTGCCATTACGTTTGTGACGCAGAGAAGGAGACGGGGTAGATATAGACTCAAGTGTATGGATCGGATCAGAATCGAAAAATAAATCGATTTAGCTATGTATGTTCGTCCGTCCGTCCGTCCGCACGATAACTCAAAAACTAAAGGTAGGATCTTGAAATTTTCGCAAATTCGTTTTTTTGCAATAGCCGTCATCACTATTTAAATCCAGCCATTTTGGTCCATGGGTTCGGGTAGCTGCCATACAACTTCTTTTTTCATATGACTATTACTCTGTACCTATCACAGATGCGTGTCTCAAATTTTGGCAAATGTAGTTTAGTTTTATGGCCAAAGTTTCTGCAAAATTTGGTTGGTCTACTGCAGTGGGTTCGAGTAGCTGCCATACAACTTCTTATTTTATATGAGCATTACTCTATACCTATTGAAGCTGGGTGTCTGAAATTTTGCTAAATATAGTTTAGTGTAATGACCAAAGTTACTACAAAATTTGGTTAGTCTACTGCAGAGAGTTCGAGTAGCTGCCATACAACTCCTTCTTTTATATGAGCATTACACTGCACCTAATGAAGCTGGGTGTCTGAAATTTTGCCAAAAATAGTTTAGTGTAATGGCCAAAGTTACTGCAAAATTTGGTTGGTCTGCTGCAGATGGTTCGAGTAGCTGCCATACAACTCCTTTTTTTCGGGTAGCTGAGCATTACACTGCACCTAATAAAACTATATGTTTGAAATTTTGCCAAAAGTAATTAATGTTTATATAACGGTCACACGGGTATCCCAGAGTTGACACAGTCTACTCTACGACACTCTTCCTCGTTTTTACTTAATTAATATAACATTAATACATAAATTGTGTAATACTAGTTTTTCAAAGAAATTAGATATGTTTCTTGAAATGGATTTACTTTGTTTATATTATAAAGTATGCTTCTAAGATATTCTATATTTTTTTCTTCAACTACCTTATTTATATTTTAACTGACATATGATAGTTATTAAGAAAAAAAAAATAATTTGAAAAATATAAAGCCGGAATTTTTTAATAGATTTTATTTCTATAATTTTGTTTGTTTTTTATTATTATTCATATAATAAAATGACTTCCGATGACATTAATACTATTTACTGTACATATATATATATATATATATATATATATATATATATATATTACAGATTTATTATATTCATCTTGCTTATTAATTTAAATTTTTTTTTTTTGTTTTTTTATCTTGTATCTTGTATCTTATATCATTATTTATTTATTTTTTTATGTTCGTTAATTGATGCATATGTTATATTTATTTGTAAATTCTTTTTCTAATATTACATACATTTCATGAAATTCTATTATGACACAAAATAAAACATTTCCGTAAAAAATTCCAATCTAATAATATATACATATTTAGTTAATTATTTTAATGTTTAAAATTAAGATATAATTAAGGAAAATGTATTCATTATTAATATTTTATATTTTTTTGAAAATTTTTATTGCAAAATATTTTGAAAAAATATATGAGAATTTTATGATTGCAGTCCAATTTTTACAATTTATTTGTTTGTTTAATATTAATATTACATATGTAAAATGAGACTGCAACATTTTAAAACTTTTGGTAATTGAGACCATTATAGGTTATAATATACTATTATTAGATTATATACTAATGATATTTAATTATATTATCCTGTTATTATATTTGATCTTTAATTTATTTATTAATATCTTTTTAATGAATTTTACTAATCACATTATATTTAGGAATATGACTAAGTGCATCGGTTACCTAGATTCATTATAGACTTGATATTATTACTAAACTTTGAATAATATTATTTATTTGGTTTATGCTATATAGTGAAGCCTGTATTTAAATTATATTATGGTCACCAAGGTGATTTTATAAAGAAAAATAATTTAAATATTTTCTTTTTCAAATAAATATTTTATGATCTGTACGAGAACCGAACCCCAGCTCCCTCGAGATAAAAATGTAAAACATTCAGAATATTGCATACTTTACGGCAACTGATATTTGAATAGATTACAACAGAGTAGAGAAGAGATTGTTAATTGATCAGATCATAGACAGATATCCCACAATAGAAATATGTTAAGTCAATTTTTTGAAATAGTATTTTAAATTACCAATCTTTACGATATTGCAACTAACTTGGGTACAGGTACGGTTTTAAAAATTTAACGGAAATTATAAAGGAACAAAGTAACGTTCTTCCTTTACCAATAAAGTTTACCGTTAGATAAAATAACTGTTCTAAACAAATTTTGACACAAGTTTTATTTCAATGAAATTTTCATTCAAATTTTTTTATTCTTACACTTTGTAAATGTCATTTTTCTTAAAAAAATTTTTGTAACTGTTAAAATAATTTTGTCTGCAACTGTATTAATATGTATATATTGTATGTATACCTATCAAGTATCAAATGTCAAAATATAAAAATCTCATAATTTTTAGCAGTCAATTAAAAAAATTATTAAAAAAAAAAAACAAAATGTCAGTTATGTAAAACTAATGATTATTAAAGGCCCATATATTAAAACCGTTATTATATAAAGCATTCGAAAATTGATTTTAATTTTGTATTACAAAATATACCAACTTACAAAGTAAAATTAATAAGCAAAATTATTTAACATTAAAAAAAAACATTTGTAAATATGCTAAAAAAATGACATAAGTTCAATTGATATGTTGGTATTTGAATGTACATATGTGTATAAATTTTTTAATATACATTAAACACACATGTATATGACAAGGAAATTAAATTACCTAACAGAGAGAAGACAACATAAATTTAATAATGACAGCAGCATATATATACATATATATATGTGTATTTAATACAATGTTGCTATTCAAAATTTATGATGAAAGGTCAGTAACATATTTTTTCATTAAATTGAAATAAGATTTAAAATATAAAAAGGATGCTTAAATTCAATTTATTTTAAAATATACATATTTACAAACATAATGATTATTATTTTGTATGAATATTCATTAGCAAAAAAAATAAATACAAGAACAACAACAAGAACAATTTAAAATATCAGTTATATAATCAAAATAAATATATGTATTTTGTACATACAATTAAGTGTTATTTGACTTTATGAAAAAAAACAAAATATTTAATTGCGCACAAAATGTCAGTTACTTAAACTAACGAGTATTGAATGACTTATTACAATCATTTTTTTCAAACTGCATTTTCAATGTTAAATAGAGTTTTTCAAATATCAAGACATTCTTTAAATAAAATATTCTAATTATGGTAGGTATACATACACATAGGATGTTGTTGATTGTTAAGAATGACATTTAAAAAAAACTGTTAATTGACTGATGATTAGTTACATACATTTAAATAAATTTTTAAGGATTGTATTAAATATGTAAAATAAGAATTAATTGACTTTATTAAATATAATTTCTTTTTAGTAATATTTTTTTATCATTCTTTTTAAATATATAATTTTAATTGCTTTCTTAATTAATACTAAATAATATATAGGCATGTTAAGGAATTCCTATAAAATGTAGTAAAATAATATTAAATTGAAAATTAATAACTAATATTAAAAATATATGGAAAAAACAGTTATAAATAGTTATATTAAGTTAAAAATAACTGTTTTTGTAAATGAATTAATGACATTACAATAGTTTTAAATATTAGAAATCATATATTAAGCCATAATAGAAAATTATAAAATAGGATTAGATTGCCAATTTTAAAATATAATATTAAACATTGGATACACCACGGGCTACAACATTCAAAAAGAAATTCGCATTGCATAGATTTGCAGTTTTAAAATGTTAAAAGTTTTTATGCGCAAAATCGATAGATTTACTTACTCTATACAATATTGCATATTTTAAATACTGATTTTTTTTTCAACTAAATGTTTTATAACTTGGTACCTCGTGCTAACTTTTATAAGTTAACTAGGTTAAAATATAGCCTGACTATATATGTGCATGTGGGAACAGGGGGAAATATTATATTCTTATTAAAACTGATCAAATGGTTTTTCCACAAAAAATTTACATGAGATAGTACTACGCCTTATAACATGTAGAAATGTCTTAGATTTTCAATAGATACAGTTCCATTTTGTTTATATTGTAATAACTTGGTATTAGAGTTATATGGTATTTATTCTATATCTGTGAGTTATATTATTCAATTAAATTTTTTGTTTATATTTTGTATTTGCTTTTATTGTCATAAAAATGTATTTTTTTATTAAAGATATATAATTATTAATTATTGATTAAATCATTAATTTGAAGCTAATGGCAAATAAAAGCTGATTCGACTCGAAAACCAGATAAAAGTTTTTACTTTTTCAATTTGGCTTTCTTCTAATAGAATTTGCTGATGTGTTTAGTGCTCTGTACTCATGCTTTTGGTCTTAACTGCATTTATTTTTAGACCAGCTCGTTTGCCATATGTGTTCAAATTTTGGCACATTTCGTTCAGACCACTTCTTTTGTGTGCCATGAAAACTACATCATCAGCATAATATAAGTGGCTTAAATGTTTTCCTAATCGCCACTGAATGCCACACCTCTTATCTACGCCTATATTTGCGGTTAAGATTTCGTCCATCACAACAAAAAATAATATAGGTGACAATATACAGCTTTGCCTTACAACCTTCTTCACCTCAAACGAGTCAGTCAACTGTCCATTGTGTAAGACTCGACACCTTGCATTTTCGTAGGATTCCTTAATAATGGCAATAATTTTCTCCGGGATACCCCACCTTCTAAGAGCTCTCCATATATACTCGCGGTTTAAACGATCAAAAGCTTTCTCGAAGTTTACAAATATGAGATGTAGCGGCGACCCAAACTCTGTTGATTGCTCAAGTATTATTCGTAGTGTGTTGATATGGTCAACACAAAAGTGACCACTGCGAAAGCCAGCTAATTATATTAGAAATATATAAATTAGAAGGATCTGGAAGAAAAATAAAAAAATTTAAAAAACATTTTTATAATTATTATTCTTAAATAAACCAACACACAACCAACACAAAACAACAACAATACCAAAACAAATATTAAAGAAAAATTCATAACCTATCATCTTACAGTTCAAATATCTATTTTCCAGAAAAAAAAACAATTTCAAATAAAATATTCTCATAATAACTATTTTTCCACTAATAATAAAAAATAAATTCCATTCATTTTCTTTTTTTTAGTTTTTCCTCCAAGTATTTTTTTTAATTTTAATTTCTTAATAACAGTAATAATATTTAAAGAAAATGCTTATACAAATATTTTAACTCTCTTTTGGTATAATCATTAAAATTTTTGCACATTTATTTTTTTACCTTTAATTTTTACTAACTATGAAATGGTTTTTTTCTTTTAAACTTTTAAATAAAATTGTTAAAGGTATCTTAATACCTATTCTATTTCATTCATTTGTTTTTACTTTATTTTTATTTTTTAAATAATTTGCATAATTTTGCATAAAATTTTAATAGAAGAAAAAACAGCAACTGAAAAAGAAACATTTTAATTTATGCAATCATTTCAAACGCTTTCTCCATAACCTATTTAACTTTTTTCCATATTTTTTTTTAATTCTTATTTTTTTTGTATTCCCCTTAAAAAGTAAACTTGGTATCCAATAGTTAACAATTTTTCAAAAAATTATAGTTATAATCATAATGATTATAATGGATTATTATATGGTAGTATGGTGATCGTGTTTGATTGACTTACTAAATATAATATAGTCAGATCTTAAAATTAATAATATTCATTTTTTCAATTTTCATAAAAGGTAAAAAGGGGAAAAACCAACGAATTCAAAATAAAATAAAAACTTAATTCTAGAAAATAATAAAAAAAAAATTATAAATTCAATATTACCATTTAAAAAAATAAAAAAAAATGCCATCATTGGAATTTTTGTATATTAAGAAGCAACTCCCAATCAACTATTCAAATTTATTTATCGTTTTTTTATTTTTCAATGTACTTAACCTTAAAATTTTCATTTTTCAAAATAAAAAAATAAAAAAAAAAAAAAAACAAAGAATTGAATTTTCCCTTTCAGACAGAAGAATATTACAATGTATATAAGATGAATATATAGATATGATATCATTAAAATGGGTCAGTAGTTCTTTGAAAAATCTATATTATAACATTGGATTAGACTGTAAAGTCATGACATCAGATACTTGCACTTTAAATTCATGACATAGAAATGATGATTCTATCAATATGATAAAATAAAACTTTTTTTTTTTTCTTTATATAAAACAATAAAAAAAAACTAGAAGAAAAACAAAAAATTTCTTAGTACTTTGTTGTGACCTCATCCAAAATCAGCTATACACACACAATGAACTTATCATACAAGCAATAGTAAAAACGAAACATCTTTCTTGGTATACTATACTACAGTTGAAGTTTATAATTGATTACGTTTTTAAGGTATGATAAGTTTTACAGTTTTGATTGCAATGGAAATTTATTAAACTATTGTGTGTTAGAAGCTTCCTTCATTGGTATACCCTATAGCTTCTAGTTAGGGAACTGTTACAAGAATTAATATAGAATTCATCAAAACCATATTTTGTCTTCAAAATCATTTTCCATTAAGTAAAGTAAAATAAATTCACTCCTAAGTCCTGCAAATATTTCTAATATAATTTTCAGACTATTTTACAACTTTACTCCAACCGATTTGTATTAAGACCCTTTTGAAATCATTTTTTTTACATAGAACTAAGAGTTCCACAACTATGTCAATGGAAGCTTATTACATGTATATTGTTTTATGAGTTTCTTTACGGTTTTACACTATAAGCTTTTAATCAGGCACATTTTTCAAGAGTGTCTTTATATTATTTACTACACAGTATTTGAAAAACCAAATTATTTTGAAATATAGTCAAAAATATTAACCAGCAAAAAACCATCTCCGAACCACTTGTTTACAATGTCTTCAAATTAATTTTCCATTAAGTTAATTTAAAAAACTTCACTTCTCAGTTCTGCAGACATTCATTAAATAATTATTAGACCTTTTCTCAAGTTTACTCCAAGTGATTTGTAAAAATATAATTTCTAAAGCATTATTTATATTAAAGCAGTACCACGACTATGTCTAGGGATATGTATTAAATTGTTATTTACTATGACCAACTTCGCTGCTTTATACTATAAGATTATAATTGGGCAACTGTTTACGGAATTTCTTTATGATGTTCTTTATTAAATAATATTTTAAAACCGAACTATTTAAAAATTTATTGAAAAATAAGAATGGGGACAGGTGATTCAATGATTGTTCTCTCATTGAATCACCTGTCCGCAGTGTCGTCAAAATCACTTTCTATTGAATTACTAAAAAGAAATTCACTCTTCAATCATACAGATATTCCTAATATAATTTCTAGACTATTTCACAACTTTACTCCAACCGATTTGTATTAAGACCCTTATTAAGCATTATTTATACTAAAGTCCAAAGACAATGTCTTTGAAATGAGAAAATTTTAAAAAAAATCTTATAATAACAATACCAACTATAATTTCATATTTATAATTGAATCGATTAATAAAACATACAATGAAATAAAAGAATTTAAATTCTTTCTATCCAAAAATGGAAACATAAATTAAAGAAAAATGTTTTTTTTTTTTTAAATAATAATATTTTTCCTATTACAATATGGTGGTCGCTATAATTTTAAGGTTATTTTTCTATTTTTTTTAATAGATCTTAACGCTCACTATACAAAATAGTATCATCATAAGAAAATTACAATTTTTAAATTTTACATTTTTACAATATCGTTTATTTTTTGGTTTTTTTTTTAGTAAAATTTTTTTGGGATTGTTAAACATGTTCTTAACCTTTTCAATTGAACTTGTTAATCTGCCCGCTTGCTGTGTCTACTTTCCAAAAACTATCGACAATTACTGTGAATAACTGAAAATGAATAAATAAGTACATACTACATCTTATATTCTTATGGTTTGGAAAATTTTCAGACTTTGTAGATATTTTTTTGTTTGGTATTTTGTTCTCTAAAGATCATTGGAAAATAATTGTTTGATTGTTTATCTGTGCTATTGGAATTTCTCCAACTCTCTTTTGGTCAAATTGTTATTTAAATATATAATAGCGATATAATTGTATGTGCAGTATGCACGTATTATAAAATAGTAATAGAATTTCCATTTTGATCTATTGTTTTATAAAATACTTAGAAAATTATTAATAAAAAAATTTTCAATTGTTTTACAAATGTTGCAAGAGAATACAATATAATAAAATTGAAGTTTTTTGTTGTCATTAAGTGTATTTTAATGACGGGAAACTAGATCAACTTATTGTGTTTAGTTTTATTCAATAATTAGGTCTTAAATTTATTCACATCGAGTCTTAGATAATGAAATGTAAGTAAAAATTTTAATTTAATTGGATTAGTAGTAAAATTACTCTTTAAAATTTAATTATGCAATTTTAATTGTAATTATTCTTAGTATATGTATTAAATTGTTGACTAATGAATTTCTGATTAATTATTGTATGAATGATGACTTTTTTAAAAAATAGTTAACACGTAAAACTCAACATTTAAATACTGAAGCACAGATTACAGTCTTGTCATAAGATATATTTCGAACTTTTCTTATTTTCACTTACTATTTTCATTGCAACCTCAACTTGTAGGTTAAACAGCTTCGGTGGAGCTTTATAACACTTAATATGAAATATATTCAAAGATCCTAAGTTTTCATAAAATCATGTGAAATATTTTGTGTAAAACAAGTGAAACAGCTGATACAAAATTCAAAGGAAAGCTGAAGCAATTGAAACGGCTTCTGAAACGAATTCCTTTATATCGTTTAGAAACTGCTGTTAAAGTTCTATCGGAAATTCAATTTGAGGCTTTTAATTTAATTTATTCTAATTGTTCCTAAAATTAAGCAGTCTTATTCTTTGCGTAGTTTCTTTCCCCTTTAAAATAAATTATATTAAATGATTATTAATTTGGAATAGACAATGTTACAGTGTGTTAAATGATGGTGTGTTGATGAGAAGGCAATGTATTTAATAAAATCTACGTTTACAGTATAAAAGTTTGACCTATAAATTATTATTACGTAAATTGGTATTATTTAAAGATATGTCCTATAAGCAATTCTTAAATTAATAGAATATTTTAACATTCATAGAATTCAACTTTTCAACAAAATATTTTTACAATTTTATATTAAATCTAAAATAATTCCCTGTTTTTATTAATTAAATTTAAAAGTACAACGTTCCTAAAATAAATTAATCGTACGTAAAAGTTGAAATTTTAAAATTCAGAAATGTAATAAATAGAGCCTCAGATTTTTAGTGATTTTATAGTTCTATTAGATAAAATGACAAAATTAAAATAATAATAGCAGTGGCTAGTTTGTTTTATAATTACGGACAGTTAAAGTTTAAATTATGTTTTTTTATTACTTTTTTATTATAGTTATTTTAATTAAAAATAAAAATTTAATTCATTTTTTATTTAAATTTTTTTTAATTAACTTCTGTTTTTTTTTTATGTTTCTCCTGACATAAAAACGCAAAATTATTTAAATAATGTTAGTTCTACAGATAACATCGAATTTGATCGAAATATCGAAAACAGTGTATTATAATGGTATAGAATCAAAATTTGAAAAATTCCATTTTGGAATACGCCCAAGAGAGTGAATTTATTTTGCTCTTCATCGAAATTTCGAAAATAATCAATAAATTTCGAATTTTAGATTTCGGAAAGTGGTTTTGAATTTCTCACGTAAAAGTGTAAACACATGACATTGTTTATTAAAGATTACTTAAAAAAACACAAAATATGCATTTTTAATTTTTAATTTTACACTACTTAACTTAGTTATAATCGAAATCATATTTTCGAAATTTCCATAATCAGCTTTCTTTAGAAAAGTTTAAATTTTTTCATAATTACTTGTAAATAATTGAAAGTCTTTATTAATAAATTGAAATTATTAAAATTCAATTTATTGAATTTATAGAATTTAGTTCAATTTGTTTCCTGTATTCAAACCCTCATTCTACTTTCAACAAAAATATTATCTTCAAGATTCCACGAGTATTTTTAAATATTTTTCAGTTCTTATTCGCTTTAATTTGACAAAATGTAAGTCAAATAAAATAACATAACATACTTTCATATCAAAATTTTTTTTGTAAATTAGCAATTGAAAATTTGTAAAATTTAACACCAAATTAAACACTAAATTGCTATCAAATTTATTATCTTCATGGTATTTTAAATAAACTAAACTGTTAAAAAACAATAAAATCGTAAATATTTGCAAAACATAGATTATTTTTTATAAAAAAAAAGATATACAGGGTGCTTCCTTAGAAAAAAACCTACTTTTATATTCAGATTCCTTCAACTAGTCAGATTTTAATTTAAAAAAAATTAAACTTCTGTTTGATCAAATATAATGGTATTATTGTCAAATATAATAGGTCCTAACTGTTCAAGCAGTATATTGGTTAAACAGTATATTGGAATGTACGTAGGGCTGTAGAAAATAGGGCTATAAAATAAAAAACAAAGAGGTGGGTCTGAAATTTCGAATTTGTAAATCCCTTTTTCAGAAAATCTGGGTTATAGAAAATTTCGTTTTTAAAAAATCGGGTTTTCAGAAAACCTCGTTTCATAAAATTTCCTTTATAGAAATCTCGTTTTTAAAAAATCCCTTTTTCAGAAAATCTCGTATCAGGAAATCTCATTATTAGAAAATTTCGTTTTTATAAAACCGCGTTTTTCAAAAATCGCGTTTTAGAAAATTCTTTTTTATGTTTTGTAGTCCTTAAAAACGCGATTTTTTAAACAGGAAGATTTTTCAATAAAAAAAGAGATTTTCTAAAAAAGATATTTTCAAAAAACGATAAATTAAACCGAGATTAAGCTACGGTTCGCTCTTTTTGAATCCCTAATATGCTTTACATTAATAATTTAAGTTACAATAAGCAGTTATACTACTTAAATAAACTGCTGAAGGTTTGTCACTTACCGTTTCAGTTTCTAATGTTCAAATGTTTCTTAAAAAATATTTATATAATTTAATATTTATATTTATTAGAGACATATGAAGAACATATAAGAGCTCCTTCAAACACTAAAACTAATTAAAAAACCAATTCTGAATGTAAAATTAAATTTTACAAATTTTGTCTAAAATTTACGTTCAAATAAAATTCAGTAACAAACCGTTATTCTAAAAGATGACCTTGTACATACTTGTACCTGTACACTTGTAACTGTAAACTCTATTTTGTTCATGTTTAAATCCAATGTTAACTACCTTGAACTATCTGTACAAAATTTTATTTAATTTTTTTTAATTTGATTAAAATTGTTTTGTAAATTGTTTTGCGCACATGGTTAACACTTGTTAACATTTATTTTGCGATCCCATCAAATAACTGTTAAATTTTAGAGCATAATAATCATAGTAAATTATTTTAAATTATAACGACTATAAAAACACAGTTGTATAATAATAATAAAAAAAAAATTAATTTTGCAAAATAAAAATAAAAAAAAAAAAAATAAACAAAAAAATTGAAATAAAATCAGGAACAATTGAATAATAAATTTTTTCTCTTTTTTTATTCACTGGAATTTTTGAGGTTTTTTCAGAACAAAAAACAACTCGCGCTCCACCATAAGAATTTTATGGTAAATTTTTAGAATTTTTATATTTAGAATTGAAAAAAAATCAAGCTTAAATCTTTTACATGAAAATCAAATTAAAAAAAATAAAAAACAACTTAAGAAAAAAACAAAAAAAAAAAAAAATTGGAATGAGGTGAAAATAAAATTAGGTCATAAAATACCGTAAACCGTGTGTAAATAATGGATATTATTAAATCAAGATGAAACGTAAACCATTTTTCTGGCATTAAATTTTATTATTTTTATATTTGTTTGTTTGTTTATATTTTGTACGATTTTGGTGGTTTAAGCGGATCTTCAGATCTCTAAAAGGTTTTCCACAACTTTGTTTTTGTTTTTTTTTTTTTGGTTTTTTTATTATTCTAATAATTTTTATATACTTTTAACTAATTTATAATCATTTTCTGGTTTTTAGTGAGCTAATTTTAAATATTTACATTCTGAAAATGTAATAATTTTTCATTTCAATCCGCCAAACTGGTGAATTGGGATCAGAGATCTGAATTTTTGCAGGTAGATTAATTTTAATTATTACAGGATTATTTGAAAAGAAGAGGAGGTGTAGGATAGTAGACTGTTTCAACTCTAGAATACTCGCATGAACGAAATATATAAAGATTATATCATTCAGTTAATTACAAAATCTTGGTCAAAATGTTATGCATATTTAATAAATAAAGTCTAAGTTATGTATAAAAGTTATGTGACAGCTCTTCGAACATCTTCCATGGCACCAATTATATTTTATGTAGACGTTGGCAGCTAAAGTAAACAACTTTTGAAAATTTTTTAAATATCAGCTTCATTAGATATATCTAGAAACCGGTGGTTTTAAAATCAAAGGCGACTTTTAAAAATTTTAAAAACCTAACTCATTTTAATTTTGAGTTAGCGTTTGAACAGTAGGACGAACGGAAGATATACATGTTTAAATTGATTAACTTATCGAAACCGACCCGATCCATACCTTTGAGTCTATATTATACCCTTTTTTTATAGCATTATACTGATTGCGATGTTAAATGTTATTGAACGGACGGACGCACGGACATACATTATTAAATAACTTATCGATATACATTTGATCCATACCTTTGAGTTTATATCTGCCCCCCATTTTTACAGCATTATACTGATTGCGATGTTAAATGTTACTGAAATCAGATTTGAATAAATATTCAAAACTGAATATTTTATCAATCGGATATTCGTATCCTAACTTTTATTGGAAATATTTTATTTTTGACTCCTTATAATAAGTAACTTTAAGGATTCGGATTAAAATTAGTCCTTTTGCAGCTCGAAATGCAAAATCGGTTTTTTTTAGTATTTACAATCGATACAGCACACAACCATTCTGAAGTTTTAATTTAATTGCTAATTGTAAATTTCCAGGATAAAGTAAGAGTAAGAATATGAGATTTAAAATGTCAACTCAATGCTCAAATATAGATTCATTTATTATAGTATTAGATTTAAAATTTCAATTCAACGCTCTCAGTTAAAAACTGGGCTCATGATTATCTAATAGGATTAAGCATATATCTTCAGTCATTCAAATAAAAGTTAAATACAAAAATTATTTACATTCAATTATAGGTCATAGTTTTCAAATAAACTTTTCTATACATATTTACTATATAGGTAAATTAATTTGAAAATATTGAAGTCTCGCTATAAGAGTACAACATGATGACATCAAAAATTCTATGAAATCTGTTAATCTATTCAAATCTTTTAGAATTATAAGAATATTTTTTTTAGGAAATAGAATCTATTTCAAAAAAATACTTATTTCAATTTAAAATTTAGTTCAAATTAAACCCAATTTTTTTATTCTGTATAAATCTATGTACGACTGTACAAGTGTGTTCTATTTCTTGTGTCAATTCATTGGCGTTTTTTTAACAGCATTTGCTTTTTCTTTTTCAAATGTTACATGAAAAACTAACAAGTAAATAACAGAAAAGGAGAGCAATTTGCGGTTTAACCGAGCATTAAACAAGTTTAATTTGTTATTGTTTTTTTTTTTTAAATACATAGGTACATATTATATGCATAATTTTGTATGTTTAATATATACGTAAGTATATGTAAATGTATAATAAGTTCGCGTGACATTTGATAAGTAAATAATAATTTTGTATAAATGTTTTTATTTTTCTGTTGTTTATATGTGCGATTAAAAGTAGGACATTTTTTTTTTCTTTCTTTATTTGTATTTATTACAATTTAAAAGAACTATTTAACACCTACATACATATAATTAAAAACATATTTAATATGTATGTAAAAAAAAAAAAAAATTATTTAATATGATTTTAATTTTGTATTACAAAAAAATTTGAACTAAATAAAATAATATAAAATTAATTTAAAAATGGAAAAATAGTTAATAAAGTCAAATATAAAAAAAAAACTAGTATGAAACATTTTAAAACTAGGTGATGAAATATAAAATGCTTAAATACTAGTGTTATAAATATAACTTTAAATATGTTCTAATAAATATTTTATTATAAGCAAAAACCTGATATTACAATCATAATTTTTGTTTAACTGATTATAAACATTGTTGCACTGAAATTTTATTTGTATGCATCTTGGATTCTCTATATTATTAAATTTTAAGTTTTTAATTAGTATAAAGTGTTAAATATGAAATGTGTTTTTGGTTCATAACTGTGCTATGAATGTAGAAATATAGTTCGGTTGTAGTGAGATAAGATAATAATCTCGAGTAAAGTCCAGGACACCTCTTCATAGAATTTAGTTTTAAATTAAGATAATTCAGTTATACATCGTTAAACACACTCCTGTCGGAAAATTCGTTGAAAGTTGTTAGTTCCATATTTAAGCAGTTACTTAACTTTGAATGAATGTCCGTAAACTTATTTTAAAAATACCTTAAAATCAGGAAGATATAAAGTAATTTCAATGAATAAATTCTTCTACAAACTTACTTTAGAATTGTAATATGAGAACATTCTTCAAAACTGATTAAAAATTAATGACTAATTTAAAAATTTAAGTAAGGAAACACTCCACGTGAATTTTCCTGGAATAAAATTAAATTTTAATGAATTATTACTCAAATATATAAAGGGAGTCCTGGGAAATTATTTAAAGTTTTACCACTTGTATAAAAAAAGACGATTTTTTTTAACTTTTGAATATAATTTTCAGAACTATCTTACGTGGTTTAAAAATGCTATGTGGTTTTCAATTTATTAAAATTAAACACAAAACTAAACTAAAAATCAAAAGACCAGAAGAGATTTAGGTAAGGCCTAATACAATAATTATGTTCAATAAAATATGTTAAACCATAAAATTATAGCATTTTCGGATCAAATTCAAATATTTGCCAAATATATTCAGGTGTTTTCCAAATGTATTCCATTATTTTCTAAGTCGGCTGAGTGACACAATGGTTAGACCTGATATTTCATGCAAAAGGCTCGAGTACGAATCCCAGTGAAAGTGAAATAACTTTTATCTGGTTTTCGACTCGACTGAACAATCATTCGCCGTTGGGTTCAAAGTAATGACTAAATCAATAATTAATAATTATATATCTTTAATAAAAAATACATTAATATAACAATATAAACAAATAATTTAATTGAATAATATATCTCACAGATATAGAATACAATGTAACTCAAACACAAAACCATTAAACATAATTTAAAAATTCCAAAAACTTTCAAAATGTTTCAGATTTTTTTTTTTAAATGCAGAATTGCGCGAAATTAAATCAGCTATTTTTTTTTAAGATTCAGATTTTTACTAAATAAATTCAGGTTTTATTTTTTTTTTAGTACAGATGATATTATAAAAATCATCAAATTTTGCATTTGAATATAATAAAAATCATTACTATTTTTATTGACAGCTGTTGTATAAAAAGTAAAAGACTAATAAAATCAATTAAGAGCTGGGAATTTTTATGTCTTCCAATTTCTAGTTTAATATTATTCCCGCGTGAATCTATGTTATTGTTATTATAAATGAATTCAATAATCTGAAAATGTAAATTATTACTTACTTTTAAATATTTATTTAAGCAATTAAAAATTATAAAAACATGTTTAATAAAAATAATTTTTATGATCAATAAACATGAAGTGATGAAATTATAAATTTTATTAGTTTAGTATAATATTTTAATGTAATATTTTTAATTATTTCGTGTGATACTCGTAAGTATGCAAATTATAGCACCAAAATTTACTAGATTATAGGAACACAAACTTGAGAATTGTGTGAAAAATTATTTTATATTAAAATTTAAGAAATACTGGGTGTTCCCTACTCAAGTGCATTGCTAAATAACTCCCTATAATAACCTAAGGAATCACCTTATATATTTAAAATTAGTATACAAACTGTACTCGAATTACACCTTAGCTTCACCCCTAACTAAGTTAGAGTAGTTCATTTTGGTAATATCATTATAAAATAAGGAAGAGTGTAGTAGAGTAGACTGTGTCAACTCTGGGATACCCATATGACCGTTATATAAACCTTATATCATTATTATTATGAATATTAATTACTTTTGGCAAAACTGCAAACATACCAGCTTTATTAGTGCGGACGGACGGACGGACATACATAACTAAATCGATTTTTTTTTCGATTCTGATCCAATCCATACATTTTTGTCTACATCTATCCCCCCCCTACTTCTCTGCGTCACAAACATAATTGCAAATTTAATATATTATTAAAATACCACACCACCAAGTATACATCAATAGTTGGAGGCCACCTAATTGTTACCACCCATTATATATGAAATAGAAAAATCATTAGATGACATTTAAAAGTTACAATATAAAATTAAGAGCTTACTTTCAAGCACCAGAAACTTTTTGAAACTTAAACTGTATTCTAAATAAATATTCACATAATAATTTTGTATATATATGTATGTACTTAGTAATAATTTTTTTTTAAATCAACAATAATATAATTACATAAATAGATTTGAAAAACGTTAACAATTTCACACCATTTAACTATTAAATTACTTGCAAGTTCATTATTTTCATGGTATTTTAAATTTAATAAACTGTTTATAGTAATTTTATGTGTGTATTAAAGTGTGTTTGTAACTATATACATATAATTATAGAATTAAAATAGTAGAAAAAAATTTAACATAGTTATATGGATCTGTATATATAGAAAATATATATAAAAGTGTATGTATTTAAAAACAGATTTTTTCAAAAAAAAAAATAGTATTATATATTCCCATAGAATGTAAAGGGGACAGAACAGTAAATAAGTTTCATAGTGGAAACTCTTAATAATACTGATTCAGTTTTATAACCGTCTCCGATGTGTTCTATCAATTTGGCAATTCTAGAGTTATATAGATTTGCAAATTTAAACTGATTAAGCATAAGTAAGATATATTTTAATAAATACGTGTTATACTACTAAAAATTAGAAGTAATTAAGTCCTTTTCTATACTGACCTAATTCTGAGTCTTTGTACTTAAAAAGCATTTAATACGAAAGTGTAATAATAAAATTTTGTTAGAAATTTATACATGTGAAATGTTGCAATATTATAAAATGTATACAGCTGTGCATTTATTATGCAACAAAAAAAAAACTAAATTTGTAGAGATTTAGTATTTTATTAAAATATTATTTGATTGAGATAATGACAGAACCCTTTAGAAACTGAGGAATTTAGCATTATATAAACTACAGTATTAGTCAGAGTCATAAACTACAAATAACTTTTAACTCTTAACTGTATTTCAACTTTTTTTATTTATCACACAAAAGTTTTAAAAATATTTTATGCTAGCTGGTTTTACCCAAGTTTGTGGTCCCAAGTAGCACACTAGCATTTTAAACTATTTGAGTTTCATTCTTAGATTGCAGAAACTTTACTATTTCTGCAAGTTGCTTGCTTGCTAAATCTCTTTAATCAAATTGGAATCATGACAATCAAGAGTTATTCTCCAGGTTCTAATCAGCAAAATACACTTACTCGTAATATGTCCAATAGTTTCTTTCTCATTCCTTTCACCACATTTGCATTTTGAAGAAATAAGTGAAATATCTAGAAATATCTTTATACAGTTAAAACAAAATCATAACTTTAAAATAATTTAACTTCTACTAATAAAAACAATCTTAAAATCGCATGTTCTCCTGAAACTTTTATGACTTTTCAGGCTTAACTGTACAGAAAAAATTCAAGTTTTATGGTGCCTTGTGAGGAATGAGAATTAATATATGAGTCGTCAATGTAAATTAACAAACTCTGATATTAAAAAATCTAATTTTTGTTTTACTCTTACGCTTTGACAAATAAATTTTTTTTTCTTGACGGATACGTTTTGACAGATAAATTTATCACATGTATGTTTTTGTTACAAATAATACGAGTAATGTAAGTACAGCGGGAATTGCATACAATCGAGATCTGACATTGGGTATTGAGTGATCTCGGAAGGCCAAACGAGCATAGTTGCAAACCAATGAAGATAGAACCTTCAAATTTAGTAAAAGGCGGTGTTTCTTCCTTTGTGTCCTTTAAATTTGGATCCAATTGGAGTATTGGTTTGGGTACCAAGTTTCGGGTACAAGTTTCAAAATGTTGAAGCTTTATTTTCGGGAACCTGCAATATAAAGTTGTCAATTCAGTAACATTGAATCTAATAAAACTACGCTCTTAAATTAAAATTGAGCAAATAAAGGAATAGGGAAACTAACTTGGCAAATGTGAACATTACTTTTTTTTGTTGTTATGGTTTAGCAAAAAATTAATGGGGTAGGGTGGATCAAATTTTTTTTTATTATTTTATTTTTTTTAAATGTTTGTAATAATAGAATAACGGAATTCATTAATGGTTTATTTTACTTTTTACATCATAAATCAGTACATACTACTGATACCAAAAAGTTGACAAGGACAACTATAATCTTCCTCTTTAAATTAATAATTTATTTTAAATTATCATTTAATTAAAATATTTTAATATAAAAACTCATTTAATTCGTTGAAGATTTAAACAAACTAAAAAAATTTAAACCACCAACAAAGATCTTTCATTCGTAATTCCTGTGAGTAAATAAAAAATAAAAAATAAATTTCTACAATTTGCACTTGAAAAAAAAAATATTTTTAATATAACTTTTTTTTAATGACCCCATATGCACTTTAAAAATTTCTTACACTATAATATCTGTAAGATACTTTTAATTCTTTCTAAAAGAAAACGTAACATAGTACCATTCAGTGATACACACATACAGATATAAACATGTATATATATTCCATAAACATGAATACATACAAAGATTTAAAAACAAAATAATAAAAATATATATAGAAGAATTTTCTTTCATAAAATTATTTCTTTTTTAATTGTTATTCATTAACATTTCATGTCATATGTAAATTGTGGACATGGTCATGATGTTTTAATCTGAAAAAATACCCACTATATGTACGAGTATATGTACATTTATTTTTATTTCTTAAGAAAAATGCACTAAACATTTTAAAGTTTATGCAAAAAAAAAAAAACCAAAAATAAAAAAAGGAAATTGTTTAAACAATATTTCAACTTTAATAACAAGAAAAATATTATTTTTGTAAAAATAACATGTTAGTAATTTACTAACATTACAGAAAACATCATTTAACAAAACAATTTCTCATAAAATGTTAGATTATGTATACCTATATAAATGTATATAAATTTGTTTTCATTTTTTAATTTTTTTAAAATATACTGACTGACATACTAATAATTATTTAATATTAACGGACATTTAAAAAAAAAATCATTACAACAATTCCAACATTCATTCATTCATTGATTCATTCAGCTCTACTGTTGTTCTGAACTATTTTATTAGTTCTGTAGATCTATCTCTGGATGTAATAAAATGGTTAACATTGTACTTTTAAAAGGTGCAAAAAACCAATCTAATAATTACTTCAATACTAACTAGTTTTATATGAATGATGAAATATAGAAAATTACATATACTTAAGGTTGCAAACAATTTTACACAATAAGCATTCATTAAAGTCAAGGGAAGATGTTAGGTATATGTATAAGATAAATATTTAGAATGTAAGGGCTAAAACTGGACTATAACTATCAATTTTGCATTCAACATATTTAAGTGCAAGATTAAATTTGTATAGACATTAATACAAATGTGATAGTCTAATATTTTTTGAATTTTGCAGACATTGTCCGTTATAATATTTTAAAGTAGTTTTGATATTCAACGAATCGCGGTGCTTCTACATCAACGCATTGGAAAATATGAATTAGTTTTTGATTATCCTGTATTTTTTTAAATTTTACCTTATAAAGTATTCATTTAATTTTGTAATATTGTGTTTGGATGCTTTTTTTAATATGTAGCTGTTTAGCACAACCCCATAACTGAATACTGTAAGGCCGGACTGCTTTTAAAATTTAAATTAAAACTTTATTGTAAAATGAGATTTTTGAAACTGCCTCGGAAAGTTAAAATAAGATTTTAAGGAAAATATGTATCAGTCTTTCATTTTATTTGGTTAAAAAAAAAGAAAAAGTGTTAATGCCCCTTTAAGTATGCAATAATTAATTTTTTTGATAATTTTGTTATAAATAAGCAGAAAACTAGATTATGTTAAAATTCTTATTATTTTTATTAATTATAACTAAAATTAAAATCAAAATTTTATTTTATAAGCAACAAGCTGCCAATATCGGCTTGTATATTAAAATTAAATTTTTTTTTTTAGTTTTAAATATTATTAAAATATATTACCAATATTATTTTATGTATACTAATTTATTTTTTCTTTTTATTTTACAGGTAAGATCAACCAGTTAAACTAATTTATACTTTTTATTTTAAGCTAAAAGTTACATATAGGTATGTATATCTAAGCTGAGGAACGTTGTTCTTTTAGATTTGATTAATTTTTATGAAGAACTAGATATGTCTTCCTACTTAGTATTTGCATCTTCTTTAAATCGTCTTTTATAAATATTAAAGGAACAACTAATAGAAATGCCTTATTAATTCTTTTACAAAAATATTGCCCTCATTTCAGATATCCAAACTCTATTCATATGATCATTAATATTTTTAGTAAAAATCAGTTACGCATTTGATCTTCATCAAATCAAACCTTTAGTTTCTAGTTCATGTCCATAATTTTAAAAGTTGTTTTTGAAAAAATACTTAAGATAATTTTCAAAAATTATTTTAAAATTTTTTTAAATATTAAAATCATTGTATTAATTAAATAGCAGTATATTGTGAATGCTTTCAATATTTGACAGATAAATAATACACAAACTGTCAAATATGTTACACACTAATTGTGAACACTTTATTGAAATTTTAATAAAATTTGACGCAAGATTATCTATGCTTATAGTTATTTCTACAAATTCAATCACCTTTACGCTTCATATTAACTATGATTTAGGAAATTTAAATTAAAAGTCAGTAATGATGAGGAAATAAATAGAAAAGAAATACAATATTTATTCTTTAAAAGTTAAAATAGTAATAAAAACGTCAAAACTAGCTCAACTAAGTTCATTGTTAGTTTTATAATATTTTTTTATTGTATATTTTTTTTTTGTAACTTCAACCTTCAGTTTTTTGGTAGGCTTTTTCTATTTCAAAATCTTAAAAGGCGAGTTCACTGGGACTTGGTTGGAAAACAAATAAATAAAGAAATATAAATAAATCTAACTTCGTCATTTTTAAATGTATAACAATTGAAAATCCATTAAATATTTTATATTCTCACGTTCTGAATTCCAATAACGATTTTGTATCTTAAGTCTTAACATTGTATCGCATTTTTAATAATAATAAAAAGATGTTTGTCTATTTTTTGCTTTAGTTTTTATTTTGATATTTGGAGACTTTTTTTGTTATAATTGTCCCCATTCTGTTTGTATAACTTCTTCATTATACATTTGCCGAATGGGAATAAGAAAGTTATAATGTATGTATATATATATATATACATACATTACATTAGAAGAATGTAACAAAGATATATAGGAATAATAACAATTAAAATTACTCATACTAAATTGCACATAAATGAATTTCAAAATACAATAGTTATAATTTTAATGGAATTCTGTTTATGTGAGCGTTGTGTGCCTTTATATTTTGCAAATAAAGTTAGAATTGAGAGCAATTAAATCCAGAAAAAAGTATAAATAAATATTTTAATTAACATTAAATAACGCTTGGTTACTATCGTTTACCTTTCCTATTACTTTAAAAACTCACTTCTTATTTCTTACATATAATTGGTAATCTATATATCTTAGACTTGATTTAATTCTAACGCAAATTTGAAATTTATAGAAAAAATTAAATTAAAAGCCAGAACGCGCTTAAGCTTATAACTTAAAAGACTATGACACAAAGCTCGCGTCGCAGCTAGCGCCGCTTTGACGTTTAAGTAGAATACATTAATATAAATGAAACTTAACTAAACAGAAAGTGATGCAAGAAGATAAACATCAAGTTTCAAAAATCAATAACAACGAACTTAAAGTAATTTTCAATGAAATATATATAACAAAATAATTAATTTTGAAAAACAAACAATAACGAAGCGATGCCAGCATTTCTTCCTTATTTTATTTAGAGCGCGAATTTATCAGCAACGCTAAAAGCGACGCAACTGTTCAGACCTTTAGACTCGAAGATTTTGAAGTATTTAAAAATACGTTTTTTTTTACTTTAAAAATTTTCATGAGGATCCTTTAAACCCTATTTTTTTATGTATAATAGTAATTGAGTTTAATGAATATTGATGGTTCAAACAGCACATCAAGTATACCGATGAATCGAAAAGTCAAAATTTTTCAGTTAACCTATGAGATCAAGTTATCGTGGAAAGAGTATTTGAGTAATATGAAAGAGTAATCTTAAGTAAAGAGTTGAAAATATTTAAACAAGGATAAATTACAAAAGCTTATGATCACTGAGGGATATTTTTCGAAAAGTTAAGATGTAATCCCAAATAATTTGAAGAGTATCCTGATGTGCAATAAAAGATGTTACAATGTGCATCAAATAACTATTCTTTAGAAATTTGTAGTAATCATTAGGAAGATGTAAAAATTCTTATCACTTCTTTTTTTAATTTGTTTTTATTTGAATATAGTACACTAGCAGATATTCCAGGCACCAATTAAACTAAATCCATGAATCCAATAAGTTCATTTTCTTATTTAAATCACAAAATATTGTCAATTATCATTGATTTCACTTTAATAACTCTCTTCACTATACTTGGCCAAAATACAAAATTTTAACGGATCTGAATCGTGAGGACGTCTTTCTAAAGATCTGATCCTATACCATAATTTCTAAACCATACATATAAATAATTTTAAACATTATTTGTAATAAAACGGATGAAATCAATATGTCAAATTAAACTTATAGAATATTTAAAATATCCAGACAATGACAACCAATACAAAATCAAAAAAAAACTTATTGGAAATGCAAAAAAATAAATAAAAACAATTTTATTATCAATGAAGCCCGCACACACTGACCTTCTGGCCTCCTAGGATAAGGTTATTGATTTAATATATTTAAATATTCAGATAAATATTTATGAAAAGAAGAAAATCAACAATTTCAGTTTAGGTTTTGTTGTTTTTTTTTTTTGAGATCATATTCAGATGATTAATAACGCAATTGTTTATATATTTTGTTTATAAATAAAAAAAATCAATAATTTTTAATTCTAAGAGAGATTAGCTAGGATGTCTGAAGAAATAAATTCATGAAATATAATAATAAAATGCAAAATATCTTGAAATAGATTCATAATCCACCTTTTTTCCAGAGAATATTTTTTTTATTTTATTTTTTAATATTTATGGATTCTTCAAAAGTATCTTATTTTAGTTTTTTTTTCTTCTATTAATTTTAAGATTGAATCTTAAGATGAATTTTAAGATTCAAAAGAATTAAAAATAAAAATTGTTTTTTTTTTTTTTTTTTTAAATAAGTTATTGAATTTATTAGTAAAAATTGAAAGATTTATTTATGATATTTATAAGTAATATTATTATCATACAAAAATCTATATAATAATAAATCAATAAATTTATTACTTACAAATCCGTATTTTTTTTCATAAATTAAATAAACATACACAATAATGAACTCAATAAGAAAAAATATTTATTAAATTTCCGACAGAAAATTAGGAGAAAAATACAAATTGCATCTAAGAAACCATGATTTAGACAAAACTGTTATGGGAATAGTTGAAGTAAAGCAGGATATTGAAACACTAAATTTAACTTTAAAGACCTTAACCTTAGATTTCACTTCACTTTAGGTTGTTCAAATGAAGCATCAATAAAATCGGTTTTCAATGACGTTATTTTATTAGCATAAGATTGTGTTACGTAGATACTATCCTTTCTATTTTTAATTCTTCAAATACTTTTATTTTCAAACTTATTTAAATACTAAGTAAATTTCAAGACTTCAGTTATTTAACACATGACACAAGAGGTAACATCTTATTGGTTGTTATTGGATTCCGTTTTATCTCTAGATCCTGCTGTTTTATTTTATTTTAAAATTAAATAAAAATTAAGAAGCAACATTAGTTACTGATATCTCATTTAAAAATCAAACTATTGCAATCTTTATGTAATACTTTTAAATTGACTTTAAATTAAGCTTAAATTTTTAATTATTCATTTTTTTATTTTTATTATATTTTAATTATTTATTTGTTAACCATTTTAATCTTCTGCATAGTTTAAAAAATAATCCACTAAAGTTGACTTAAATATAAATTTTATATTTAATATCTCCTTGTTGCATTTCTAAAAAAAACATTTAATTGCTTAATTTAATTTGAATTCAGTCTCGCATTTCAGAACCACGTGGCCTTATATCTACTATACATTTTTATTTAATAAAATTTGATTAGAAAAGCAATAATCTCAAAACTTCAATTCTATCTTAAAGTCATATTTAAATGTTTAGTTGTAAATTAATCCAGTACCTAATGAAAATAACCAGGTCTTTTTAAAAAATCACGAAAGAGTATATTAAAATACAAATTTATAAAGGTCTTTATTTAGGTCTTTAAAAACTGTAATAAGATACGAGACATTGCAGGTGTTTAAAAATTTTGAAATTTCAGTTTTTGTTTCCTTACAGCTCCTAAACGGCGGGCAATTGACTCATACTGATTTTCAATTTATATACAAATTTCAAGTTTCCATCTTAAGTCTTTCGAATAATACAAGGGGTAAAAATTTTTATAATTTATAATGTTGCATAACGGTAAGTTAAAATAACGTATGGCATCACTATATATAATAATTTCAAAAAAAAGTTTATAAAAGCAGATGTTGCTTGGCGTTCTAAAATTCAATTACTGAAGTTAATAACTACAAGTTTTCGAATACTGCAAAACATTATAGTCAATTTGTTAATTAATAATCATTTATAATAAACAGGGTTACTATCACATTACAAAAAAATTTATAATACCCAAATTTGATTTCTCTTTAATAAGTACTTTTAATGAGCATGTCTGACTGCATGACTTCATAACTTTTTATTTATATATGTATACATTAAAATGCCAATAGAAAAACACCTTGCACAGTTTCACAGCTTTTAATATTTTTCATTAAATTAAGTTCAATTGTTACTCTATCTACAAAATATTACTACAGAATACAGAATAATACACATAATAACTGTAACAAATAATTAATTCTTGATGTCAAACTGAGATATGACACAATGAACCTTAATTGTTCTACATATAGTTAAATAGTTTTTTTTACGCACCTTTTAAACAAATTTCTTTTTTTTTTTAATTTTTTATTTGAAAATTTTGTACTTTATTGTCTTCAAATATACAAAATGATTACTTAAGAAAAGAATACAATCAATCAAAGCAGTAATCATTTTCATGTGTTATTTATAGCATGTTTACGCATATTATTACAATAACAAAATAAACATAGATTTTTTTTTCTTACACATCATTCTCTTTCTTTCTATTTTTTGTATCTGACGACTTTTTAAAACTTATGAGCTATAAACCACAAGAACGCTTAAATCGCTTTATGTTGGTTACAAGCTAAAAAAAAAAACCAAAATTCAATTCCTAAGATATTTTTATTAATTCACAAGATCTTCAAGATTTTTTAATGTTTTAAAAAAAGATAATAAACCCATATACTGAAGATGCGCTCAAAAAAACGTCTGGGTATATGTGTGTGTGTTTTTTCATTGTTCATTGCTTTTTCTTAAAGTTAAAAAAAAAAAAAGTTTCATTTGTTTTTTTTTTTTTTTTGAAAAAATGTTAAAACGTAAAAATAATGCACTCATCATTTCTCTATGTAATGTTGTACATTCCCCGACCCTAGCTTTTAATAATTTTTTTTTATTGTATTTTGATGAAACATGAAAAATTCGTTTCAAAAAAAATTTTTATTTATTTTTTAAATTTTTTTTATTTTCTTTTTTTAAATTCTGGTGGTCTAAAATGTAAAAATTCATCTCAGTTCATCTTACACCGATTATTTAGATTTTATTGTACTTGCATTTAACAGGTATATTAAAAAAAAACCTTAAACAAATATACAGTACAATAAGTTGGGTACTTTGTTGTTTTTTTTTTTATAAAACAATATGTAGATAATGTAAGGTGAAAAAGAGACAAAATATAATCAACAATAGTTAATTCAATGTAAAAGTGTAAAAGAGAAAGAAAAAAAAAATATTAAAAAAAAAGTGCGTGTCAATAATTACGTTAACATACCACCATTAACATAATTGCATCATAATGTTACAGTCATGTAATCAACTTTTTAGATTTAAACACAATGTTGTTTTTTTTTTGATTTTTTGTTTTTTTTTTATTCTTCTGTTTAATCATCCCATTCACTCAAATGAAAATGAGATGATATTGATAATCATATAGATGACAATTGGATAATGATTTTTGATGATATAAGGATTAAAAAAAAAAAACTAAACAAACAGTTTTAAAAAATTGCAACAGTAAAAATCTAATAAAATATCTACGGTATATGCTGTACAATATGCATGCAGTTATGCATACAGAAAAGCATCTATATGCATGCTGTTATTTAAGAGGTGCGTGTTTTCTGATTCCTTTTAATATGCTTTTAGACAGAACTAGAAGTTAGAACTGCATTGAGTAAAATTCGCGTACAGTAAATTAATATTTAGCGCAGATTCATCAACGGAATTAAAATGTTATGCAGCTTTTATAAATGTGATGCAAATTAAATTTTAGAATATATACTCTTTTCATGTGAACTTGATCCTTTTTCACATGAATTTGATTTTTAAATGAATTTAGTTTTTTGTCAAATACAAATAGTCTGTAATTTTCAAAGTAAATTGGCCCGTTCTTTGATCAGTCCCGTTTCTTGAGATTCAGCAATCGGACCAATATTTTGGAAAAAACCTGCTCACAGATTTTATAGTAGAACCTAAATACAGCAAGAAATATTGAAAAGTTAAGTCTTAAGTCTGCCATAAAAAAGATAGCTCTCAAAAATTTTAGGGCCAATTTTTGGGCACATTTCTAATTTTTTTCGCCTTTAGTGTGTCTACTGCAGAATCAGGGACTTTTTTTTTTAAATCAAGCCGGTCCGACATCAGGATCCCAAGATATTAGGGTATTTTTTAAAAATATAACCAAATTAATTTGAACAAAGATTAATTTAATTTGACAAAAGACTAAATTAATTTGAAAAAAGATAAATTTCATGTAAAAAAGAACCAAATTTATGTGAAAAGAGTATATATATGTAGAAAAGTATGGCAGGATCAAAATAATTGTTCTTGTTGATAAAAATCTAGTTTTTTCAAATAAGATTATAACTTATGAATGTAAATAATGCACATATACGCAAAATCACATACTTGTTTTTTTATTGTTGGTTGTTATGGTAACTTTGAAATGAAAATTAAGGTTAAAAGAAAATATTTTGTTTTTGCGTGGCTTATGCTGCACGAACACCCAAGCATATAAAGTATATATATATATATGTATATATATTTATTTTTATAATTTGAATTACTATACAATATTATATGTATACATGATTTTATCCCACTAAGCAGTTCTCATATAGAACTATGTTTAAGTAAAGAAGTCTGACACATATGAATTTATAATCAACAGCAATATTAAATTGAGTGGCAAGAATAGTTGAGGCAATAACAGCATCAATTTTGTATCTTTTTATTTTCTCTTTTTTATTTCAGAATATGCAGTAAAATGCGCGTTATATGTGATGCGTTTTAAATATTTATATTACAAAACTTGAAATAAAAAATAAAAATTTTCTAATAAAATCATACAGGTTTATTTAAAAAAAAAATAAAAACAAAAAATTGAATAGATATTTCTGGTTACCATAAATTTTAATAATTTTCTAATAAGTGATTTTTAAAGTGTTTAGAAACGCACATAATATTCAAATATTTACAATCTTATTTATTGAATATCTTAAACATCTACAGATTTTTTTGTTAATAGAATTTGAAGTTTTAATAGTTTTGTTGTTGGTTGGTTGGTTTGGTTTTTGGTTTTTTTTTTTTTTAATAATGGGTTTAACCTAGAAGTTTAGAAAGAAGACTTGGTCAAAAAGATTTATAAAGAGAAACTATACGTTTTTCTTATCACTTTGTATATAGTATGTGGGAAATGGGTATATGTGTGTCTACATTTTTTTGGTATAAAAATTCAATCGTATATAACATTGTCATTATCTTGATTATATACGTATATACTGCGATATATTTGTCACTCATTTTTTTTTTTAAAAACCATTATTATTATTATGTTGTTAACCTAATTTTTGATCTTGTGTGTGATTCTTAAGATAAAAATTCATTTAAAAAAAGAATATAGTTGGTAACTATGGTGAAAAACAAAAATTTCTGAATATCTGAGTGTTGGTTATTGGTTAAATTATTGAATTAGTTTGGTATTATTAGAGAATTCCATTTATTTTTAGTTTTTTTTAATTTATTGATGTCAACCAACAACTCAAGCCACTGAATTTAAATTTATGGTGACTATATTTTTAAGATATTATTTTGTATCTCAAGATATTATGTATAAAAATTTTGTTCTTAATTTAAAATTACATATATAAGGTGTGTTGACTTTATTTATTTTTATACTATATATGTTTTGAAAATACATAATAATGATGAGCTATTAAAATCTTTTATATTCTATAAAAAATTTTTTTTTAAATGAATATTAATTGTTAATGACTGTTTTTATTGTATTTTAAATTCTTTTAGAATACCACAAAGTTGAATATATAAAACTGTTTAAACTTATACATAAAAAGAATACAAATAAATTCAGGTTAATATAAATAGATTGAAATTTTAATTAATGTTAATACTTTTATACTTAAAATAATTTGAGAAAATAAAAAATTTTGAAAGAATGCATTTTTAGAATGATTATTAAGCGTTTATTGTGCAATGTAACATTTTGTCACAATTTAAAATATATTAAATGTATTGAATATGTATATTTGAATATTGAATATAGATAATTAAAAATAATACTAATAATGTAATTATTATAATAGAACTATTCATAAATACCGTTACAATTAAGATTAACAGTGGTATTTTACAGTTGTATAGAATCTATTCAAACATGTTTTTATCAGACCAAATTTCACAGAAGTTTTGATAAGTTTTTTGTATCAGGTGCTGTTTATGTTTCCATTTTTTTGAATATCTTATAAACTAACTATACTAAGTAGAGAATCTGTTAAAGTTACTCTCTAGTTTTGTATTAGAGGAAAAGAAGATGTAACTAGTGACGTCCATAAAAATGACCTGTTATTCAATATTTTTTTTTAATTTGAAAAAACCCACAACTTTTTAAATAAATATGGCATCTTAAGCACCCAGTACTTGAACCGTTACGTATAATATCATATTATTGGAGAAGTCGTATATGTCTTTGGCTTAACAAATGAAGGTGATGCTACTTTTGAAGTAAGTTGCCCCTATAAATTTTTAAAAAGCTTTTTGAAGCGCTTAACGTCCTCGTTGTTAACTAATAAAACGTTTCATTACTAAATCAAGGTACTTCTTCTGAAAGTTTAAAAATTATCAGGCATTGCACATGTTCCAATGCATAAATAAGTATAGTAAATCCATTTAGTCTACTCAATTTTCGTTTCTGATCTAATCAATCCACTTGAGTTTGCGCATATTTATCTCGCCATTTTAATAACGTCATACAGAGGAATGTCACATTTCTCACTAAATTAACGTACGAATTTAATATTAGTTATAAAATAAAGTTTTAATATGGTCTTAAATACGTTTTTTTTTATATATTTAAAATATTAATATGTGTTATATTCACACAGGTAATAATGATTTCTAACTGTTTTTAAAATCAAATTTTTATTGATATTAATCTATTTCTAGATTAGTGTATTCCGGTTCATATTATTTTCATCTTCTAAATGAAGCTTTAATTTCTTATCTTCTTTAATGAAGTTTTGGTATCATATATATTATATATAGTATTTAATTATAACATCAGTTGTTCAAATATAATAAATATTTAGAAAGTGATATTCTCTACAATTATGAATTTCTAATTTTACTTATAAATAAATGTCTTAGCTATAGCATTTTTTAGAACTTTATTTAATTTTAATAATATTGTATAAGTATATATTTTTTATCCAACTTTGACATACAAATTTTTAAAACTGATATCTTTCTGCAACCTATTTAATTTCCAATTAATTATTAATATATGTATATATATAAAAAAAAAAATATATTTTAATGCAAAACTTTCATTTCCCAAAAAAAAAAAATGCGAAAAAAAAAAATATTATTTAGTTTTCGATAGGTCAAATCGATATCTCAATCTATTCTCAATATACATATATCAGATAAAAATATGCCATTAAATTTTCCATCATATTTTATAAACCCCGTAAGTCATCATTTTACACACATTATGTTCATACATCTATAATAATGCTATCTGAAAACTAATTAAAATGTTATAATCTTAAAATGGAAGATGGCTCATGTCTTTAACTCACATTATGTACGAGTAAAATTCATGTATTGAATTATCATTTTCTATACAATTACATGTACCACCTTAAATTTTTCAAAAAAAAAACAAAATTTTCAAAATAATAATTCATAATAAATGACCATAATAAAGTCATTTTACAACCATTTGAACGTGTTTTTTTTGTATTTTAAAACAAAAAACTTAAAAACAAGTAAAAATGAAAAACAATAAAATCTAATAAAAAAGTTATGACCTATGAACCTTTTTTTGAGCGTTCGACTTGTTTGGCATCGTCGTACGTTACAACACAAACCAACGCAACAGGTATTATATCTTATTATTTATCTCTTGATAAATGCATAGTTTTCTTTTACCTTTTTATTTTTCTAATTTTTATCTTCCTTTCCTTCCTTTTGTTGTTGTTTTTTTCGGAGAAATGTTAGGAGGGTGCCAAAAAATAATAAAAGAAAAGTGGGTGGATGACAAAATCAAAAAAAAAACAAAACAAAAACAAAATATATTCATATATCTAGGCTGATAACACCATTGGCAATATTAACTTGCCAATTTAACTTGCATTTCCACTTGTAAGCACATTTTAAAAAAAAAATTTAAAAAATATGCTTTTAGTTTCACTTTGTTTATCTATTCTTCTGTCAGAGCGTTTAAAACATTTACACGCAGCCTGAAATAAAAAAAAACCTACAGGTACTGTAAAACAAATATGAATACAAAAGACTTAAGTTAGAAACTGGTAAAATTAAAATGGTTAGAATCGTTGGAAATGTGTATTAGTTTTGTTTTGTAACGCATGCCGTTGAGGAGCTGTAGAATATCGATAGCTGAAAAGTTTATATTATTAAACCCCTGTAACTTGAACACCTGTCTAACATAAAAATTTTACTTTCACCATTACAATTTTTCAATAGATTCTAAAGTACTTCCTTCAAATTTAAGAAGAAGTGTCTCTTGGTTTTTTACAATTTAAAATTCAAGAAATGTCTACGAAATGGTAAGTTAGGGGGAATTATTATTATAAATTTATTTTTTAATTTTCAAGACTTATTATGGAATTTTGATTTTGATGCTTTTTAAAAAACTTTAGTTTTTTTCAACACTTGTATGTAGACTCATATCCACACTCATGTGTATGACAAAGAACCATATGGAATCGTTTATTAACTAGTATTAACTAAGTATATTTCTTTTTTTATTAGAATAAAAACTTTAGGAACATTAAAATAGAGGAAAGAAATATTTTTTATAGTTTTTCCTACAGGTTTACTTTTGCACAATCGCCATAATACCGGAAAAACAATTCAAAATTGGAAAAAAATATAAGAAATGTATATGAAAAAAAAATAGTTTTTGTTACATGAGAATTAATGAATAATTTTTTGTCAAGTTGTCACTATCAATTATAAGATAAAATTTATTTTTTTGAAGGATAAAAAACATTCAGCAAAAGACTAAACACGAATGGAAAACAAATTGAGTTAAAAATAGAATAAAACCCTTTATTCTACCATGGACTTATCCTGCATTTTAGAATTTAGATGATGAAACTCTACGAGATTTCGACTTTGATATTTGGAAATTTTAGAAAATTTAAATGCAAATATTTAAACTATAGCCATTAAATTCAAAGTTCTCTGTTAATATCTTAAGTCCAAGGTTTTCATTATTCAGCAATTAATAAATAAAATAAAATCTATCCAATTTACCATCTTTATACTATCTCATTTAAAATTTATTCCCCATAGTTGAAACCTTTTTAGCGTAAAAGATTGTTTGTAGACATACTCTATTTAAAATTTGTGACCGACCCTGAGGAAACTTAGTTAAAAATTGAGTTAGAATTCAAAAGAAACATCTATTATAAGCATATAAAGAGTTTGTTCTTATAACAATAATCTTGGCTTGTTTGAGGATCTTGGGTTTTTAGACTTGACTCTAAATCTGAAGAAGCTCAAAATATAATTTTACACAAAAATAACTAGCAACTATGATAAGCACCTATTATAAAAAGTAAAGTTTCATTTAAAGCCCAGATAGAGCTGATGCTGTAACACTACGTTAAAATTTATGCGGTAACACTACATTGTTCAGTATAATGTAATTTCAGTTTTACTGCAACTTCATCCATTCAAAAAAATTTTGTGTTATAAAAGAAAACCCAAAGTCTTAATGTTTTTTTAAAGTTTTTATTTTCAATAAATTTTAGCATTTTTAATGAAAAACAATTTTTTCACTTTTCTTTTTAATTCTTTTTTTTTTCTTGTTTTTCTTGTTTTTTTTGTGTAAAGAAAAATTAACATATGAAAAAAAAACATTTATATTTTGTTTTTGTAATAAAATTTTCCATATAAACATATTGTACAACCAAAAAAAGAAAACGCAACAGAAAAATATAGAAAAATCAACGAAAAATCTCATATCGACAAGTTCAAAAATGTTTTTCACTATTTTTATTCTGTTTTTATTACAATCGTAGTTATTTTACGTTCTACCTACTCTTTTAAAACATTTTGTTTTTTTTTCTTAGATACTTTTTTTCGATCACGATGTAGTTTAACATTATTCAAAAAAAAAAAAAAAAATAACTTATATTTTTGTTTGTTAGTAACAAAAGTATTTCATTTCTAAAATACATTTTGGTATGCAACCAAAATTAAAAAAAAAAAAAAACTCGTCTTCTTCGATTTCCTTTTCCTAATTTCAATTTTTTTTTTTTCTGTGTGCGATTTTGATATTGTGCAGTAATCACATAGATAATCGAAGGTTTTTTTTTTTTAATTTAGTTTCTGAATTTGGTGTCTTGAAATGAAATCAAATGTAATAAAGACAATGAATTTTAAATATACAGTAAAGCACTCTAAAAACCTTCTTAAATACCCGTATCATATTACTTTCGGGTTCTTATTGAAATAAAACTCATAAACGAAGTTTCTTAAGAGTCAAAAAGATGCACCTATCAAAAATTCGGCTAATTGACTTAAAAAGACAAGTACAATTATCACAGTTTAACTAGCTTTACTCTGTTCTCAGGTTATTACTCTGTTCTCAGGTTACTCAGTTTGATTATTATAGGATAACTCAAATATCGGAAGATTACTTGAGCGAGTTTTAATGTATTTAGCAAAATTATAAGAGAAACTTCTTCAGTCATGGGAAAAGATTAGAATTAAGTATTTTTTAACAATTAGACTTTAGAAATCTTAGATGCATTAAAACTGATAGACCAGCCAAATGTGGACTCAATTTCTAAACAATAATAATATCCAGTGTATATAAGCCAGCACTTGTACCACAGACAATATTTTAATCTTCAGTAAAGAGTGCGATGTCTATTTTACTCAAAGTGGTTTCCTTGTTTCAATAATTTTCTTGAGGGAATTTTGAAACTTAAAAGTTCTAAGAATTTCCAAACTACATAATCTGTGCTGGAATAAATCAGAAGACAAACTGTTGAGTTTAGCATGATTCGTGGACCATGGAGCCAGCCAATTTTCCCTTTATTTATTTCCCAAAGTACCAGTTTTTTCAAAATCTAACCGCGTTGCAATTAGCTAGAAATTTAATATGAAAACTAGGGGCGTATAATTCCACAGTATTTTTTACCAATATTCGTAACTCATTACAAATAAAAACACAAGGATCTAAATTTTAAATGTGTAAAAACGTTCATCATTTTATCGCACTTCTGTGTATTCAGTTACCTAAAACCTGTTTAAATTTATTAAATCGGCCGCCCGGTCTTTTTGTTACCGTGATCGTTGAGTTTTTCTCATCATTAATTCTTGAATAAAAGCTTTGCAATTCATATTAATTCAACTTTGAACACTGCCTTGATTTACGTTGCAAATATTTTGTAGAATATTTTATATTTTCAACTAACGGTATTTCCTGTAGAATATTTATAATTACTATAAAGTATTTAAAGTTTTGCGTTTGATAGGATCCATCTTTAAGATCAAAGATCACAAATGCATGCTGCCATCTAATAGAAAATGTTCGAACTAATTTTCGATTTCTATCAATTCTATCGAATTATTAATAAAAGAAATTCGATATTTAAGGTCTCAATTCTTCTTAAAATATTATCACATCATTTGATTAAATTTCTCAAAGCCCAATATAATTTTTCTATAGTTTATTCCAATATGCATTCGATTACATTCGATTTGAAAATAATCTTTTAAATGGTATATTAAAATTCTGTTTTAAAAATCGGTAGGGAGGAAAAATATCGAAAAAAAAGAAATGTTTTAATGTTTTAGTTTTTCTTCATTTTTTTTTTAACATGATTCATGATTTCAGAGCATGTTGTTTAAAGTTTGATTTGGTTTTGTAACTTTTTCATATTCTTTTTTTCTTGTTTTCATGTTTTATGTAAACACCAAAAATTCATAATGCACGACATTTTTTTTTCATAGGATATGCGATCATTGATTGTTTGCAACAATCGATACATACACATACATACATAACTTTAAATAAAAATTTTTTAATTCTTATTCTATACACCATGTTCAATCGAATGTTTCATGTTCTATGATCAGTTCAGTTCAGTTCAGTTCAATTCAGAATCCCTTATAGTGATTCTTAGTGATTTTTAAAACTGATCAAAAAAGGAAGCCGACTTGTTTGACTTTTTTTTTGTTTTTATTATTATTTTTTTTTTTTTTTTACACAAGTATAAAAAAACTCATAAAAAAATTGAATTTTTGAATCATGCCTTCTCCTTTCACTCTTTATAATTTAAATTTTAGATGAATTCTGTTGGATTTTGTTAGGTTATATGTACGTAATAGTTATTATTGGAATCATATATTAGAAAGATATAATATTCATTTACATACATATATATGTATGTTTATATGTAGGAAAATTCTCAGGATATTATACAGAAAAAAAAAAAAAAAAGGTGGAACCCTGAAATCAATAATATATTTTTGCCATAAAATGACTTAATAGATGACTTGTCTTCTGGAGTTTAAAGTTTGTGTTGCAAAAATTTACAATAAAAGTATCTATACTTCAATATGCATCTATAAAATACATTCCTTGTTGTTAAATTGTTGTTGTTGTTTTTCTTTTTCTTTTTTTTTTAAAAATGCTGATTTCATTGGAAATTTTAACAAGATATTAAATCATTTCTAGTAAGACATATTCTATGTTTCTGTAGAAAATTATGTTTTCATCTATGCTTAGATGATATTTAATAAAAAAAATATTATTTATAAATTGGGTAGATATCAGATTTTTTTGTAAGTAATAGATCATTTTTAAGATTTTAAAAGTCTGCTCTGGTACAAAAAAACACAAAAAAATTAAAAACAATTAAAAAAAAAGAGAAATAACTTTAAAATATGAGGAAATATTTTTCTTTTATTTAAAAAAAAATAGGAAATATTTTAATAAAATACAACATTGTTTGTTAAATTGATTTGGAATTTGAATTAAAATTAGACCTCATATAAAGAAATTGTAACAAAATATCTATCAATATCATAATTGTTTAGTACATGTTTGATTAAATTTGAAATGTGAAATTAAAATATTATTTTCGTAACAATATAACACTGAATTATTGGGATCAGGAGATAAGTAATATTAGAATTCCAAATTATTACAATGAATTAATCGCAAAAATCTGAATGATAGCTCCAGGGTAAATCGTTTCAATCGAAAACTCGGGTTCAAACCCTGGTTGGATCCTATCCAATAAAAAAATATAGTGTTTAGTACAATAATTTAATAATCAGTCCAAATGTGAAATTTGGATTAATATTATAAGGCAATAAATAAATAAATTAATAATTAATTGCTACGTGGCATTGAGATGGAATAGGGTTCAAATCACAATTATCTGGTTTCGATTCTATTCAATTTCATTTGGCATTCGAAGCTTAGTAAATTATTAGAATCTAATATTCTATTCAACTCTTCAACCCATCCTAACATTTTTCATACAAAAAATTCTGCAACAAACCGTTTAATATATTGGGGATTTCTACAATACTAAAAAAATTATAGGATTCCTGGCTTTGCATCCAATTTTTAAACTTTTCGAACTTTTTCCATACTAAAATAGTTAGCAAGAAAGCGTTTAATGAAATGAGGATTACAGGTTTTGTGTCCAATTCTAAAACACCCCTAACATTTTTCATACAAAAAAGGTTAGGAGCAAAGCGTTTAACATAATTGAAATTTCCGATTTTATATCCAACTTTTAATAATCTACGAGCTGTTTCCATACAAAATAAGTCAGCATCAAAGCGTTTAATAACCTGTAAAATATATAAATATCATACTCTAGAAGATCTATATAGAGTATTAATAAGTCATTTATATATATATATATATATATTTTTTTTTTATGTTTTATACCATTATGATCTAATCGGGATTTGAATCCAAGGAATTTGAAAATTTGGCATGAAAAGTCGACTCAATACGTTATCAGTTCTCACGTACTAAAATCAATACAAAATTTAAACAAATAATTTTGTTTTAAAGTAAAACTCATAGATGTAAAAATAATAGTTACTAAAATTTTAAATTTTTACACTATGTAAAAAATGGAATATCTATTGGATCCTGCCTCACAAGTGAGACAAACTCAGGTAATGGATTGATTGGCGACATTTTTACTTTTATATTTAGTACTTCATTTAAGAGCCCTTTACTTTAATTTCTATAATCTCTACAATATCAAATAGCAGGTGGATTCCTAATCTCAAAAAAAATAACACTAAAGTTATTTTGTAAATTTAATAACATCTAGGTTAAGTCTTCCCTAAAATAAGTTTCAAAAGATTTACACAATATTTGAATAGTATACTTAAATAACTTATAAGTACAACTTAAAGAAATAATAAAAAAAATATCAAAACATGCAATATTGTAATAAATTTATAATCTTTTTAAAATCATATACAAATAAGTTTTAACTTAAAATATTCCCTCATAAAACACAAAAAAAAAAAATTATTTAGTTGCCGCTCAACTTATAATAAATTTAATCTATTTAATAAATTTACATAATTTTTAATTCGCAAAAATCGCGAATTTATTTTTTGTAACAAAAAAAATTTTCAAAATTATCGTTTTTTAAGATAATTTTTCAATTTACATATTGTTTGAGGGTCTAAAATGTTTATAAACTTTATTGAATAATCCAACAGGAGTAATAAACTTGCCACAAGATATTTGTATAGATTTAAAATTAAGTGTTTTTCTTATCCCTTTGTTTTTTTTTGTTTTCCTTATTTTCTAAATCAAATATTTTTAATACTAATATAGTATAATAAAGTACAAATTAAAAGATAAAGTTGTGTATTTTGATTACTTGTACTTGTGTACTTGTAGTATGAAAATCATGAAAAATTTTTTTTCGGTGATCTGAATTAAGGCCCTGCGAAATAAATCCCCCAAGGTGTTATTTCCCACTTAATGAGAAATAATGTCCAGGGGTTTATTTCTCATAGTAATTGAGAGAGTTGAGAAAGTTGAACTACAACTTCTATGTGAAATAAAGCTTCGGGGTATTATTTCTCATTTCAATTGAACACAATGGTTTAATGTATTTTTAGTAAAAAGTTAATTTTAATTTTATAACATTAGTGACAGGTACGATTTACGAATATATTTAGACTCTCTTGAACTTTCTTGAATATCAAAAATAACTAGCACACATTTAAGAGTTGGTATTGAAATCATAGGTATTCCCTTTTTCCAAATTTAAAAAAACAAATAATAACTTTACATATAAAATACATTTATACTACACAATACACATATAAACCTGATTTTATGCCCAAAGTCTTGCATACATTAATTTATAAATACTCTGGAAAACGGGTCAACTTTGATTTTTTAACTAATTTATATAGAATCTCGCATAGACAAATATATAAATATTAAACATATATTATTTTATATTTAATATTTCACTTATATAAAACCCCGGGGCTTTCAATTATTATGAGAAATAAGACTCCAGGGCGTTATTTCTCAATAAACGGAAAATAATACCTCTAGGGGCTTTTTTTCGCAGGACCTTATTTCACATCACCTTTTTTTTTGAAGATAGTATAAATGAGCTTTAAACAAAATCGGATTACGCATTTCGCTTACCGTTATAAATCCAAATCCGTTATAAATCAAACTTTTTCAAGAATCCAAAATTTGAAATCTGCATACGTTAAAAGTCAAATTTGAAAAATCCAAATGCATCAAAACCAGGACTGTGTAGTCAGTAATTATGAATGCCGACTCTACAGTAGTTGATCCAAATGATTAGATTAAATGTGTTGTGTTTCCAGCTTATTTATATGAAAGGAAATAGAGAGTTAAATACAAAATCAGGGTTTCAATGGTTTGTTTTACAGTGGCTTAGAAGATGTATCCTTCACTATATTAAATTCTTTGTTGCTTGAGTATTAAAAATTATGTATTAAAAAATTAAAATAGTTTAATAAATTGAGATTTTTGTAGTTTTTTAACACAATTTAGGATTCCAATCATTTTTTTTTTGGGATGTTAAGGGGCTGGAGCCTCCATTATATTAAATCATTTATCACTTATAATGTAAGAATAAAAGTTAGGATAAAATTTAGATTTGGATTTGTAATAACAATCTTACGATTTTTCCAGAATATTTATATAATTTTATATGTATTTGCGAAACTCTGACTTTGAAGTAAAGTTACAATGGTATTCAAGTTCAGAGGGTTACGCCTTTTACAGAATAAAAGTATTCAAAAAAATTAAATTTTGAAAGTTTGGACCTTAATGGATATGGATTTTGGAAGTTTGGATTTTTAAAGACGGGTTTTCTAGCAGGACCCAAATATACTACACTTAACTCATAAAAAATCATATTTAACCAAATTATTTTAGAATTTTTTGTAAACATTCTTCTTTCTTTTTGGAATCTTTATAGTATTAAATAGAGCACTTAGTATCCAACACCCCTAGAATTGAAATTGAATTAACCCAAAATTATAGATGAATAGATAATGAAACATCTCTATATAAACCTATCAAATATAATAAACATAAATTTTATGTATCTTGAATAAATTTTACCTAACTATACCCGTATGACTATATAGTCAAAGGGTATAATAAATTTGCCATTACGTTTGTGACGCAGAGAAGGAGGAAGGGTAGATATAGACTCAAGTGTATAGATCGGATCAGAATCGAAAAATAAATCGATCTAATTATGTATGTCCGTCCTTCCGCACGATAACTCAAAAACTAAAGGAGTCATCGCTATTTAAATCCAGCCATTTTGGTCCATGGGTTCGGGTAGCTGCCATACAACTTCTTTTTTCATATAAGTATTATTTTGTACCTATTACAGCTGCGTGTCTGAAATTTTGCCAAAAGTAGTTTAGTTTTATGGCCAAAGTTTCTGCAAAATTTGGTAGGTCTACTGCAGTGGGTTCGAGTATCTGCCATACAATTTCTTATTTTATATGAGCATTACTCTACACCTAATGAAGCTGGGTGTCTGAAATTTTCCTAACAATAGTTTAGTGTAATGGCCAAAGTTTTTGCAAAATTTGGTTGGTCTACTGCAGAGGGTTCGAGTAGCTGCCATACAACTTTTTCTTTTCTATGAGGATTCTACTATACTTAATAAAGCTGAATGTTTGAAATTTTGCCAAAAATAATTAACCGGATGATATAATGTTTATATTACGGTCATACGGGTATCCCAGAGTTGCCAGTACGGCAGAGACACAGTCTACTCTAATACACTCTTCCTCGTTTTTTAGGTAAATTTAAACACAGTTCAATTGATTAGTAATTTTAATAACCGTGGGGTTTATTAAATTATTTTGTTTTGGGATTTAAAAATTCGAAAAATAGATTCATAAAAAATACTATAATAAATCAAAATACACTTTTCTTTATTATGATTGGGTTATAAAATAATATTATAACCTCTTTTTATATTATAACCAAAATACTTTTTTATTAAAATTGAATAAAATTTGGTTATATTTTAATTTAATTATGAAAATTAGCCGTTCGTTAATTCAGATAGTTAAATTTTACATATTTTAAGTATATATATATATACCATACCAGGAATTCTAATTAAAATAAATTCCAAGAATAAGTGCCTATAACATCCATAATTGGATGAAGGAATGCAAAAATTTTGGGGTCATATGCAAAACATATAACTTAAATATTGTGTTTTAAAAGGAACTGTTATTCGAGTTTATTGGAAAATTTTGCAAATATTTAAGGAATGTGATTTTTAACAATGACGAAGTTGATTAAAATATTTCAAGTGTTTTAATTAAAAAGTTAATTAAAGTAATGTCTATAACTTTCACAAACAGTATTTTGCATATTTTGGACAGTTTATATAACATTGATTAAAAAGAATTGTAAAAGATTTAATTATGTGCTTGCACAACAGTAGTTTAAAGTTAGTCGATGTTAATTAGTGCAATATATGTTTGCATTATTCGGCTACTACTGTGTTCAATGAGTAGTTGTTAAGTGATAGTAATTAAAGTGAAAATTAGTTAATGACTAGTTTAAACAGTTTTTTAAAATTTAATTTAACTTGTTAGATAAACTTTAAAAAAAAACGTAAAGTATTTAATGTATTATTGAGCGTTTGAGTGAGAATGTATATGAAATAAATAAGTGGTTTCCTTTTATATATAAATGCCAGTATTTCATCTATCACATGCAGACTTTTTCAGTGCAAGAAAACTCGAATTGAGTACTTGGATGGACTGATTTTGAAAACACTTTAAAATGGCTTCAATTTTCCTATTGGCATCTAATGCCCCCTTTTTAGACATTTTGCATTATGTTGTCCAATTTCTGTGCGAATATTTTGCCTAAGTTACTGAATATGTTTTTGGGTTGTTAATGTAAACATATTCCTTCAAGACAACCCCCACAAAATTCAGCGGTCGTAAAATACGGGCAAGAAGGTGGCTGCGATAAATCATTAATTATTCCTTTATCGAAAAATATTAGCAAATTAGACATTTTCTCTCGCGGTATCGTGCTGCAACCATAAGTCACAATTATTTTTAACTATCGGATTTAAAAAAAAATTATGACATAGTCCTGTAAACCGTCTATGAGACGTTTCTTGATGCTCTATTCGAAAAAATAAAGCCACAATTCGAAATCAACAAGTGAATAATTGGGAGTATATTTTTGTAGCTGATACACGGATTCTTCGTACCCCAAATTTGACAGTTCTGTTTATTAAAATATAACACTTAAATAAAAATGTGCTTCATCACTCATAATGAGATTGTTCAAAAAGTTCAAATATTCGGTCGTCAGAGAAATTCAACAATTTTTACACGTTCCCGCACTAAGTATGAAGACATTTAAAAATTTTATAAAATCCTTTTTTTATCTGTAAAAAAAAATTAAATAAAAAACTTTAAAATAAAAATATTATAAGTGCTTCAAAAATTATAAGCATATTTAAGTCCCACTTAGTTCATTCTGAATATATGTACCTACAATAAATTTAATTAATTATATTATAAAAAATTGTCCAAATAAATCAATCTAAAAGTCGATTAACCGATTTTCATATCCAACATATTTAAACTTCAATTAATTATTAATATTAAAAATAATATTCCATAAATTAACATTGTAACCTATATATTAAATTAATTTATTTTGTTTTTTTTTTCTAATCTTTTTATGGAGTTACACTCTATAATGATTTCAAAAGTACCGGCCAAAACTATTAAATAAAAAAACTGGTAAATAATTATTCTGTTATATTATATTAGCCGTTTTAATGGTAGATCGTGAAAGGAAAACACCTACCAGCTACTATTAAAAAAATTTCCAAAAATATATTTAAAATCAAAATAAACACCTACTCTAAACCAACTGTTTTTTTTTTTTATCAAGAATTGCATACACTTGATTTGATACATATGTATGTACATAGTAATTTTTTTTTTTACTTTATCATCACAAACCAGATCCAAAAAAAAAAATACCGTAAATCTTGATATGTCCATACACGCGTATATTAACAAGTTTATACATAGCAGTATTCTCACCTGTCAAACTATATATAAATTCTTTTTTAATTTAATGTAAACTGATCTACTTTTTTAATTATACAGTATATATACATTTAGATGCATGCATATTTGCATTGATACTTAAATGCTTGCATATTTGCTATAATTCTGCGCATATATTTACCTCAATATACTGCGCATATACTGGTATATACTGCAATATACTGACTGCTATCCTGGAACATACTGCTATACTGCAATATACTTGTATATTCATTGAAAATATCCGTTAATCAATCGGAAATCTTTATAATTCTGGTTCTTATCTTAAAAAAACTAAACATAGACAAATTTTACATTATTACAGTTTATTTTTGATATATAAACCCCCCTCCAACACTTTGAATTTTTTAAATTTACGAATCTATAGTATTTTAATAAATGTAATAAATTAAAAAAATTTTCTTACCTTGAACTGAACTTAAACTGAACCTATCATTTAGATGTCATATATATATATATATGATAGGATTTATATATATATATATATAATACATATATAAACTAGAAATAAACAAATAAAACAACAAAAAAATACTCAAACATAGCTATCATAATTATTATTAACCTGGTAACACTTTACATTAGTTTAAAAATCAAAACAAAACTAATATTTAGAAAATTGAAAAAAAAACGAGGAAGATTATAGTTGCCCTTGTCAACTTTTAGATACCCGTGCATACCCACTAACCGTTATTTATTTCCCCTATGCTATTATAAATATTACAAAAAAAATATAAGAAAGTAAAATAGTTTAAAAAATATTTAACTTATTAGGTATCCCATAATTTTTGATTAACTTATTATCCCATAAAAAAAAAAAAATAGCCCACCCTAAAAGTTGGTCCAAATGATGTCCAACTTTGCCAACTAACTTGTCCTATTACTTTACCTGCCCAGTTTTGATTTTAACTTCGTAGCTTCATTAGATTCACAGTTATCGAATTGATTACTTTGTATGGCAGCTGCCCGAAAACGGGTCCGTAACATTTTGAAACTTCATATAAGTGATCGATTCATTATATAACTAACAGTGTGTAATTTTTATCCTCGTAGTATTATCAGTTTCCAAGAAATTGATATTGGTGCAAAGAAGTTGTATAGCAGCCCCCCGAAAATGGGGCCGTAACATTTTGAAACTTCATATAAGTGCTCGATCCATTATATAACTAACAGTGTGTAATTTTCATCCTCGTAGTATAATCAGTTTCCAAGAAATTCATATTGGTGCAAAGAAGTTGTATAGCAGCCCCCCGAAAATGGGGCCGTAACATTTTGAAACTTCATATAAGTGCTCGATTCATTATATAACTAACAGTGTGTAATTTTCATCCTCGTAGTATAATCAGTTTCTTAGAAATTCATATTGGTGCAAAGAAGTTGTGTGGCAGCTCCCCAAAACCTTGATCTGGTCTTAACCAAAAAGAATAGGGAACCTCAAAAATGTCCCAAAAATGTTTTGTGTGAATTTCAAAACTCTTGCTCTAATTTTTCAATTCCATCTCTTATAATTAATTTTTAATTCACGAATATATTAAACTTAAGCCAAATCAACTTCATATGATCATTATTCATATAATAATCATCATGATGATTCATCATATATATTCATAAATATATATCAATATCAATAAGCCATTTACTTAAAAAAAATCTTTGTGTTCTTTTTTGCTTATCTTAAATAAACTACGCATCATTTAAATGATATGAAATTCTAACTCGAAATCGTACAAAAAAAAATACAAAAAAAAAAAAAAAATAAACATAAAAACAAAAACAAAAACAAACAAAATTCATATACATAATTTCATGTTACAAGGTGCATAGCTATATTTCAAATTTTTGTATGAAAATATTGGAGTTAAAAAAGTTAGCTGTTCGAGAGCTACCCGAAGTTTTGGTCCGATCTTAACCAAAAAAAATAGGGAACCTAGAAATTGATTGAAAAATATTTTGTGAAAATTTCAAAACTGTAGCTCTTTTAGTTTTTGAGTTATCGTGCTGACACACAGACGGACGGACGGACGGACGGACGGACGGACGGACGGACGGACGGACGGACAGACACACATAGCTAGATCGACTAATTTTTCGATTCTGAGCCGATACGTACCCTTGACACTATATCTAGCTCGTCTAGATCGATGCGTTACAAACGGAGGAGCAAATCTAATATACCCGATGTCATATATGTATGCACGGGTATAAAAACTAACTAGAAAATAGTTTTGACTTAACTTAAATAACTAGTTCAAGTTTTTTTTATTTTTTTTTTTTTTTTATTATTTTTTACAATCTTGTTTTGCATTCTTAAGAATTTTTCCATACTTAGAATTTTTCCATACCACTTCATTTCTTTTACCCCACAAAAACCAGAACCAAAGAATTAAGAACTAAAAACAATTTATATAAACATAATAATATTAAAATCTATATACATTTAAAAATGTTGCTAGCAACATTGATGATTAACTGGAAATATAAGAAAAATATATCAAAATATAAAAATGGTGGAATAAGGAAGTGAGGTGTTGAAATATAATATAGAACTGAATTTCGATCATATATATATATATATAATGTGTAACTTTGTATATATGTATAGCTATATATATATATATATATATATATTTAGAAGAAAATACAAAGATAGAATCAATTTTAAAAAACTCGTAGAACATGTCCAACCCGTCAATAAATTAGAAGAAAATGCGTTATATTACCGTATCAAATGTGTAGCATCATCATCTTAATCATTATCAACATCAGCAACAAACATTTTGCAAAATTTTTTTTTATTGTAAGAAAATAAAAAAAAAATAAAATAAAAAAAAACAACAGGAAAAATTATATTATAATGTATCTTTAAGATTGTTTTTCATTCAAACGTTTTTAGCAACAAACGATCTAACATTTTTCATTTGCGTTTAGAAAAACTGTTTTTGTTTTTTTTTTTTGGGTGAGCAAAATGAACATTCACACAATTTTTATGTGTGTGTTTGTATGTAAAACACTTTGATGTTTTGGTTTTTTTTGGAGTAAAAAAATACAAAAAGTAAAAAATTGTAAAAAAAAAAAAAATTACGAAACATATTTTTAGACACGTATTGAGCTCAAATTTAAACCAGAGTTTCTATATATTTTTTACAGTTAGTTTTTGATGCATAACAACAATTTTTTTAAAGCGTTTTTGTTTTGATTTTCTTGTTGTTGTTGTTGTTATAATTTTGTTGTTATGTAGTATTCAAAATATTCAATAACTAGATTGAGACTCTAAGTCTTAAGTGAAGTAGGACTTAAATAAAGATTTTTCAGTAATGCCGCGTTTCAATTGAACAACAAAATAAAAATCAAATAATAATAAATTGAAATAATCGCTCAATATAAAATGCGGAAAATCTTAATATTTTTATCATCTTGTTCTTAATATTTTTTAATATATATTTTTTTTTTTAAGAAAATTATCTAACGAGCGATCATTTAGAAGTTTTGAAGATAGAAAAAATATTGGATTAAAAATATTTTTTTTGAATAATATAAAACATAATTTTAAAAGACATTCAAATATAGGATGAGGAAATATTAATAATATATTGTAATTTAAGTATAATTAATAGATTTTGAAATAGGATTCTGTTGGAAAGGTATACTATACTAGTTTTTGTGTTTTCAAAATTAAGAATTATTGAACAGAACTTGAGGGAGATGATTTAAATGTAGCCTATGTTTTTATTACATATTACTCGACCCGCCAAAAACTCTTTGTTTTACCTGTTCTACTTACTCCACGTAGGTTGGGTGCCAGATCTTCCGTTAGGATTCCTCGACGTAACAGGAGATGGGATTTGACTTAGTATAGTAGAGGTTAGACGAACGTACAATGCTACCCGTCAGGGTACCTGCTATCGCAAACTATTCCGATTGGTCCAAATACCCATAAGGGACACTCCATAGAACCATCCCCAAAACCTGATCTTGACGCTTTATGCCCTAGCAGGGGTTCCAAGATCCAGTAAATAAAAGAAAACTAACTTGTACTTAGCGTAGTTATTGTATCAATAGTATGTAATGCAATACTACCCGGCATAATTGTTGCAACACTAGTATTTACCTAATGATATTTAGTATTATGAGGTAGCAGATTTAGTTGGAAATAAGAAAACTATACATACATAACATCAGAGGTTCTTATTTTGATTCTAATTTATTATTTAACTAACAATAAATTTTTAACCCAAATCTTTATTATAAACTTCAATATTAATGTTATAATAATTTATTTTTAGTAGAATTTAAGATTTTTTAATCTTTTATATTTTTTACTATTTAGAAAGTTAGTGAACAAATGATGTAACGAATCTTAACTTCAAAAAAAATTTCTTTTCGAGATCATAATATTAATAAATTTTTTTCAGTAAAATATTTAAGTACTTCCTTATTGGTTGACACAATTAAGTATCTAGAATATGTATATAAGTATCTACATATCTAAACGATCAACTTTTTAGTAATTTAGTTCATTTTTTAATTTTCAAGTGTTCTTGTAGTCTGCAATTAATATTTTAAACAAAACTTAGATCTAAACATCAATTGAAAAGGAAAAAAAATTAAATGATAAAAATATTATAACAAAAACTTTCACTATACTTTCAACAATGATATTTATATTTATAAATTTAATTTTCACTTATTTTTCTTAATCATAACAAAACTATTTACAACCGTTAATAATAGTTAGTCAATACTTAATTATTAGTACAATAACATAGTAATGAACATTAATTCATTAACAGGTGTTATAAATTACAAAAAAAATATTAACACTTAATTTTAAATTTAATTAAATAGCAAATATATAAATTAGTATTCAAATTACCATGAAATCACTTCAAATTACTTTCACTTAACTAAAAATTACAAATAAAAGTTTTAACACTCCTTTCCTCAAAATTTAATGAATTGTCAAATATGACACTTACACTCTTGCTTCGCAGCCATTATACAGCGCAAGAATTATGGATGTTTACCCTATATTTCTAAATTTGTAGCAAAAGTATTTTTTGATGGGTAAAATTGTAAGACTACCACAGGATTTGAATTTCCAGGTGCTTTTAAATGGGTTTTACTTCTCTTTACTTCCAATACTCACTTCTTTGACTTCCAATGTCACTTTCATGATTCTGTTAAGATAACTCAAGATAATTTTATAATTTAAAATTTTGCTTCTTTAACAAAACTTTTAATAAAACCATTAACTTAATAAACTCTTTTTAAAAACTTATTTTAAACTCAACACAAAAATGTACCACAATTAAGTTTTATTATTTAACTAAAAATTTGGTAAAAAAAAATACACAAATTTCCGCTTTTAAAGTTCATCAAACCCTCTATAGTCGTACGTGATTCATACAAATCGCTAAATATGTTAGCAAAAACTAAATAATTCTGTGTGAACCCTCGTAAAACATTAAATTTATTAATAAATATTAACAAGAACAAAGATTTTTTGCAAATAAAGCAAAAAAAAACAAAATAAAATCAGATTTTTAATAACGGTAAATTTCAATATTTTGAATTTTTTACAGTTAATATTTTTCTAAAATGTTTGTATAAAGTCCAATGATTACCTAAGCTATTATTAAAAATTTCAATAATCCATCATGAAAATAAATCTGAACTGAAAGTTAAAATATCTCAATTAATTTTCAAGTTAAATTTGACAGATAAAATTGAAACTACATGTTAGCCTTATAAAAGAAAATTATTTGGAATGGGGGCAACAATATGTCAACTATTAAATTTTGGTTAGTATGCAAGTATGCAAAACCCGGTAAACTGTAAATAATATTATATATTATTTCTCACCTATTAAATTTGTGATTTGACTAATAGTGTAATAACAGGCGTTTTTTTTTTAAATCTGAGCAGAGGCGCTCGCTGAGCGTGCTCTACGTGCTCATTAGAAATATATCGAGCACGGCTGAGCAAAATCAAATACAAAGACATTTTCACGTTTGTTTAAGATTATATTTATAAAATAAAAGTCAAAATATTCTGTTTATTTCAAGTTATCCATTTTTTATTAAATTTTAATAATTTTATTTAATTTTTTTGACACTTTAAAACGTAACTAAAAAAAATTACATTTTTTTTAAATAGTGTTTTTATATTATATCTGAGCGCAACTCATGCCCTGCTTAGAGCGTGCTATAATCTTTGCTCTGATTAAAAAAAAACGCCTATTAAAGTCGACTTCTAATTTTCCATTGAAAGATGAACTGACTTTTAATTGAAAGGTCAGCAGACTGGCTGTATTCAGTTCAACCTCCGTTCTATCTAATGGAGTTTATATATAAAAACCATATATATTTAAACCATAAAATAAATTAAAACATAAGGATTGTAATTCTTTAATAAGATAATAGATGGCGTACAAAATATAGCATTCGTGTATTCATAATGTAATACAATTACTAAAGCCGACTAAACGCAACGGCTGAGTCAAAATAATTTTATATACCGACAAATCGCAATGGCTAGGTCAAAATAATATTAAATGACGATAAATCGCAACGGCTGAGTTAACGCAATCGTAAATAAAACTGAAGCCGATTATACAAAGCGGCTTAGTGAAAATAATAGTAAATGAAAATGAAAATTTAATAAAATTAATTAGTGAATGATTTTTAAAAGAGCTTTCAATATTTAAGCTGGCGGCTTCCACACTTTTTTGATCAGGAACATAGACCTTAAATTTATAAATACTTATTCATATTATTAAACCATAGAACAACAACTCATACCAGTTGCATTACATATAACAAAAGATATTCTATAAAACTTTTGGTCTTACAGATACAATTACATAACATAGGTTAAAATATATTGAAAAACCTAGTGTGATGTAAAAATTTATACGTATGTATGTTCAATGATGTACCACATTGAACCTTTTGTGTAACTTTTATGTAATATTTATTAAAAGAAAAAAAAACTTGTATATCTTCTAATAAAATAAAAATTTTTTCGCTGAATAATGGTTGCAAAAATAAAAAACAACTAATAATGCTATTAGATATATCGATAATTTTTAAAAAAAAAAGGTAAACTCACTTAATAGATTCACTTTAATAACAAAAATAATAATAAAATAAAAATTAAAAAAAAAGAAAAACTATTTTACCTAAATACCTTTTAACTAATATTTCTTACCTTAAGCGTAATTTTTTCCTGCGAAAAGAATTAAATAAAAAAAAAATTTTAATATGGTTTGGTACAAAGATGGTCCGATTAGTTAAGCTTGATGATGGTTAACTTTTTTTTTTATTATAAATATATATATATATATATAATATATATATATATATATATATATATATATATACATATGTTTGTATGTTCATATATAAAAGCTATTTACAGTGTATTACAGTAAAAAAAAAAAAATTTCAAGACCAGTATTAGAAAATCTAGGTAGTGGTTTAAAAAATATTATAATTCACTTTAAAATGAACAATATAAAGCCACCTTACCACAAATTGTTCATATTTAAAAGAAGTTGCGTGGTATATAAATTATAAATATTATAAAAATATAAATTCAACTATATGTTTAAGGAAATGTTTACTTATTTATATAATATAAACTGTTATGTTAATCGAACCGTAAGTTGTATACAAGTGCAATAGACTTACTAATCATACATGGGATGTAGATTTAATATTTTCCACTTGAATTGAATATCGAAAAACCCTATTTATTACTGACCTATTAAATACTCCTATATGAAGTATTCCAACTATAGCATATATAAACCCATTTAAATTAAGTTTATTTAATTAAATTTTATTATATAGCGACTCAATGTCTTCCGCTATATATCAAAACACAAAAGAGAGTTAACTAACTACATGTGTAATTACTGCAATCAACTGCATATTCTGTATAGAAGTTAGTATTGCAAAAAAAGGTTGCCATCTGATGATTGATTTCTAGCAATGGAAGTTGTCTATTGTAATCTGCATATTATGCATAGAAGTTAGTATTCAAAAAAAAGGTTGCCATCTGATTATTGACTACTTGCAATAGAATATGTCTATTGTAATCTGCATAGTCTGCACAGAGGTTAATATTTCAAATAAGGTTGCCATATCATGCTTGACTTCATATCATCTACTTGAACAGTAGAAGTTGTATTAGATTTGAAATAACATTGAAAAACAATTTGTCTAAAAAAAGTCTTATAAAAACGAAGTTCGTAAAGTATTAGACTATTAAAACCTTTTATACAAATTTTCGCTATTTTACAATAACTTTCAATTGATAGCTAAATCTAGTTACAAATACTGTTAGTTTAACACTATATGTATAGGAAGAGCAGAATTTACTAGGAGCGGATCTTGTAATAATACCTAAGAAAAGCTCCGCATAAAATTGTAAAACCATATACAGTTCTTTAAACGTCATTTTGACATTTTGCTTCTGCATTTCAAACTGGTACACGCAAAGGTCATATTGGAATACGGAAAAGTGTGTGACTTTTGCAATAAATAAGAATCGATTCTTTATTTCTTAATTCCAATTCTTTTAAAAACAGTTTTGAAATATTTTTTTTTTAATTAACCTTCGTTATAACACATATTACAAAAGACACAACCGCAGTCATATGCAGAAGCATTTTATTTTATGCAGTTTTTTACGCAATTACATGCAGAAATGCTCAGAAATAAAAAAAATTCTAATTAACGCACCCCTACAACAAATGTTTGAAATTATTTTATACCAAAACATTAGACTTATAATTTTTAAAATAGGTGAACTCTTTATTTTGATCGAATTAATAGTTTGATATTTTAAAAAATACATTTCTTCCGATTTTTTTTCTATAAGATTTTATCAAATACACAAAAAAAAAAAAATTCAACAAAAGTTTAATAACAATTCTAAACCTGTTATCGATCAATATATAAACGATATTTCAATTGCATAATTAACTTAAAAATTCATAATATCTTACCATCTCTATATTGTTCTCTTCAATCAAACTTCAAAAACAAAGTATGAAAAGGACAGTACAGTTTATGGAGCATAAGTAGTTTAAGTATCGAATAATATTTAAAATATTATTTCCCTCCTCTTAAGATAAAAAGTGTTTACTGTAATAAATATTTTCACTGCAACACAAACAGTGTTGCGGTTCATCACTTTTGCTCAGTATACAATTTAAAAATGAAAATGTACAATTATGTGATAAAAAAAAAATTTCAAATATCGATTAGAAAATACTTATACTTGAATTGTTTTTCTAACTCTAAAAAAAATTTTCTAAGATTCATTGTATGTTAAAATCAAATTCGGAAAAGTATTCTATTGTAATAGAATAAATGCCTTTGGTACAATTTTTAGAATGTTTTAAAATTTTTTTTAAAATAAAATTGTGTATATCTATGTTATTTCAGTCTCTCTGTCTGTTTGTCTTGCTGCTTTTTTTTTTTATTTTTTTTAAGCGCCAAGTCTTCAACTATTAGGCTAATAAGCCTCTCAATGCCATAGATAAATATTGGAACAGGGGGTCAAATTATTTTCGTGTTATTAGAATTGATCTTAATGAATTCCATATACAATTTAAACATGATATGGTACTAGGCCTTACATAACATGTAGAGACTAGCCTACCTTCATAATTCTATGTCAAATAAATAAAAAGTTTTCCAAAGGGAATGATACAATTTAAATTGGTCATAATGGCAACACTGTTTATTAGTTTTGACAACTATCCTTATGCCGTTTGTGATCATTTGATTATGTCATTTAATCAAGGAAAGATACACCTAATAGGCGTTTTTTTAAATCAGAGCATAGGTCTGAGCATCTGAGCTCTGAATAAAATAAGCATGCCCTGAGCAGGGTCCGCTTAGACGTTTAGATTAAATAAAAAATACGATTTGAAAAAACTATAATTTTTATTTTAGTTATGTTTTAAGTTGTCAAAAAATTAAATTAAAAATGGATAACTTAAAATAAACCAAATATTTTGACTTTTATTTTACAAGTAAAATCTTAAACTAATGTCAAAATGTCTTTGCATTTTATTTTACTCAGCCGTGCTCGATATATTTCCACTGAGCACTTAGAGCACGCTCAAGCAAACAAAACACGAATTTTTTGTTGGCAGTTCATGCTCTGCTCATATTTAAAAAAAAAAGGCCTCATATTTCATAAATGTCATAATTATATGTCAGTGCTACCATACGGGATTATAATTTACCTTTATGCCAAACCCTATTTTGTATTATTTTAAATCCCATATCTCTTAAAAGGGAGCTAGAAACTTGAAATCAAAGAAAAATTAAACATATGTTAAATGTATGTTTCAATAAACATTTTTTAATTTTGAATATGTGCTTTTTTAAAATCCCTTAATTTTTTTCATTAGATACTTACTTCTTATTATTAAATTTTATTGAGTTCAAAAATTCTGTTATGCATTTTATTTTATAACCAAAAATGTGGTCTCTAAAATTTTATTAAAAAAAAAAAAATCCAATATTTTATTTTTAAGAAAAAATTGAGGAAATTTTTTTATCTTTTTCAAAAAAATTTAATAAAAAAATTAAGTCATAAAAATAAAATTACAATATATATATATATATATTATATGTGTATAGATAGACTCATTGTGGTCTGGGCAAATTCTTTTTATCTTATAGATATTTTATTAAATTTATTCGCTATATTAAACGAAGTTGAATAGATTTCCTTCATAGTGTCTTCATAATGTATAAGTTTTTCTGAATTTCTGATAAGAATATAAAAATGGTTTTAAAAAGCAGGAAAATATTGCGATCAAATTATTTTGATTGAGCTGTAAAATACTTGAATTGCATGTCACAAAATAGTGCAATAGATAGATTTTTGTGTGTAGTTAGAATGAAAGTAGAACCGTAAAGACAACCTAATTTTTTTGTAGTTTTTTTTTTTACATTATAATTAAAATTTTATGAACTGGTTTCAAAATTTTTTTTTACAGTTTTAAATACCTGTAAATATAAATCAAGTATATAGTTTTAGTTTTTTATATGTAAAATCATTTAATTATAAATTATACAAAATTGTAAAGAGTTAAACCAGTTCAAATATTATATTGGCCTTGGATATATGGCCTTGTTTTAATTATTAGACAATTTTGTATCTTAAAAGAATAAATTAAAAAAAAATTTGTTGTAAAAAGAAAGCAAAAAGAAAATATAGGATATTATATTTTTAATTTATATAGTATATAACAGTAAATTAATTAAAATATAAATAATATTAATTAAAATTCTTTTTCGTTTCTTTACAGGTAAGAGTCAACTTTTATGTTTAAATTTATGATTAATGCAAGTAAGTTGTAAAGTTTAAAATCATTGAAATCTTATATTATCTTAGAAATCTTATATTATCAACAACATCTTTTTTTCAAAAAAGCCCCCTCAATGTTAGTAATATCATGTTCAAACTACGCAAAATCCCTACTAAATAGCCTTGTTTTAAAATCAACCGTTCAGACTATCGTTATGCATGAACCTAATATTGTTTGACGTTTCCATAACAGCAATATTTTTTAAAGTAAATAAACAAATTTTTTTTTTTTTTATTATAATTTTCGACAACATTTTGTGCAATAATAAAAAAAATGTTTCTTTTAAAATTCCAAAGAAAACAAAAACGGCATTTTTTATTTTCAAAAATATATAATAATGACATTTTACAACAAAATCACGTAGGGATGTAAAAAAAATTTAATCAATAACCGAATATATCAAAATATTTTAATCAAAAACCTAATTATAACCCTTAAACTTAACTAGGATTTTAAAGATCCTGGTTCATTTTGACAGCAATTTTAAATATGAAAAACCTTGTTACAAACCACGCATGAACCTGGTTTCTTCGAAGAACCTGGTGCTTGTTCATAGTTTGAACATAGTAGAACTACAAATGCATTTCGAAATTATTTTCTAAAGGAACCTATGACTAATTCCAAAAAAATCAAAAATTTAAAATTCAGGGGGATTTCATATTAAACATTTTAAAGTGCACTAATCCGTCCTAAAAGTCATACCTATAATACCTATTATACAGGATGTTCCGCCAATGAATGGTAAAAAAAAAAACCAATGGTAGCCTCATAATATATCTAAATTTGATAAAATAACGACACCTTGATATGACATTTGGTAAAGAAAAACCGTGATTCTTACATAAACATATTAAAAAAAATATAAAATATTCCAATGTATTTTTCTGTAATTTAAAAATTAATTATCCTAGAAAAATAAGTCTTTTTGCATGACTGGTGACTGACTTTGAACTAAGGAACCTTAATCGGTTGTATTAAAATTTAATTTTTGTTATAATCCTTTCGCAATCTCCCTCACAACAAATGTATAGGATTATTCCACTGCCGATGCAATCAGTATATTACTAATTAGCCAGTAGAGAATTTTATTAAAATTATTTTTTGTTAGAATCCTTTCGCAATTCCTCTTCCAGCAAATGTAAAGGATTAATCCACCGCCGACGCACTCAGTATATTACCAATTAGTCGGTAAAGAATTTTACACATTGCATACATTACGGTGCATACTTTCACCATTTAAAACTACTTTAAATTACTATTCGATATAAAATGACCGGAGTTCGAATCCAAGCACTTTCAGTTGAATTCAGATGTCTTGGCCATTACGCAATTGGTCAAAAATATGTTTCTGTAAGTTTTTAAAACCTCTTAATTAGCCATAAGCCCTCAATATAATGCACTGCAAAAACCCCAAACAACGACTCAATATTATTATTAGCTTTTTATCATAAAGTTACATAATAAAAGTAGGAAACCATTACACAATCTTAAAATTTTTTTTTTTTTAATTCAAAAATCAAAAATTAATATTTGTATTAATGTATCTATAGATTATCATTTATCATTAATTCACCAAAAATATATATATATATATATTTACTTTCTTTTCATTTCTAATAAATTCTCATCATTATTACAAAACAACGTCTTTACTTTCTAAAATCCATATTTATGTATGTTTATATATCTTTTATTGTGTGTATGTAATAATAATATAATTTCTAATGAAAATATTTAAAAATATTCTTATATAATATTTACAAAAAAAAAAAATAAAATATCTATAGATTAATATTAAGAAACCAAAATGAATGAAATTTTGGACAAAAGAAGATTATTTCTAAAAACTACCATTTCATAAATTTCATATACATTATCATGTATATATAGTATCTATAATATGTTCATCATATATATATCATTAAATGATTATATTGATGAAAATTAATTTTAAATTTTTAACCTGGTATCTGAAGTTAATGTTATTTTTTTTTTTTTGTAATAGTTCTAAATGTTTTCTAAATCTTTCAAATACAAATTCTTCCAATACTTATAAAAGTTATTTTATTCAATTTCTTTCCTTTTTAGTACATTTTCCAAAAAAATTTGAAAAAAATTGTCTGTCCCAATTTTTGGGTTTTTTACAAAACTTCTACTCTATTTGAAATATAGTAATTAAATGTAAAATTTTGGGATATCCTTAAAACATAAATTTCATGAAACAACTTTATTGTGGAGCACCACCCACCACAATTACGATGATACAGCCTCCTAAATTTTGAAAAAATCTAGCATATGATTTAGTTAGTTACTTTAGCATATATCTTCAATCTGGAAATGACAAATGACAGCTGCTTTCATAAGTCAAGCATATGTCAATTAAATATATAGTGTTGCCAGTAATACCACACTTTTGTATCTAAGCTTACATCTTCTAAATGGTTTATGATTGAAATTTGAAATTTATTTAATGAGAGGAGTTATGCTGCCGTCATAAGAAAGAAAATCGTTTCATTTTCTTGGTTTTAGGTAATTTAACTTTTAGTGTTTTATATTCGCAAATCGCTATGTTGAATTATTTTTGAATTTTTGAAAAACAAATATTAGAGATTATACTAGAGATAAAATAGTATAAGGCGTATGTCCAAATTAATGATAGTATAATTAATTTGGACATACGACTTTTTTGCTAAGCAATACTAGATTTATTAAGTTATTAAAGCTTAGACATAGATGCTACTTAAAGGTAGATGCGACTTATTAATTATTAGTTTTTAATGAATTTGCAACGAGATATGTGACATTTTTTCTTAGAACAAAGTTGTGAGACATTTATCTGATGTCAAATATTCCATTATCTTGAAAATTCACTTTTGGCGCTTACGACTTTTTTCCTTAGCACGGCAGTATAGATCTTTGGAAATAAGAATAAGACATTAAAGAATATACTTTTGTACCACCCGCCATTTATAAGCCGAAAGAGTTCAGAAAATATTTAAATTAATATATTGATAGCTTTGGTTAATTATGCAGGACTTCATTTTAAATTGGAGAAAGTGTAAAAATTCGGAAGTATATAGAATCTCGCCAAATTGGAGTCATCATTCCAAAGTACATTTTGGGTTCTTTTTTTAATCATAAGTCTCTGGGGACTTTTGACTCCGGTTCCCTTGTCGCTAAGCCGTAAAATTCTATTAAAGAAATCATAAATTAATTTTTCAAAAACTTCTTATGAAATGTTCTTTTTAAAAATCCTCTGATTTTTTCGTAACTTATTTTCATTTAATTTTCCAAAATAAAAGTTAAGGAAGTAATTATTGGATTAACTGAAGTTAATGGGAATCAATTTTAGATTTAATATATTTTCTTTAAAAAAAAAAAAAACTTTTAAAATTATGAATGTAATAGTTATATTGATTATATTATTATGATGAAAGTTAGTGGTTTTCATTTCTTTAGAGAGTTTAAAGCAATTGATAGGGTTAATTATATTTCAAAATAATTTGATTTTTTGTTGTAAAACTTTATATAGAAATCATAATGTTAATGATTTTAAATAAGTAAAATAAATATTATGAAGTTGAATCAATGAAATTGAATGAAAGTAATAGTATTTTATATTGAAAATATATTCGTATTATAAACTTACTGCAACATGTATAGAATATGTTGTAATGACTACACTTAGTATATTAATCATTTCGAATAAAAATTGATATTAACCCTTTAAACCTTTAGGTAATTGACTTAATGTTTTTCGTTTATTGGTTTTTTAACCGAATTTCTTTTTTTTTTTTTTTTTTTTGTTAAAATAATCATTATCTAAGGTTATTGCACTTCAGATTAAAAAAAAATTCTTAGACATTTAGATATTATACGATATTTTAGTAGTTAGTTAATGAATTAGTAAGTCGTTTTTCAATTTTAATGTTATTTTATCTTCCTATGATAATTTTGAATTAATGGAATGGTTTACAATTAAAATTATAATTATAATGAAGAATTACTCCAAGTTGGGTCGGTATATTACCAAACTTGGAAAACTTGCTCTGTAATCCTTTTTAGTTTTAAACATATAGGTATATTCAGGAAGTTAAACCTAAGTTTTCGAAAAAGTTTTTCCACTAAATAACTAACCATGTGTAACCTCCTAGGTTTATTACTTTGAAAGATTTTTAAACTGGATCTAAAAATAATGACTACGGATCTACAATTCTACAACTTTTCCAATTTTTTATAAATTTTTTAATTAAATACATGTAAATTTTATAAAAGTTTAGAAATTTGTGAAGTTTATTCTACAAATTGTTGGTTTGTAAATTTGGTGGAGTAGGCTCCAGTTTTAGAAAACGTGACCGAAACTCAAGTGATAATAGAAACGAATGTACAAATTGTGATAAAAATATGTTGAAGGATCAATAAATTTATGTTCATATGAATCACGTTTAATTCAATACGATTCAAATTGGAGGATCAATTACAGACATATATCTGTGACTCCCAACTATCAAGTTATATGTGGTATAGGGAAGTATTTTACTGCTTTTTCTAAAGTTTTTTGGACTGTTTTGTCATGTATTATTACTGGATTCATCAGTAGGTTTATAGTAGAACATTGCCTAGGCAAACTTCTGATTAAACTTTGATTGATATTTATAACTTATAGGAAATTTTATGAAAATCTGTTGTGAGTTATAAAAATCAACCAAAAATTTTTTTACATATGCCTTTTCAAGTTTTGCAGGTTCTAAATCCATTACAATTTTATCTTCCTGTGTAGACAGGTAGGTAATATTATAATAAACGTTTTCACGTTCATCCTGCCAAAGTTCTTAAAACCAAAAAGATCTTCCAATTTCAGTTCGTTAAATATTAGAAATAGAGATTCTACAAATCCCACTCCTGCTACACCCAATGCTTTTAATAATTTTTATAACTTTTTATAAATTTTAAAACTGTCTTTTTGAAATAAAAATTAATGTCAAAATTCAAAACTAACAAAATTTGTTTAATTTGGTCGTATAAAATTGAAAATATAAATATTTTCGAGAAATGTCAAAATAAACTTCAAAAAAATTATACAAGAATGAAATTTCTGCTTAATAGAATTTTTTTACGAATCTCACCATATTTATTCGATCGTCTGATAGGGCCTTACTATAAAGAAACAAAACAACAGTTAGTTTGAAGGATTCTAGAAGCATCAATACTTAATCAACTCCTTAATTGTTTATATATTTATATGATTAACTTGACTAATACCTATTGAGCATAATTAGGTCATCAAAGTATCTTACTTAACAAACATTTACTTCACTTGTAAACATTCTTTTACATTTATTATCTATATAATTACCTACAAATATTTAACTTCAAAAACTAGAAGTATATTCAAATATTTGTAAACTAATTTATTATTCTTAAAAAGTAAATCGCACCAAATAAAAATGTTATAATAAACTTATTTAGCCAATTATAAATTTTTGTACTCCAATTAAGGTTAGTTTTTAGTATGATTACTATTGTAACATTAACTTCAAAATTAAGTGCATAGAAATGTTCTTGAATAAATTTGTTAAAGTTTCCTATTTTAAAATTGTTTTTTTTTTATAACTAATCTATAGTTTAATAGTTAAATATTATTTTGAATTCATTTTAAGGTAATTTACAGTAGTACATTATACGAGTACTTATTTAGAATTAGAATATGACTAATATATGAGAAATAAATTCCTAATTCCTTACAGTGAAATACTAAAAGTGGGTCAGTTATAATTATCTTATATATAAATTGTAAAATATTAAATATTTGCAATCTAAAGAATTTTTTTTTACAGTTTTATCCCGGAAGAACAATCATTAGTCAAAAATTAAAATGTATACTCGTATAATGTACTCGTATTACCAAAAATAGTTTCTCAAAAAAGCTGTATAAAAACAATTACTTTGTTGTCCTAGTTTTCATCTTGAATATTAATATGGTAAAAATATAAAAATTAATGTGGTATGCAACGTCAACACATCATTCAAATAATTTTTCAAAAATATTTAGAAGCAAAATATTAAAAAAAAAAAAAAACCATCAGTCCATTTAAAAAAAAAAAATTTAACATATTAAAAATAAACAAGTTTTACCTTCCGTTCTTTTATAACTTTATTTTATAAAAAAAAATTCTTCAATAATTATGATTATCCAATCATTTTAAATGCTGCTTTTTTCTAGTTTTTATATTTTAAAATTCCATCTTCCGTTTCATTTCTAATATAATATTATTTAATGGATACACATTTTATAATTTCTACTGCATTTAATTTTTCAATTATACGAAATAATAATATTTGTTTATTTTAATTAAAATAATAAAAAAAAAAAACATAGTAATTTAATTTGATTGAATTTTTTGAAGAAATGAGTTCTTTGGACTTCTTTTACTGACCCACAAAATCAAGAATCGGTCATTAACGTAATCTAAACACAAGTTATATATGGAAAAAAATTTAAAATAATTTAAAACAGGTAAATTAGTCACGACTCCTGTGTATAGGTTAAATAGTTGAAAAAAAAATTCAAATCATGGTATATTAGTTTTATTTGATTTGAGTATATTATATTTTGTGCTTTTTTTTAAATTTGAGTAATTTTGATCTGAGAAAATATGAAATCTTGTTTTTATAACATATGGAAGTGAAACCTGGTTGGTTACGAATAACACCACACAGAAACTACAGGTGTTCATTAACAAATGTCTAAGAATCATATGGCAAAGTATACTGGCCCAACACAATAAGCAATAATAACCTATGAAAACTTGCCAAAGTAAAACCGATCGGGCAAAAGATCAAAAGGAAAAAGGAATATAGTCAGATTGAGATGCCCAGATATCCTATGCTCCCAAGAGGACAAAAAAAAATCTTTTAAAGATTAAGCTCATTTATGCATTACCTCTATTTTTTTAGAAATTCACCGTTTCTTGGAGTTCAAATTCTTCTTCTTCTTTTGTTGCCTATCCATAATTGGATGTCAGCGGTCATATGATATTAGCAACGATGCCCTGAAAGATGTTTCGATCTGTTGCTGAATGGATTAAATCACCAATGTTTCTGATGCCTGTCCAGTTTCTAATGTTACGCAACCATGATAATTGCTTCCTTCCTATACCTCTTTTTCCTTCAATTTTCCCTTGAACTATTAACTGAAGTAGCTCGTATTTATTTCCACGCATAATATGCCCAAAGTAAGAGATTTTTTGTTTCTTCAACCTTATAAGTAGTTCTCTTTCCGCGTTTGCTCTACGTAGAACTTCTTCGTTTGTAATGTGATCCATCCACGATATTTTTAGCATTTTGCGGTAGATCCACATTTCGAACGCTTCAAGTTTGTTGATTTCTCTCACTTTCAAGGTCCACGTTTCTACACCGTATAGGAGTATAGACCAAACATAGCATTTAACGAATCGTAAGCGAAGGCCCAAGTTCATTTCGCGACAACAGAAAACTTTTTTGTGTTTAAGAAATGCATTTCTTGCTATTTCGATTCGGCATCTAATTTCTTTTTCGCAGCTCCAATCCTCGTGTAACCAGCATCCGAGATATTTGTATGTGGAGACTTTTTCAATTGAGCGGTTATTTATTTTAATTGTTGCTGCAGTGTAAGGTGTTCTTTTTCTGCTTACGATCATTAATTTAGTTTTTGATATATTTATTTTTAAGTTGAACAATTCGCTATGCTGGTTGACTTTATCGACTATATGTTGTAAATCCCTTAGATTGTCTGTTATGAGAACTGTATCATCTGCATATCTGATGTTATTTATATATGTGCCATTTACTTTTATACCAACATCTAAATCGTTCACTGCTTCCTGAAAAATGGCTTCAGCATAGATGTTAAACAGTAAAGGGGAGAGAATACAGCCTTGTCGAACTCCTTTTTGAATATCAATGCTTTGTGTCAGCACATTATTTATCTTTACACAGGCTGTTTGTTGCCAATATAAGCTATTTATACACATTATGATATTATTATCTATGCCAATTCTATTTAATACCTCCATAAGTTTTTGATGGTTGACCTTATCAAACGCCTTTTCATAATCCACAAAACATAAGAAAACATCTTTATGAACATCACGACAATTCTGTACAAGTACTTGAACATTAAAAAGTGCTTCTCTGGTTCCAGTTCCTTGTTTGAATCCAAATTGCGTTCTGCCCATGTGTAACTCACAATTTGTGTAAATACGATTATGCAGCACTCTCAAGAAGATTTTGAGTGCATGGCTCATTAAACTTATTAATCGGTGGTCGTCGCATTTTTTGGCATTAGCTTTTTTCGGAAGGGCGACAAATGTTGACTTTAGCCAGTCTTGTGGGAAATTTCCGGTGTTATAGATATGGTTGAAAATTTTTTCGAGCACAGTGAGGTTTTCGTCATTGATCAGTTTAAATATTTCTGACAGGGTTTCGTCTGGTCCTGCGGCTTTATTATTTTTGGCTGACATAACCGCTTTTTTGATTTCATCTTTGGTTATATGTGTTTCAGATGGTTCTATAGACGTTTCAATATTGTACTCGGGACGCGTAAAATCACAAAACAATTTCTTAATATATTCTTCCCAGGTCTTCGTTTTTTCATTAATTTCAGAAATTATTTGTCCGTTTTCGTTAAGAAGTGTGGAAGTATGTGATTTTTTGTACACCCCTGCTGTTTCTTTGAGTTTTTTGTGTAAATTGAAGTCATCGTGCAGATGTTGTAGTTTTTCAATTTCATAGCATTCCTGTTTTAACCAGTTTTCTTTTGCTATTCTTATTTTCGACCTTATTTCGCGATGAATACGTCTATATTCTGCAGGTTGTTTGTTTTTGTAATTGCGTCTTTCATCCATCAACTGTAGTATCTCTATTGTCATCCAATTTTTCTTTGCCTTATATATTTTTGTACCTAGAATATGTTTGGACGTTTCATTTAGTACAGTTTTCGTGCGCTCCCAGATGTTATCATTTTCTTCTAAGACGAGACTTAACTGATCATTGATTGCGTCTGACAATTGATTTTTCACTTCATCGATTTTTAGTTTTTCGATATCCAATTTCGGTTGCTGGTTACTTCTTCTAGCTTTGGATAATTTTATGTTTACTTTAGCTAAAAGAAGATTGTGGTCAGACGGTACGTCAGCCCCTGGATATGTACAAACTTTTCTGATGGAAGAACTGAAGCGTTTGTTGACCAGAATATAATCAATTTGATTGCGCACAATGTTTGCACTGCTGTCCTGTGGTGATTTCCAGGTGTACAACCTTCGTGATGGTAAACAAAACCATGTATTAGTAATTTTAAAGCCTTCTTCTTGGGCGAATTCTATGAGACGTTCACCTCTCTCGTTTCTGGAACCTAGAGCAAATGGTCCAACAATTTCATCTACTTTTCCGGTGCCTACTTTAGCGTTAAAATCTCCCATTATTATGGTTAACTCATGTGGTCAAATTCTACAGATGACAAATTCATGATTATTTAGTGTAACTGTTTTTCTTTCATTCCATTCTTTATTTAAAGATTCCTTCTTTAAAAGCCCTTTCTTCTTATTTCTTTGATTTTTTTGGGTATTTCAATAAAATATGACTTACCGAAAAATTTCTTTGTCAGTTACTTTTTGCAAGTGATCTTAAAATGTTAAAAAAAGCCTACATTGCAAATGATTACAGAAACATAAAATTTAATTTATAGATTTTGTAGAATTTTGAAAATTTTAAGTTTTTATAAATTCCCTACATAATTAGCATCACTATGTTAGAACGCGATAAGCGATTTGACAGATAGCGTAGTGGTAAAAATGTATAATTATATCGAAATATAAAATAGGATTTAAATAAAATATATAAATAACTCTTGTGTAAGATAATAGATGGCGCACAAAATTATCACTTGTGTATTCATAATCTTATACAAAGCTACAGTCGAGAAATCAACGGCTTAGTGAATTTAACGATTAAAGAAACTGAAAACAGAAATTAAATTAAAAATTTTTATTTGAAAAGAATCACCTAATAAAGCAACCACTGCAATACAGTAATACCCCGCACTTACGTACACTTTGGGACCGGAGCGTGTACGTAAAACGAAAATGTACGTAAAATGAATCTACTGCTTTTATTGGTGAATAATATGTTTGAAACAAACTAAAACAATAAATATATAAATAAAAAGAAAAAGAGGGATATTATGTATGTAGTTTTATACTTTTATTTCATACTTTTTTATACTATATTTAATACTTAACGTGTATTAAAAAAATTTTATTATTTATAAATTAATTATGAAAATTATGTATTTAAATTTTTTTCAAAGGTTTTTATATTGATTTATTTCTACAAAAGTTTCGTTTTTGTTCTTATTCCACTTTACATAGATTTTGTTTTGAGTTGTTTCTACATGTATTCACTCATAACAAGATTTAGGTTTCATAGAAATAATGTACACACATACAAAAACATGTTGTTACAAGTGTAAATTCACAATTTGTTATTCTAGTACATACATAATTTTTTTTTCCATAAATTGCAAAACCAGAAAAAATGTAAGTAAAAAAATGTACTTGTACGTAAGTGTGAATCATTGTACGTATAATGGGCAAATGGGGACAAAAATGAGATGTACGTAAGTGCGAGTGTACGTAAAACGAGTGTACGTAACACGGGGTATTACTGTATTCTTCAAATTCTATTTAATTCTTTACGATTATTATCATCTTCCCAAAAATTTTAATTGCGTATGCTGTGATAATCATTTCAAAGTAATCTATTATTAAAAAATTATTATTATTTTTCCTTTATATAAAATCTTTCCTGTCAATTAAATTGACAGAAAAATTTGATTACAACGATAGACAGTTGAATTTTAAAAATAGTATATTAAAAAAATAAATAAATTGACAAACTTTAGAATAAAACAAAACATCAGTTCCTACTTACGTCAATCAAAAAGCTTTTACAAAAAAAACAAAAACAACAACTAAGCCAAATACAAAAATCTAACTGTCAAAGAATTTATTTAAATAAATGTCAAAATTCAAATTCAAAAAATATCTTTATGATCGTGATCAATTCTTGATTAAAACTGGACAGTATTGCCACTGAATTTTAATTTAATTTTTTTTAATGATCAATTTGGCTGTGTGGGTCACAAAATAAAACATTTTCTTTAATCAATTTCTGTATTCAAATTTCATTCCGTCATTGATTAAAAAGAGAGGCATATATAAATGGAAAATAGATAATGAGATTCCTCCTTAAACTAAAGAAAAAAAAAACCCGTATATTATCCTAACTATTTTTTTGAATTTTTTTTTTCTATTTTTTCAAACTCCATTCAAAATCAATTTAACAAATTTAGAAAATAGGTCAAACTTTGTATCTTAAATATGGCTCTTTACTTATTCTTAAATTTTTGTAACATTTTTTTTTCTAAACAGAATAAAAAAAATTCTAAAAATAGTGATTGTCTTTTGATAATTCAAAAAGAAAAGAGATAGAAATGTTGGTTTGAAAAAAAAAGAAAATGTCTAGATACATATTGAAATTCTTTCTTACCATCATGTTTTTATGCTGTGATTTTGTGATGTAGATAAAGTCTCAATGGCATTTGTATTTTTTTTTTTCAATTTAAAAGTTCTATTCAAAATAAAAAATAAAAAAATTTAACAGTTCTTTCTCATCTTGTCATGTTTATTCTATAATGTTGGTAATAGTAATAATAATAATAGTAATAATAATGATGCTGCTATGGTTTATGTAGTTTAATGGTGATACTAATAGTAATAATAATAATAATAGCGATGATAATGAAGATTATTGAAAATTTTAAATTCAATTTTTAAATATTTTTGTACCATACCATATAATCTATCCTAAATTCAGATTCAATTCCAACTCAAATTGTGATATTTAAGAAAGCGTTTTGAAAATTTTATCTAAAGCATTTTTGTTAAATACATGTCGGACCGACGAATTAGACAGAAGTAGAAGAAATTATAGTGACTAACAAAACGTTTCAAATGAAAAATCGAATTCTGAATTTATTCTAATTTATATAATTGAGAATTTTAATTTTGAGTTTTTTGCGATATGTTGTAAAAATGTTTAGTTTATTAATAAAAATTGAGATTAGTGAATAAGATCGAATCGGTGGCGTGGTGGTTAAGATGTCGGCCTTTCAATCGAAAGGTCTCGGGTTCAAACCCTGGTCGAATCATATCTAATAAAAAAAAATAATGTATATTATAATAGTTTAATAAGAAGTCCAAAGGCCAAGTAGGCAAAGGTTATAATATCTGGCAATATTTACTATTGTCTGTTTAATATTAATCTAGTTTTTTTTAAATTACATAGTGTTAGAAACAGAAGCACTAAACTTTAAATACGATCTCAATGTTATATAAATTTACACTTCATCTACTAATCAAATTATGACATAGACTAATACTAAGAGGTATCTCTGATATTCTTACCAGAGAATAAGTCATTTTATTTAAGCCATTCGTTCGGTACCTATAACCGTAACCCATATTCTACATTAGCACCGTTTTGTTACAACTTTCTTGAATCCAACGTTTGTATTAATGCTATTTGGGTTTTATTTCAGAATCATTCCGAAGCGTTCAGAAACCTTATCATTTATATAGGTTACTAAACTGCTAAATCGATTGGATCATTGAAATTTATAAATTTATGATTAGTTTTTATGTAATTCCATAAGATCGTTTTGAACCAATATTCATTTATTGAATAATCATAATTCATATCTTATAAAATGATTTTATTCTTTTTCGTTTTTAAGAAAAAAACATATTTAATGAAATTGTTCTTATAACGGGTTTCTATATTTATAGTTTAAATTTTTTTACAAAAGAAATATCGAAAGAACAGTTCTTTTTTAAATTTATTGATCGTTATATTCTAACGATATTATACAGGAAATATTTTCAATAAATTTAATGTATTATAAAAATAAAATTTAAACTGATATTTAGGTGTTTTGGGTATATATTAAAAAAAATTTCAACCTATAAACAATATTTATATAGTAACCAAAATAAAAGTTTATAACTCATTCGACTCAGTGCCAAACAAATGACCATTGATTATTGAACTATATTATTTTTAAATTGTTTAAAAATTTTATGAATTTGTGAATAGTTTAAATAAATAAATTCGATTTCATTTAAAATTTGAAATTTATTAATATCATTCTTCAATTGATCTTAATCATAACCTGAATTGGTAAATCAGATTCAAAACTATTGAATCTTTAGGATTTTTCACTCCACTCCAAATTGCATAAAAAAAAATCTCATCTAATTTATAAACCGTATGCATGCTTTAAATATTTTTATTATATTACTTAAAGCATATTTAAAATTATTTTCCTAAAACTAGCAAAGGTTTTAAATCAAATAAGATTAAAAATTTTTATATATATATATATATTTTTTTTTATGCGCTAACTGTTCAACTGTTAGACTAATAAGCCTGTCTATACCATAAGTACATGTTGGAACAGGGGTCATATTATATTCGTGTTATTAGAATTTGTCTTATTGAATTCCATATACAATTTAAAAATGATATAGTACTAGGCCTTATAACATTTAGAATCGTCTTAGATTTTCAATAGTTACAATTCTATTTTTTGTTTATATTGTAATATTTTGTATTTGAGTTATAAGGTATTCTATATCTGCGAGTTATATTATTCAATTAAATTATTTGTTTATATTATGGATTTGCTTATATTATTTTATAGATATGAAAAGTCTCGGATTCAAATTCTGGTCGGATCATATCTAATAAAAAATGTAGTGTATACTAAAAAAATTTAATAAGAAATCAATAAAAAATGTCAAAAAGGCAAAGGATTATTATTATCAGGCAATACTTACTATTGTCTGGTACTACAAAGAAATAAATAAAAAAATATGAAATAAGTATACAAAATTGTGGTAATTGATCTAGGCTTACAAAACGAATTTAGAAACTTTAGAGAGCTTTAATTAAAAAGAAGTAGCATTTTTTTTAAATATATTTGCCCTGTGCCCATGCACTACATTTATAATTACTAATATATAATAAGAATGAATAGTATATCTTTCACGTCTGAAAAAAATTGGATGCTTCACTCCATTATGACATTGTATGTGGTAGGCGACTGTTTATAAATAAATAAATATAATTAACAATCTTCAAAAATGTCAGTTAAAAATTCTTAATTATACATTTGCACTGTTACAAAATTTTTTATTTTTTTATTATTAACAAATTATTTTTTTTAAAATTTCACTATTTTATTCTTTTTAAATTGGATTCAAATTTGAAATTTATAACTAACCATAAAGTTGTCTAGTACTAATCATTCGTCTAAAGTCATAAATTAAAAACCACTTGCAACATAAATTTATGACACACATTAAATTTAACACTTATATAAAATAGAAAAAAAAACATTAAAAAACACCATTCATAAAAACAAAATATATAAATAAAAATTCATTAGTGACTATGTATTAAGTACCATTATAAAAACCGTTATATGAAAATGACACATAATATCTTATCATCAAATTGTGTATAGTGTTATTAACCCTTTTTTGCTTTATTAAAGTGTATAGAATTAGCATATTTCCTGACCCGAAAAAATTTCCATTAATATTATAGTCGTACTTCTTTTTTTATTGCCCAGACGCCTGTTTAGTTTTTCTGTTCTCTTGTCTTTCTCAAGTGGAATCATTCTTCCTTATTACTTGACTTTAAGAATATGACGTTTGATGTCATTGACTATGTTGAATATTTTTAAAACATAGGTAAAAATAAAAGAAATATTTTAAAAGAATAATAAATTAAAAGGGGGAAAACTCAGTGGCTCGTGTCCAAAAATCAACAAAAGTTTTTTTTTATTAAAAAGCATATACGAATATTAAAACTGGTTCTTGTGACTACACCTATTAAAAACAATAGGACAGGTACAAATACATTTAAATAATAAAAATTAAAATAGAAATTTTGAGTTTGAAAAACAATGTTAGTAAAATGTTAGTAATTGTTAGTAAAACGGAAGTAACTATGGATAAAAAGGTGTAATTAATAAATTTTAAATTTCAATTAAATTGAATTAAGGGCTTGAATTTTTTTTTGGGTAATAAATGACAACTCTTTGCAAGTAAATATATTGTTATTCTGTATAAGTTATTACAGAATTCAAATCCAGAATTTTAGTAAAGAAATTTGGTTGATAGATAAACCTATTAGTGTTACTGTTTTTGAAATTTTGTTACATTTTTCTGTAAAAAACATTTAATGCAAATATTGGTAACACTTTTATTTTGCTTTATCAAACCGATACCAACGAATAAACATTTAAATTCATATTAGACATTATACAGCTTTGCCAACCTATTACCGGCTTTTTAGGAGTACAATTCCAAACATTAAAGTATTCTAAAGATTATGTAAAAAGATGCAGCTACAAAAAGGGATTTGAAGCTATAGCGTTAGTATGAGACAAATATATAAAACTTTTTTTTTTTCAAACCAAGTATTGGAAATCTTGAAAAGTATTGGGAGCGACTAATAAAAGAGTTCCTCTACTTCATATATATTTTTTCGCCATTTTCAATTACAGCGCAACTAAATTATAATTTCACTTTTTTTAAATTCAATTTCCTTGATTAATTAAATAATGATCATCGTTTTAAACCCTACATTAAAAAAAAAAAACAAAAAACCTAACCTAAAAACTATTGCGTGTGCATTAACTAACATTCTTTGAATACCCACTTTCCTTAAAAAAAAAAAAATAAATTAATACAAAACGACAGGGAAATGATCTGTCAGTTATGAAAATAGAGTTGTTCATTTTTTTTTTAATTAAATAATTATCTAATGTCGGTTGATTTTTTTTAATTACCTACTTTTACTAGAAATAAATATCTTAATTAAACTTTTACTTTAATTAAGTAAAAGTTAAATGAGGGAAGATCTTAATAAAAAAAAAAAAACTTAGAAAAACATTTGATTCGGTGAAAAGCCAATTTTTCTATTGTAAATTTTAAACGCTTTTAATTCACAATAGAATAAAAACAACTTTTGATTCTTTTTTTTTAAATTGGAATTTTGCTAACAAAAAAAAAACCATTTGAATTCGGAAGCGTTTAATCACAGATTTTAAAATTAAAAGTAAAGAATTTTTGTATTAAATTAATTTCATAGATTTAAAAGTTCAAAATAAAAACTTTTTTTTTTGAATAAATTTAATGCTTATAATTTTCAAAAGTAAAAACTCAAAACTTAAAGTGTATTAACCTATTTACAATACAGATTTAATGATTAATATTATAATCTTACAAAAAAATAAAATTAAACTTTCAATTGAATTTGAAATTAAAAATTTTAAACAATAACACACAAAATTTCTGAATTTATTAAAAAAAAAAATCAAAAGACTTAAATAAGAAACTTTGCGTGTTTAAACTGAATTTAAATTTAAATTAAGATGAAAATAAAAGTAGACTTTTTTAATAGGCTTTTGTTTAAAAAAATGAGTACAATGCAAAAAATACAATTATAATAAATTAATAAAATATATAAGCTTATATAAAAAATACGGACATTCATTAAATAGCAATTGATCTAGTTCTTCAACAAATAAGTTTAAAAGATAAGTTATATGTTACACCGTTATACAAAATACTAATCCTATTATTAAATTTAAATTAAATCGATATCAATTGTTAAGAAAAGAAATCAAAAGTAAGTCTCTTTTGTTCTATTAAAGCGAATCTTTTAATCATTATGATTTCAAGTTTTTTATATATTTAAAATGTAAAATTTGTTATACTTTTAAAGTTGATTTTAAACATATTAAGCTTTCTTTAATATTCTTATTGTTTCACTTTCTATAAGAGTTTTTTGTAAGTATATGGCATTAATAATTTATTAATATTTTTTTGTTTTCAGTATCCAATATGAAAATATTCCACTTTTACTTATCACAAATAAGAATAGGTTAACTGTTTATTTATTAAATGTATTTAATTAAAATCATCTTTTATTTTGAAGGTTTTTTAAGTTATCAAGCATAGTATCTTACATATACAATTCTTTAATATTTATATCTATTTAATATTTAATGCACTGAGATATGTCAATCACTTGTGCTGTCAGAAATATTCTGGAGCCTAAAGAAAGCAAACAATTTAATTAATAAGTTGAGAGTTAAGTCTGAAAGAAGTGCAATGAAAATAGCACGAAATCAAAAATTGTCAAAATAGAAGATCATCAAACCAAGACCAATAAGTTTGACATTTTCATTTTGTTAAGACTATGTTATAAAACTGTTATGACAAATTCTATAACATTAGTTAAATTAAAATGTCAAAATGTTGACAAGGTACTCTGAAATTTTCATTGAACTTTTTTAGAACGACTCTGTCGGCTTGAGGTATTTGTTAAGACGGCATTTAAGCCTTTTTATTCCAATAGTATTTAGTTTTTGGTTATGTCATATTGTGTTGACTGGACTTAAGTCTTTAATCAAAAGAAAATAAAACAATATTAGGAATTTTGTATATTATAGCAAGAAATATATTAGCTTATGACATTATACAAAAGTGACAGATGACATCTGAACGGAACAACGGTACGATAAAAGTTTAATAGTATTTTGATGTGGAAGGTTTGCATTTTTTTGCAGCTTATAGATCGAGAAAAACCAAAAAAAATTTTTAGGAGTGTTTTTTCCTATAATACATATTACTAGACTCTTCAGTAAACTTATAGTATAACATTACCTAGATAAATTCCAACTTAAACTTTGATTGAATCTCAGTAGTTGCAACTTATATGAAATTTTATGAAAGTATTCCGTGAGTTGTAAAAATCGATTAAAAATTTCCGTAAAAATTCATTGAAGAGCTAAATTAATTTAATAAACCATTTTAAAAATTATTTTTTTTGCAATAGTTAAACACAAATGTTAAAAGCTGCCAGACCTTGGTTTAAGATGCAGTTGGTGATATATTAATCATAAATATGCATCTACATGATAAATGTAACTAACATTTTTTCTAAAAAAGTTTTCAAACACACGCACTTTGCTTGAAAAATAATTGGTTTTTTAATTAAAAGTAATTAGATAATATGATAAAGTTCATTAGGTGATAAAGTTGATTAAGTTTAATTAATTTTAACTTGGTTGTATTAATAATTGGTTTAACCTTTCAGTTTAAATAAATTGCTAAATAATAACATAATAATCTTGATAAGTATTTATTTTAAAATAAACACTGTACAGACTTTAATACATTAAGTTCTAATAAAAAAAATCAATTTTATCTGTTAATTTTATATCTTCTCCTCAGTATTTTATAAAAAAAAAAAGTGTTAGTATAGTATTTGTTGTGCAATAATTATTACGTGATATTAAACTAAAATCTAAAACATTTAATATAAAATTATTATCTGAATAATGTAATCTAAAAATAAAAACTACATTAGTATACGTTATACGGTACTTAATTAGAGTATACCATAAATAATGCACTTTTAACGTCTTTTAAAAAAAGTTTAATATTTAATTGCACAATAACTGTTATTATATAGTTAATCTATTTGGTAACTACTACTTAATAAATACTTAGCTAGTATTTATTGTATTCGCCTTAAAATTGTAAAGGCAGCATAAAAATGATGATTCTCTATCTCTAATATTAAATTAATAATAGATGTGAATGAATTTCTTAGTTTAATCTATTTAAGTTTATATATACATAGTATATATATTAAGAGATGTTTTATATTTAATTACAGTAACACTTTTTATTTCTTCTAGTCCGTTATATAATCTAGATACATTATATAATTATATATATATATTTTAAGGTATTTATAAGATTTTTAATTGAGTGATAAAATTTAACCCAGTCATTAGTTAAAACGTCTCAGATAAAAATAAATTAGAAATTAATTACCTACAAAAGGAAACTATTTTTAATGATTATATGTATGTGTGTTTGGAAAACATTTATATGTTTTATGCAACGAGTTATCTTAACGGTATTTTTTAAAGTACATTTAGACTGAAAATACATGCATTAAATGAGAATTGCTATCAGGCTGCAGATCAAAATAAATTCGTGGACAAACATATTCTAAAGATACATTTAAAAAATATAAGAAAAAGCTTAAGATCCCGGACATGAAAACGGGGCGAGCTGGCGGGCGATTTTTTAGAAAAAACTTCAAACCTATTGGTTTTCATACACAAGTGAACGTATAAAAGAGGTCCAAGCTAGCCAAAACTTATATGGCCTTTTACTTGCAAAAAAAATGCTCGCAGAAAAATCTCTCAATCTCTGGCTGCATATTTTAGGTCTTAGACGAATTTTATTCAAACTCTTTGTATTTCTTTAATTAAATGCGGATTTTACCACAAAGTTAAAAAAATACAGGTTTTAATTAAACCGATTAAATATACTGCGCCGACAAGTGCGATGCATTGCAGCGTTAAATATCTCCCATTTTAATTTTACAGTCGTCATCAGTGGTGGCATTTTATAATACAAAATTTTTACTATTTTGACAAGGAAAATTCCTTCAAAATTTTTCAAAATAAAATATAATTAAAACATTTTTTCAAAATCTGAATTCACTACCATTGAGCAAGCGCGTGCTGCATGTGGCACATATTATTGTTGCATAATAGTCGAACATGTTTTTTTTTTTCGTCTTTTTTTCACTCCGCGAGGGAGCATAGGCTTTCCATTTGGCATCTCCATCTCACCCGGCTTCCTGTTGCTGTTTTTGTATTCTCCCAAGTGAGGTTGCACTGATTGAGCTCACTTATTATGGTGCGCCTCCAGGTGTTATTAGGACGCCCGCGTCTTATGCTTCCTTGGGGGTTCCACTTCAAGGCCATACGCCTTCGTTGCTTATTCTCCTAGGCCAGAATATTTTGCAGATTATCCGCAGACAGCGGTTAGTGAAGACTTGTAACTTCTGGACGATGTTGTTGGATATCATCCATGTTTCACTTTCATATAATTAGTACGGTCTTTTCGCAAGCATTAAAGATCCTTACTTTTGTTTTCTTGGAGATTTGGATATTTCTCCATGCTGGGTACAACCGTCCGAATGATTCCTTTGCTTTGCTAAGTCTGTTGTTCACATCTGACTCCGCAGCACCATCAGTAGTCATTATGCTACAGAACATGTAACTAAGGTATATTATGTAAAAATTAGATGTAGGTTCAATTTTGCGATTATCTTCTAAGAAATCACTACTTAATTTCACTTAAGACTAAATAAACTAAAAAGATTAGATCTAATATATAATTATTAATTATTTCAGATAATTCTCATTTTCATTTGGATTATTATTATTTTTTTACTTTTAAAATTACTTTCAATTACTTTCTTTTTTTAACAAAGAAAATCTGAACCTTGAAAATCTTTCAAGGAATAGTAATTTTCGAAAAAAAATTACATTCATCATTAATGTGACAAAAAAAAACATTATTATATCACCGATGACACTTTTTATTAGAATCACTTAAAAACTTACTCACATTATTACCTGCAATTTTTTTTGATGCAGTTTTCACTTGTTTTTTTTTTTGTAAAATCATTGAAGACAACATTTTGCAAGTCAACGGTCTGATACCCTTCGTAGATTTCATGTAATTAATCTTTTTGTCAATTTTTTAAAATAATTTTTTTATCTTATTTTCAAAATGCATTATTTTTTATAGAAGCCACAATTTACTTTAAATCATGTCATGTATGTAATATCGTAATTTATTATCATATAACTATGGTAAATACCAGTAGCTTTAAATAAAGATGCCATGTCATTTCCTGTAGCTTTGGTAGGAATATTCCTTGTGATGTTTGTTTTTTCTGTACAAGAATAAATAATGAAATTTGATCTTTTAATCTAATGTCATTGCGAAGTTATTATGGATTAAAACTCACTATATTGAAGTAATTCACTTGCAATTTTATAAGGATCATTACTTTCGCTAAAGATTAATTAAAAGTGAATGAAAAACCACGATTTAATATAAAATAATTTAAAAGAAAATTATGTGTGACATAAAGTGTCAATTCATTAAGGAATGACAAAAAAAGAGTCGTACTTAATGCATTAATGTTGATTGTAATCTTTGAAAAGAATAGGTCTTTTAAGTTTTTTAAGTTAAAAAGGTCTAAGTTGCAGTTTTGTTTAATTGAGAAGCATATGATTTTAGCTGGAAAACATCGAAAGTCACCCAGAACAACTTAACGAATTTTTGGGTGGTGTTGAACTTAAACCAATTGATTAACCCTATTTTTTTTAAGCTAAGACCTGGAAAAGACATTTATTACAAATTAGATTTACTAAAACTGTATTATTAGGAAAGATGGCTTAAGGAATAGGAATCAGAAATATGGATTATTTAGGAAAAAAATGAAAATTTGAGACCATCTTCTCGTATTTAATTGTATACTATAGGATACACATGAAAAAGTTAATAATTCTATAATCATAATAAACCAAACCCCAAGCCTTCATAATAATGTTTTGTTGTCATAATAATAGTGGATATTGAATAGACCGTTCACATGCATATTCAACTTCATAATTAATAAAAAGCTTAAATTACAAAGCCCTGTAAAATCATACGAAGGCTTAAATTTTTAAGAATATTAAATTTTGTTTTAATGTTAAATATAAAATTGTTAGGTAAACTAAAAAATAATTTAATAATGTCGTAAGTGTAAATTATAAAATGTCATTTATCATAATTTTTGAGAATGTTTAAAAAAATGTATTAACTTCATCGCCAGTGTCAAATTCATGAAACATTATATATCTATTGTGAATTTAAAAAAATGTCATCTGATAATTTGATAAAGACAATTATTTAAAATATATGCGATGTTTATTTGATTATTTTATAACAAATAATAGTTTTTTTGAATATGAAAAATATATAATTTGTTGAAACAAAGTAGTTTTACAAACTTAACCGAATTTTATTGAATTAAATTTTATTTAAATTTTTATTTAATTGAATTAAGATTTTTGTTTAAAAAAATAGCTTTCCTTAAAAACTTTCTTAAAATTTTATAGATTTCATCATTAGTATTTTATTATAAACGCAAATTGCTTATATTAGAAACAGTTATTTTTCTTATTAACCTTAGTTCAGCAATTTACTTTTATATTAAAACACTTTTAAATGCAGCAGATCTACCGCCAGTTTTTGGTTAATGAAAAAATTGTCAATAATTTAATCTTAAAAGTTTGAAAGCATTAAACGAACTATTTTTAATTCCAGCAATTTACTCTCATATTAAAAGAGTAAAAAATTCCCAAGAAATACCATCAATATTTTATTTTCTACATTTTAGGGGGCTAGTACTACTTTAATAAAAGAATATATTGAAAAAAATATATTTTTTTTTTTATTTTATTTTATTTATCTTCAAATTTAACTCAAAATAAATAAACTAAATTTTTTCTTAATTTGATAAACTTCAAATTATCATAATTCGCAATAGTAAAATTTTATTATTAAATTTATAAGTAGCTTTTCACTAAGATATGGTTTTAGATGAATTTTCTCAGTTATCAGAAAAAATAAAGTAAAACTCATATAGAACTTCTAATTTTTTTAGATTCTTTATAATAAATTAATTTAATCTATTTCTTTTTGAATTTAATAAATTTATTTTTCTTTTTGGAGTTTTCGGTTGTGAAAGAGATAAAGGCACTTTGCTTATTCGTTTCACTCTTTTTATTGCTCCTTTAGTAAAATCACCAAATATAATAAATAATTTAAAAAAGATTAATTAATAATATTATATCTAAATTTAAAGAAAGTTTTGGCAAAAAGAATTTATAAATATTCCTACTCACTAATGCATTTAACATACAACATATAAGAATAATTTGATATTCGATTTTCCTACTTTCAATTATTCAAATATTCATTTCTAATCCAACAGCAAATTAACTGCCAAATAACTCAACAAACATTTATCATACCTACTTCATTTGTTATCATTTTATACACTTAGTTTAATTTCTTACTAACTAAACACTACTACACATAATTTAAAATTATACTTAAATTAAGTTATCTGATCAGATACAAATACTTGTATTATGAATTTTATACCCATTGAACTCCTCTGATCAGTTTCAGATTACATAAAATTAACTGCAATAATTTGTTTATTTTTTTTTTTAATACAATTTATAAACAAATCAAAAATAAACAACAATATAATTTACAAATTTTATTTTAAGTGAACATAATTTTTTTGTAAAAGAAATAGATCTGCTTTTCCTGGTATGTTCAAAAAAAAAAATGTTTTTTTTTACAACACGAAAATGTCAAAAAGTTAAAATTAATTCAAAAAACATAAAAGAATAAATAAAATATAAAACAAACATATTTTGTCTTTCCATAATATATTTATTCAAATATATTATTTAAAAAAAAAAAAGCAAAAAACAAATATAAAACACAAAAAAAATTAACACCTTTAAAAATATCTTTAAGATACATGAAAAACTCCCAGCTAAATACAAAAAAAAAACATTATGCATCCATTAAGAATTTATTTAAATTCCAGGAAGAAAAAAAAATTTTTCTATTTTATTTGATATATAAAGTTATAGAAAATTTGATATATATGTATATATATATACTTATATATCGTAACTTATACTCCATTATCCAGTTATAATATTTATTTATTTATTAACTTACAGTTTTTTTTTTTTTTATTTATTATATATTTATACATGAAAATCTACATAATATACATTAGAAATCTACATATTATACATTACAAAAAAAATCTTAAGATACATAAAATAACGAAATAGATAAACCCAACTAATAGCATCCCTGTTATAATACTTTGAAAACAAACAATAATCAAATTCTAGTAAGAAATAAATAAAAAAAAAAACAAATAGAAAATAGAAAATAAAGATTAAAAAGAATCTAACAATTATGAGGTCACTAAGTCATATGTATATTCTTCTTTTAGAAGCCTATATTCTTAAACTTCAATTTTAATAGAAGAAGAAAAAGAAAACCAGAAGATAAAAATGTGAAAAAATAACTGGCTTATGTCTTTAAAAGGAAAAAAAGCGCGAAATATTTCGCGAAATTCTAAATAAATATTCTTCAAAAAAATGGGATTTGAATTTTATAAAAATGTACTTATATAGATATGATTTTGTCCAACCAACCTGTCATTTGTTTTGAGAACTTTAGTTGTTGCAAAAAAATTGTATCTGCAGATAAATCTTATAGATTTTTTAAAAGACAAATGTTCAATGTGGTCACACCTACCTTATGTGGTACATTTTTTGAATTCGACATATTTAAAGACAAGAAAAATATAACGGTAATTGCTTTAATAGTTCATTTTTTAAATTTACCGGTATATGTAATCACAAATTTGGGCCTTCTGTATCTTAGAAACGGTGAAAAACACATTTACCTTTTAAATAATAAAATCTTTAGAAGAAAAACTCATTTATACCTCCCAATCTTTAAATATGAGGGGTGAATCTATATTGCGCTATTGTAGCTGATAAATGACAGGCGCGATTTAATTTTTTTGAAGAAAAGATAACGGTAAAATTTGATTTTAAACATAATATTTTCAAAATTGTTAAACATTTCATTAAATGCGATAAGACTTTAGATATTAATGGCATATAGGACCGATGTGTTGAATTTTGAAGTCGAACGTTAAACATGTAAAACCAAAACCTTCCACAGGCCTGAATGTACCAAATATGATAAAAAGTATTAAAAATGTGAATTTTCAGCAACCTTTTATTTGACATACTTATACTTCTTTAACAGTTTCATTTTATTTTAGAAATGTATCTTACAGAATCTTTTTGTTTTATTAAGTATAAAAAATATATCTTAAGAATTATCTTTCATAATTTTTATAGTTTTCTTTTCTTTTTTTTTACATTATTATAATGTTCATATCTAAAAGATATAAAAATGTACCCACAAATCCTGAAATTTAATAAAAGTAATAAAACAAAAAGAATATTTGAAATTGTAAAATGCAAATGATTGTAAAAAAAAAAAATGAAACAAAATAAATAAAAAAACAGTTATAAAAAATAATAACATCCCGAAATGCCCACTTATTTTGTAAAAAAAAGTCGTAACATAAATTGCGCGCATTCATTTTCTCCAACATTTATTACACAAAATTATTTTATTCACAATAATTATTCTTATGTATCGTATACAAGCACCAGTATTCATATACTGCAGCTTATCAATATTGTATAATGTTCATCTTTATGCATTCTTAAAGAATAATAGTACACATATAAATAATATAGAATGATAGAAAAAGATAGATAATGATAGAAAGAAATATAACCTATAAAACATATGTTTGCACTATAAATGGTAACTGCCAGATGCAGTGATACACAAAAATGGAGGAGCTTTAAAATATTTTAGAATATTTTGGAGGATTGAACAATAATGTTCCTATTAAGAATCTTTTATTGTGTATCTTAAGTTCTTTTAAAAATATCTCTAGAGTAGCTTTAGTACTTCTACAGATATCATCCTACTTATGATAAACGATAATACTATCGGTATATGATGATACTAAAAAAGATTTCTTTTATAATAGAAACTTTATAGTCCTTCACTCAATATTGCTTTGACTTCCCATAAGTAATAATGATGTTGTCGCTATTAACTTTTAGATATATTTTGGACTTCAATAATGTATAAGATATTCTTATATGAAATTCTTAATTTAGAATTAGGCTAGGTTAGTTTCTGAAACATGTCCAGTCAGAGGAACGGTCCAGTCAGAGGAAAGATGTCCAGTACAGGAACACCATATAAGATTGATGGTATAATAATGTTCACTTTTTTGGCTTTACTAAGAATTAAATTAGCAATTTGAAGGAGAAGTTGTTGGCACAAAATATTTCAAACGTAGTCCCATGTTACCTACACATCTTCAATATTTCCAATACAGTCTAGCAGTGAAAATAGCTATAATTGGAATCGAAGTAATGACTTTTTTTGCGAAAACTTATTAAAAAAATGGTGCTAACTTTTTGCTAACATTTTTTCAGTACATTTCCTTTAAACTCCATATCCAAACTTTTTAATTAACATCTTGATCAATTTATACAGGGTGTTTCTTAATTAAGTGCACTGCTATATACCACTGTATAAATACTTATGAGTAGATAAAAAAAAAATCAAAAAAAAATGTAGTTTTTTCAAAAAAAAAAAATGGTTAAAATCTCTTTTTTAAGTTTTAAAAGTTTAAAAGATAGAAAACGATAGAAGATGAAAAAGGGACATCCTAAGCTTTCGAATGCATTTTACAAAATTTTCATAAGTTGTCTAGAAACAGAGTTAAGAGTAAAATTATGAAAACAAAAAAATTATTATTAAAACTCTTTTAATTCCCCATATCTTGGAAACTAGAATAGGTCTATCTTAGCTCCACAATACACAAAATTTATCTACTTATAACTACCTATGCAGTGGTAGACAGCGGTGCACCTAATTACGAAACCCCCTGTATATTATTACTTAGAATAAATTTATTCGTCTGATCCTACATTTTTGTTCGTGACTGTAGATACAATAAAATTTTTATCAAATTTATGGGATACCGAAGAATTATTGTGTAATATTAAAATAAAAATCAAAAACAAAGTATATATTTTACAAATTTATCTAGTAGGATATATTTATATCCATATACAATATACATATATATATATATATATATATATTACTCACACATAAACATTCTTATATTATATTATATGACAATAAATAATTGAAAAAAAAAAAATATTTTGTATTTTCTAATCATTTCAATATACATTTTCTCATATTTATTATTTTAATTCTTTCACCGTTCATTCCGTTTAACTTTAAAAACAAAAAAAAAACAAAATTTAACCGTTATATATGGCAAGGAAAATGACAGAAGCAACTGCATAAATAACAGCAGCAGCTATATACGACTACTTACTTAAGCTTGTGAATATCAAGTAATAAAAAAATAATAATAATATTCAACAGTTAAAGACATTAAAAATAATAAAAAAAAAACAACCCAATAACAAAATTTTTAACTTTTTAGAATATTTTTATAATAAATGATGAAATATAAATATTCACCGACAACGGCGACACTGTATACAACATACAACTTAAGTTGAATACATTGAATTTAAAAAAGTATCATGATAGAAAAATGAACAGTAGGCTCTATGTAACAGGATGCAGATTTAAATCTTTTCTTACTTTTGATGTATCTCTTTCTGTTTTTATATATAATATATATATATATAGTCAAACGTACCTGTTATTTTTCTAACACAAGTCATTATTTTTGTCGTTTACAAAGTAAAGTAAAAAAAATTGCACATTTTATGTTCAAGGCTTGAAATAAAACAAATGACTTACAAAACAAAAAAAAAACAAAAACAATAATAAAGGATTAATTTTAAAAATTATATGGTTAATAGAGTTGTCAAAAATGTAATTATGAAAATTGATTAGAAAATCAATGGTTTAATACAAAACTAAATAGTTTTTGCGCATTTTGAATTTTTAATTTAAAAATTAAATAAATTATGAAAAACTAAAATAATATTCTGTTCAGAAATTAATACAAAAAGATGTTTACGAATTTAATATAAGAAAGTACCGTTTATTAAGGAATTTCAAACGAAATTGACTGAGACATAAATTTATTTTGTGATTTAGTCCCTTACTACATGTAATGCAGTACAAGAGTGATACCTACCTGTACTTTTCAGGTGCAGCAGATGTAATAAAATATTACCGAAAAACTAGAAGCATTTAATATTACCATTACTTAAATTTATTTGTATTCGTAAAGAATCCCTTCGTTCACAATTTAACATTTTCAACATTATGTATTTGAGAATGCGATTTTTATTGAAACCGCACAGTATGATACATTCGACTATTATAATGATGGCTTTAAAAAGTTTTTTTGATTCTAAATATTATTTCCAAAAAAAAAGTCTTAAGCTCACCAAAACCTTTAATTCTCAGTTAATACGCCTCAGAATTATCAGCTTTCGGGTCCTCTTAGTACGAGCGTACTTTAAGACCAAGAAGGATCTCCAAAAATAATGTATCTCCACCGAAAGGAGGAGAACTTAATAAAACCATTTCGACGATATACGACTTGATTTAACTGCGCATAGTAACAACGAAACCTTCATACAACCTAAAACCGCTAAAAGAAATTATCGCGAATGTCAAACAATTCGAATGTCAAAATTCGATATTTGATCGAAATATGTAGGGCATTCCAAGTAATGTCAAAGTAATACAGACCTAAGCGTTTTATTACAAATTAATTAAATATTTAAATGTGTAGTAAAAACTTCTTGGGTCTACACCATATGACATTATCAGTATAATGTAGATTAAACTTAACTATTCTCTAAGCTTTAAAAATTTCTTCCAGGAAATGGTTCATATTAACGTTCATTCGCAAAAGTTCTTCCCAAATCGAATGTATATTTAAGAATTACATAGCAATTAATAGACAAAATTCTTAGTTAACTAGCGCAATTTACAATTACTTCACTAATATTTCATACCACAGAAATGCATCTTGAAACATACCTCCAAATAAATCTTATAAACAAACAATTTTTTTTTCAAATCTTGTCTCAAACACCCTCTTTAAATTACATAATTTCAAAAAAAAAAAAAACAAATCCAAATTATAAATGTTTACCTATGCTTATATTCAGTGCTAATAAATATCAGAAGTTTTATTGCAAAGAAAAATAAAATAAAAATGTGAAAAAAATCTACAAAAATAATATTGAACTCATGTAGTCACCTTTTTGTTTCATTTGGTAAACTACACATTCACTACACAACATTTGTATTAGAAATAAAGTTAGATTAAATATCAGATGAAACACGTTTTCTAAATATCTTAACAACTGCAAGAAAGTTTCAATATCATAAATGTAAATATATTTGCGCGCAGATACGCATATGGAATACGCTAATAATTTAACAGCTATAAACAACATATTAAAATCTTTACAAGCATTATGAATGTAGTTAAACGTGTACAATGGGAAGTACAATTATATAATATAAATTATTTTAATTAAATTGAATAACTGTAAACTTGAGAAATTTATTTAAAAATAATAAAATCGTTTAGTCAGTTATCAAAAAATTCTATTAAATCCTTAAAGTATGCAATTTTCTAATGTTCTGTATTTTATTTCAAAAATACGATAACAGGAGTTAAACAACGTACCATGTTAATTTACAATTTAACTGTCAATATGTTATGACATACCAAACTGTCAAATAATATAACCTTCTGTGCCAAAAAATTTTTATTTAAAATTACATGATTCTTAGCTAAATAATATTAATTAAACTGGAATTAAAAAAAAAAATTATTAACGGTAAATGCTGCACTAAGAACATATACATTGTGAACAGATATACATATTCAGCTTAGCTGGATCCTAGAATTTCTGTTGGGGCTAAGGGCATCTAAAAATCCTCTCCACCTTAATGTTTTGCATTGCTTCATTTAAAATAGAAGTAGAAGCGCAACCCAAAACTCATGTTCCTCTTTGTTTCACCTACCTGTCGTATACCTGTTGAATTTCACCGAAAATATTGCCTAACAATGTTTTCTTTTGGTTTCCTCTGTCGGATTTTGACTTTTATATCATCTTCTGGTGCTTTTTTGTCACAAGTACATGTTGTTCATAATTTGTGGATAACAGACTCTTAAGATGCGGCATTGATATGAGTTTACATACGTCGGCAAATTTCTGGCGATATTGGTGGTAAAAATTTAAACTTTATTTATTTTGCTGTCAAAATCAACTTCCGTACCCCTATTTGATCCCTTATTTGATATACATATCAAATAACAGTATAAAAATACTCTTAATACATTGCGATGAATATGGTGGTTGTGCACAAAATAAAAATGCATTATAACGGAAATCATATTTAAACGAAACAAGAGGTTGTGTTACATCAAAGACTGCACTAGATGCTACAACTATCACTAGATGCTTCAACTTTTTTATCAATACTAAAATTCATCAGCCTGTAAGAAAAAAAAAAAAATGCCTGCTAGAATTTTAATAACATAAGATATAACAAAAAAGGGGACCATTAGCCTATTTTATAATCATAACTCGAATAATGACCGATATAGTTTTAATTTTGTAAATGTTTCCTTGAAAATATATAAATAAGAAGCTGTTTATGTACATAAATATATATATATAATTCACAAATGGTGTTGTGAAGGTGTATATTATTTTATCTTTTATATTTTATACTTGTAATAATTTAATAAATTAATAAAATGTAGCAGGACAGCGCATATGCAAGAGATCATTATCACTAATATATTGCGAAAGGCAAATTAATAAACAAAAAACCAGAATATTGAATTAGAAAACAAAAAATATAATTTTATTATAGGCGTACTTATTAATAAAAATTCTGGTGTTGGATAAAGCTTTTATAGAAGGAAAATATTAGAATTTCCAATAAGATTAAAATTTATGACATTAGGAAAAAAAATACCGTTTCATATAAAAAATTTTCAAATAAAAACCAATTCTTTAAATAAAAAAGTGAATCAACTACTTTTTAATTTGCTCCTAAAATGCTAATCTTTATGTTAAAATTCTAAACGATAATTGGAGCATTGTAAAAAAAAACCTAGTTTTTTTATTATTTTGCTAAAGATTGGCATATTAAATTTAATATTAAAAGTTATTTATGCAACAAAATGTAGTGCATGTAAAGAATTTGCAAATTTTTTAATACAGTTTCAATACACTTTTAAGTTGGTTAAAGTGAACTTAAATCGATTGAAATTATAACAAATTTTAGAAGCTCGAAATAATAATAATAAACATTAGAAGTGCTCTATTATTGGAAGCTTAGAATTCAAATGTCACAGAATGTAATGAAATGGGCTCATACCAAAAATGGTCAGCACAATTCAGTCAAAATTCAAAAATTCGAAACTTAAAATAATTCTGAAACAATGATTATGCGTTATTTTTAGTCCTTTCAAATATTAAAAAAAAGTCACTTAAGCCACATTACCTTTAAGCCCGATGTCATGTTTTATATAAATTCAACATAAATAATAAGTGTTACCTAAGTGTGTGACAACTGATTTCCAGCTAAACAATGACAATCTTTCATATCAAAGTGACATATTAGAAACCTTAAACTTAACCTTAATATTAGAAACCTTATCTTAACCTTAATATTAGAAATCTTAAGTACAGTGGAGTAGGTTCATTATGAAATAAATAATTTGAATTGATGATCTTATTTAAGATTTTTTTCCATTATGAATTTTTCCGCAAACGGAAACACTTTTAAGCTTGAAATTTGACATAGATCAGTATGCATCATATTTTAGATGGGAATAGAACCATTTTATTATAGATCAATTAAAATTTAAATAAGAATCGTTTAATCCTATTTCCGTTCAATTCAATTAAGCTTTAATTAATTTAAAATATCATTAAGTAATTAATAATAAATAAAATCTTAATTTTTTATATAATTAATCTTAAATTATAATAAATTCAATTAAAATACCATTTGAAACAACTCAATTGAAAACCTCAATATATTATATTTTTAATTATTATTTTCATTAATTAAAATTTAATTTGCATAATTTAATTTTACGAATTTACATATTAAATTTTTATTTTAATTTTTTTAGATTCTAACTAATGATTAAAAAAAAAGAACTATTGAAATTCTCGACCCCATTAAGATTTGTTAAATTGGGAGGTTTCCATACACTCGGTTTAGTAAATCTTTTTTTTTTAAAATCTCGTTTTTAGAAAATCTTGTTTTTAGAAAATTTCGTTTTACAAAATCTTGTTTTTTATTGAAAAATCTGGTTTTTAAGGAGTTGGATACAAAACCAAAATTATCAGCTTTTTCCAGAATATAAAAATAGTGATTTTCTAAAAACAAGATTTTTTAAAACGAGATTTTCTAAACAAGATTTAAAAAAAAAGATTTACTAAACCGAGTTTCGAATCCCAATTTAACAAATCTTAATGGAACCATTTTATTAAAGATTTCAGACCCAACTCGTTAAATTTTATCAAAATATACCAGACATCATTGAAACTTAATATGAGAGTTAAAAATCAGAAATAAATTAAAATTCATTAATAAATTAAGCTTGAAGCTATATTTGAATTGGTATTATATCTGTGTTGGATGTTCCTAAATTTGATTCTAATAATCGGCATTTTTAAATTAATTTTTATAATTTTTTAAATGTTTCTCGGAGGTATTCAACGTATTCCAAGTAGTAAATATCTATTAAAATTAAAATTTCTTAATTTAGTTTTAATTTTAGATTTTAGTTAAGTTTAACAAAATTTCATAAACTGATTTCATTACAAGCATTTCCTTTTAAAATTACAAGCCAGGCTATATTTTCCTAAAGTTATTAAAGGGATTTCTATTAAATTGAAACATATACCAGCTAAGCTATAAAACACTTTCATTGCTTTCACTTGAATAGACAACAATTTTATTATATTATCCAACGTCCATTTTTTTTTTTCATGTAATTATGAAACATGATTATTTTTATGATCCTAAGATGAATTTTTTTCTAAATAAATCTAATAGATATACGAGTACATGTATTTTTACGAGTATTAAGAGTAGGAGTACAAAAGAAGAATAATAGCATAACATTATTTTAACTTACACGGAAGAAAAAATTTAAGTAACAAGATAATTTAAAATTTTAACTTTAATTGCAAAATTTCAACAAGTAATAATTTAATTTTTTTTAATAATAATAAAAGAAAATAACTATAGGATTTTCTTAATTGAATCTATTAAATTATACAATAAAAGTTTTTTTTTTTTCTTTCAACTTCTTAATTAGCTTCTAATAATAATTATATTATTTTATATATATATATATATATATATATATACATATATATATATAGTTATTGTAATTTTAGAATTGGCAGTTACAATTTATCTTCTATAGAATATAATTTTAGTAAAAGTTAGTTTTAGCGTATTCCAATTGGTTTTTTTTTTTTTAATTTAATGCAAGGGTATTACAAACTTTAATAAACCGTATTGATATCGGAGATGGTTTTAAGCAGAATTGGATTCTTTAAATTTCCAGAAGAATTGATTATAACACAGGTTACATTTTCATCATAATATTTATCATTAAATAGTTTGCTATTGACAAAGATTAGCTTCAAGAGCTATTCGTCATATAAATGATCCCATTGCCACCTCAACTCTCAATATACATTGCCTTCGCCGTAGATTTGTGTTACTGACTTTTTTTATAGATATCTTGTAGAGACCAATACCTATTCTTAAGAAATAAAACACTTAATGGCTCCACTCAAAGTTTTCCAACGAGAAACAAGGAAGAACGCAGATGATCATCACCCGTTCTCCATCGTTCGTTCATCACTCATATAAAACCATATTCCATCAAATGAGTTCCCCAAAGTTTATAATGCATATGTGTAATATTTAGTTAAATTTGAGAAGAACATTAGTACCTTTCTTCTTAATGTTAGACCACCCAATATTCCCTATCAACCATATTCCGACAATCCTAAAAACCATGATCCAAACCCACAAATCTTTCCAAATTCTTTTCATCTACAGTTTGGTTAAAAAAGGATTAAAAAAAAATAATCCCCTTCCACATACAATGTGATGAGTGAGTGAATCTGCCTTTTCAGATGTGGCAGTCAAATTTATTTTATATTATGGTATAAACATTATGATATCAATTATACTATATTTTTTTTGTTAGATATGATCAGACCAAGATTTGAACCCGAGACTTTTTGATTGAAAAGCCGGCACTCTAACCAAGTATAAAATATATATATACATAAATGTTTGCTTATTCCTTTTGAGAGCACAACTGAGCGCACTTGGCCTCCTAATCACCATGATTTCTGCACTTTAACACTTCGTCAGTATTTAGAGATTTCCGGTACAATATATTGTCCTCTTTCCTTGATATCTCTTTGTCCACGAATTGTCGTGTACCGCAGTTTCATATTATTTTAGGGGGACCTCGATGGTCTTAACTGTGTGAAACACTAGTTTAAATTACTAGAATAATGAGATTTGTATAGAACTCTACTTTACAGAGAAATAATTATTGGAAGGAAATACTCGTGAGAATAGAAGAGTTCCGTGGTAGATACAAAGATACGTTTGCATAATGAATCTGGCGGGCATTTTAAAACATTAAGAAATATAATTCTTATAGTTACCCACAGTAATTATATTTTATAATTAAATTTTTTAAATATAATTAACTTTTAAGAATAAAAACATATATATGTATATATATATATATATATTATATAATATCAAAAAATTATGTATTTCTTTATCATTTATTCTACAACTTCCTTTTCAAATAACTTCTAAATTTTGCTTTGGTTTTTATTTTTTCTTAATACAAGTATATCCGGTCAAAATATTATTTTCTTTACATATTTATATACATATATTTATAACTATATATATTTAATATAATATTGAAGTTTTATTATATGACTACTTGTACTTAATATATACATTTCATATTTAACTATCAGTAGTTAACAACAATAACATAATCATCATTAATTACATAAAAAAAAACTATATATGTACTATATTATATATTATATACTTAATAAAAGTGAATTTTTGTTTAAAAATGACATAAGCCTGCCTTAATAAATCATATTATAAAAACTACTCATGTATAGAATATAAAGTTCATTCTCCTTTGCAAAAAATTAAGTCTCATAAAAACTCAATTCAAAAAAAAAAAAAAAAAATACGCAAAATGAGCACAAATTAAACTTTAATGATGAACCAAATAGTTAATTTTAAGCGATTTTAAATTTAATTTTAAGTTTAATAATGTTTTTGATCCCGTAAATGTATGATCATAAAATTATCCAAAGTATATTAAATTAATTTTATAATATTAATTAAAAATTAAAAAAAAATACTTCCTGTTTATGTCTTCTTATGATCTTATGATGTAAGTGCTCTTTATTTTGGTGTTTAAATAGCATACCGTTTAAAATTTTTTAAATGTACCTATAGTTTCTTATGTCAAGGTTTTCAACGTTTTTTAGCATGTTTAAGATATTGAGAGAGATGCCGAATATTAAAGTTGATTTTGAAAATTGAGTGAAATTTAAGATTCTACATACATTTAAAAAATCAAAAAATCTGTCAAACCAAATCAGTTTAAAACTGTATTTTTTCAATAATAATTTGAAAATTGATTAATTCATCCATCAAATTTCGATTGACATAAATTTTAATTTTTAAAAAAAAATTTTCACAACCCTTGTTTTAATTTTAGTTTGTCATTTGTCATAATAAAAATTGAATTCATTTGTAAAAATTAAAGATGGATTAAAAAATATAAATATAATGAATCGATTTTAAATTCCCCATATTCTCCTAAATATTAAATATGTCAAACTATTACGTAATTAATTTTCAAAAATAATTGTGAATACCTACATACCATTTCATTCGATTTTATAAAAGATAGACTTGACAACTCGATTTTCGAAATTGTGAACTAAAAGTACGTTTACGGATTTTATGTATACAAATTCACAATAAAAAACTTCAATGAAAAATATGCTTAATATTTCAAAAGACAACATTCACAATAGTATATATATCTTTTGACAGATACAATGAATTAATTAATTTGATGCAAAGTGTTTGAAAAAATCTGAAGTCTAATTTTAAATTAT